>PYXC01001134.1:15000-72500 GCA_015244755.2 Tenualosa ilisha
TGTGTGTGTGTGTGCATCTTTATGTCCATATATGTGTGTGTGTGTGTGTTTATATTGGTGTGTGTGTTGTTTACGTGTCTCCATGTGTTTACGGTGTGTCTACCTGTCTGTCCACTGTTTAAAAGCCTCTGGGCCCCAACTCATCTGTTATGCCACACACACACACACACACACACACACACACACACGCACACACGCTTGGACAATGAACTCCTGACAGAACAGGGCAGCTGCCCCCTTTGCCCTCCAGAAGCTGCATCCCAATAGTGAGGGTGGTGGTGGTGGTGGAGGTGAGGGGATTTCACCATGATGGCGTGCCTATGGGGCACCCACTGCCCCTGGGTGTGTGTGTGTGTGTGGGGGGGGGGGGGGTTTGAGATGACGGAGCGCTGGGGCTCTGGGAGGAGGGGGGGGGGGGGGTAGAAGGATGTGGGGGATGGGTGAGGAGATGACGGGGGATGACGGAGCGCTGAGGCTCTGGGAGGGGAAGGGGGGATGGGTGAGGAGATGACGGGGGGTGGGGGCCCAGTTGGCTCATCCCCTTTCATTCACTTTCAGGATTACCGTGTGCAGGAGAGGAGAGGAGGTGCCCACATCACATCACATCATATCACACACATATATACACACACACACACACACACACACATACACGCATATATATATATACATACACACACACATACATACATACACGCATATATATATATATACATACACACACACATAGATGCATACACACATACAGTGGCCATGATACAGCAACACACGTGGAGCATGCTGGGAGATTGCAGACACCAGCTTATATCTACTGCTACTTCAAATATATACACACACACACACACACACACTTTTCCACAGCTGTTATGTAGGAGCAGAACTCAAAACTAGAGCTGGAGGCCAGACCAGATAGGCCTTCTGACATGCAAGTGAGGAGGGTGGCACTGCAGGGTATTCTGGGGTTGGGTTGGGTTGGGATGAGTTGGGTTGGGTTGGGCTGGGCTGGGCTGGGCTGGGCTGGAGTGTTGTAGGGTGGAGTAGGGTGGGGTAGTTTGGTTGGGGGGGGGGGGGTTGTTGTTCAGGGTCATTGGTGAATGAAAGCTCCGTCTTTGTTCTGCTCCTATGAAGTGTGAGTAATGGAGCCTATCCTGGGGCCATTCTCCTTATCGAGTCCACTCTAGCCGATGACTCTCATCAACAAGCAAATAAAACGCTTCACACAGTTGTTTTCAATACACTACACACACACACAATTGAACCTTTCCATTACACACACACACACACTTTAACCTTTCCATTGTGTGTGTGTGTGTGTGTGTGTGTGTGTGTGTGATTAAAACCACACACACACACACACATTGAATATTGGTTTGAATATCCAGGAGTGCTGATATGCTTACAGTGATCACAGTTTCGAAGACTGCCCTCTTACTGGCTCTGCTTGCTGTTTTAGATGCTCTCTTAAAGTTAAAGTTCCCTTCCTCTCACTTGGTTTGTCTGTGTGTGCGCATGTGTGTGTGTGTGTGTGTGTCCATGACCGCATGACCGTTGGTGAAGTTTCTGCCCCTTGGAACATAGGTAATGACTTTCTGAGGGGACCCAGGGCGGGTTGAGTGGTGAACGGTTGGGGGAGAGCAGCACTGAACAAAATGTGCTCGCAGTCGCAGTTGCAGGCAGCTGCGTGTGATTTGAAACAGCATCTTTCTAAACAGGACGGGGAACCGCTGCCAGAACGCTCTCAGCAACTGCCTGCCGCTCTCCCCTACTCATCCCCGCAATAAAATGGATTGTGCGGTGCTGTCCTAACTGATCATAGAACCGCGGTGCTGTAGCCTACTCACAGCAACCAACCACAAGATAGTATTACAAAATCATCAGTCATGTCACGGGGTAAAATATCGTGGTCATCCTGTTCTGTTTTACGCGTCTGGACGATTAGGCTATGTTCTACTGATACAAAGGGGGCTGGTGGCCAACTGCACAGAGAGCGAGTGCCCTGCGATATCTGTTCCTTTTACACGACCGGCTCATCATTTAGGTTCAGTTACCGGCGAGGCAGCGAGGAAATGTTTGTCAGCGGGGGAGAGAATCAGGCCAGGGGGGAGCGGTCAGAGTTTGATAGATTGACACATATTGCCTCGCCCATCCCCTTCCTTCGCCGGCAAGGCCGGCTTATGAAAAAAAGTAGAGATTTCAGGGAAAAGAAAGTACAACGAACCACTTCATCTGCCCTGCTGGTGGAGAACATGGGCGAATCAGTGACAAAGTGAGACATCAATCCCCGTTAGTGACCCCACACCAAAGCAAATATTGTGTCAAAGCTTAACATCAAACCCATACGAAACAAATAATGTGTGTAAAGGCTTCAGCGTCTAAGAATCGCAAAACTGCATCTTCCCTGGACAATAAACCCGCTGCACTGACAATGACAGTACAGTTTGCATAAATTAAAGAGAGGCTTTGATGCTGCCACTCTTTGTGGTTATAGATAACAGCGAAATAGACTTTCTGAATTTTCAAGAAAATATGTTTCTCATGAAAATTTTGGCAAAGCTTGATTTATTGCGTTTGAGGTTTTCATCCCTTTATCCCGTTGTCTGGGATGCTGCACCGTCTCTCGAAAGGATGCACGTGCCCGAGCGAGCGGCCCTCTCCGTGCATCTCCATCTGCGTACCATCAGTAAACTCGACAAGCATCAAAAGAAGTGTCGAAAAGCCCCCGAAACCTTGACAGCTCAGCAACTTACCAATCCGTTGAGGATGTCTCCGAGATCACATCGCTGTAGGCAGTGAGCAGGACCTGTCTGTTCGCGGTCAGGTTGACAGCCATTCTTGTGGATAATCCAGCCCGATGCACACACAGCGAGGCAAGGCAGAGACTGAGGAGAGACTGCAGACTGCCGAGCGAGGGGGAGAGACACCGAGCTCTGGAACAAAGAGCCGAGGCACAGCAGTGCGCTCCGCTCCGCGCAGGAAGGCTGCGTGGTCCTAGTGCGCAAAATTCAAAGGCCTCGCGTTAACCCTGTGCATCCTCCTCCTCATCTCTCTGCTCCCAAAGCAGCGATCATTCCTAGTCAACCGCCTTCAGTTCAGTTTATGATCACTACGGGTAAAAAGACATAATTAGTGAACAGCTTTTTTCTATGAACTTACATGACTATAACACAGTGCTATACATAAGAGTCTACCGTAGTATTGTTGTGGAAATAACAAAAACTCTTTCTTTAAAAATCTCTCGACTCTCTTCAGAAACACATCTCGGCACAGTCTCATCTAACCTCTCTCTCTCCAACGATCATATTTTCCATTTGATAGTAACACTTGTGAGATAGCAAAATAGCCAGTCCAACACAATAGCTGAGTATGTTTTTCTTTTAATACATACTCAGGAATAAATCTACAGAATTGAAATACAGAATATTGTGCCTGTTATTTGTAAGGTTAATCATATCTGTAAGGTCCATTAGTGTGAGTATGCATCTGGAGCTGACTGACTGATGGAATATGAACTCTTTGAAGTATACTCAATTACTCTGAAGACTAATGCAGAAGTCACTGAACCTCGTTGTGGAAGCCGATGAACTACAGTAAATGAACAGAATTCAATGGGTGTAATAAAATATGAACATGTGAATGTTCCTGAATGTTGTTGAGACATTGTACTGCAATATATCAGCTTATCCACATGGCTGTGAAAATGGGATGGAGGATGAGATTATCATAGATCTCAGAGTGATGGCTTTCAGTAGATTTGATTGGATTTCATCAGACCTGTCTGTACTCTGTGTTTTGCTAAAAAACGGTGATGTCACATCCTGTCATTTCTGAGTGGTTGGTTAGTTGGTTCTAAATACATTTCCGGCCCATTAGCCAAGCGCAAACAGCCAAGCCTGGCCACTGACGGCTGCTTCTGGCTGCCTCCCGTCCCAGACTCCTCTGGGAGGCCTGTTTGTTTTCTGACCGGGGAAGAAGAAGAAGACTGTTCTCTCTCTCTCTCTCTCTCTCTCTTGCTCTAGGCTTACAGCCCATGGCCACTCAGTCAGGCATTTGACTGCCTCAAGAGACAGGGTGGTTTACAGAGATTTAGATCACTGGTAGATGTTATAACACATATTTACAATTGCTGCTTACCAGGGTGGGGAGATGTGGAGAGGGGTGGCACAAACCCAGCTGACTAAAGATATGGTTGGTATGAAGCAGACTTGAGTTAGAGGCCCCTTGTGTCATGGTTTACCATAGGGAGGATGGAGATGAAGAAAAAGGCAGAACCTTACCCAAACGAGAGAGAGAGCGAGAGCGAGAGTGAGAGTGAGAGCGAGACCAGAATAGGCAGAAGAAGAAATGGTGATGGTGGTATAGGGTGGGTAGGCACATACTGTATTTTACCCTGACAACACTCTTGGGGTTTTTACCCAAGGTCTTAAAATCCTCAAGTTTTTTAAAAAGAACCCAACAAGAACCCAACAAACTGGCAATGAGACTGAGTTTGGTGAACTCAGTATCACTGTGTGCTGGAGATGGCAACAGGCTGCCCAGTGGAATTATGGGCTGTCCCTTCATGCCAACGCAAACCATACTGGGCACTAGACCACCACTGTGCCAGATCTGTGCCAGATCCATACCAGATCTGATAACTCTGGGGGGCTCCTGGCACTGAAAACATGTTGTAATTTCAGGGTATAAAACAGCTTGAAGGCAAAGACTGTAAGAATCACTGGCTGATCTATTAGTCCTGCAGTAAGTAACCCAAGGAGTGGGACTGCGGTGTCTGTTTGGGGATACGGAGGCATTTCTGACATACTTTAGCTAAGTGGGGGAGCAGAGAGCTGGGCTGAACTGAGTTGAGTTGAGCTGGCACAGGACAGGAGCACAAGGGAAGGACTACAGTACGTACTACAGAGGCACTGAAGTAGTGTGTGTGTGTGTGTGGAAGTGGAGTGTGGTAAAATGCTTAGTATAGTGTAGTATAGTGTGGAAATGTTGTGTAGTGTGTGGGAGTCTACAGTGCATGTTTAAGTTTAGTGTAGTGTGGAAATGTGTAGTATAGTGTGGGATTGAAGTAGTGTTGTGTAGTTTAGTATTCTGGGTCATAGGCACCATTAAGAGTATGGGAAACATTTAGTATACTGTATATCAGCAGGCCATTGTTCGATCACTCATTTCTCAAGTTATTTTATGAGATGCACAAAGATATTCACTCTCTTTCTCTCTCTCTCAGTCGCGTACACACTCACTTCCCCAAATCATTTGTCACGATTTGAAACAAGCAGATGGTCGATGCTGCTGCAACTGCAGGCAGAGAAGAAAGCAAAACAGAGGCCACTTGGCATGTTTGGCATCTAAGTCATTGTTTGAGTGGGAGCAAAGAAAAGGAAACTGTGCTCTTCAAGACATTCCAGGCCTCCGAGTGCGCTGAAGACGGCGAACTGAGTGCAAGTCTGGCCGTGTGTCACTGAAGAATAGAAGGAAACTTCCAAAGTAAATTACAGCTCTTGTTTTGTTTTGCGTCTAAACAAACCCTCTTGTGTACTCGAGCGTCAAAGTAAAATGACCTAAATGCACTCACGTTGAAAGAGCCAGAAGGTTCTCCAGTGTTTTGTCTAAAACAAATGAATTTAGGTGAGTTTTGGCAGCTTCTGTCTTGACTGTGTGTCCTCTTCTTTTGGACGTGGTGGTGAAATAATATGAAAGTGTGCTTGTGTCCCATGGAAGCAGTATGCACAGCCTAAATGTATATATCCACATTACACAAACTGCTGATATACGCACAGCACACAGACATATTTACATTCAAAGTATTCTGTGGAGTCTATGTACCTACTTAATGTGTCAGAGTTGATATTCAGTTGCTTGTGCAGAGAGTAGGGAGCCGAGAGCGTCCGCGTCCAAAGAGTTAAGGCAGGCAGCAGGTTTTTGGGCTGAACAGAAGCGTGCCGTGCAGAAACCCAATCCACATACCAGACCCAGCCGGGGAAATATCGCTCCTGGAGAGCGGATCCATATTTCAACACAGCGCGTCCACAGAGAGGGGAATCACATGCGGGAATGTAATCCAACGGGGTGGGGTGGGGGGAGGTGTATCTATAGGCAGACAAAGAGCTTCAGGAGGAGTCTGCACTGGGAAGGGACTCAGAATGCAGGGATAAGACATCTCACAAGTGGACTCTCTCTCTCTCTCTCTCTCTCTCTCTCTCACACACACACACACACACACACACACACACACACACACACACACACAAAGTACAGATCCCTGACACCCCTATAATGTGTAGCTAGGTTTCTGCAAACCTCTCCTACAGACACACACACACACCTCATAGATCCCTTTTCTAATATCTCTTTCCCACATAGACACACACACACTGCAACCCCTCTCTTCACACACACACACACACACATCACATAGATTCATGGTCTCATATCACACTGAGTTGTGTGCTGTTGAGTGCAACACTGCTGTTAAAACAATGTGGACCCTTTGCCTGCAGACACACACACACACAAACATAGATCCAGTGCACTGCTAAAACAATGTGGACCCTTTGCCTACAGACACACACACACACACATAGATCCAGTGCACTGCTAAAACAATGTAGACCCTTTGCCTACACACACACACACACACACACACACACACACACACACACACACACACACACACACACACAGATCCAGTGCACTGCTAAAACAATGTAGACCCTTTGCCTACACACACACACACACACACACACACACACACACACACACACACACACACACACACACACACACAGATCCAGTGCACTGCTAAAACAATGTGGATGGAGGGCTGGAATGTGTTCATTTCCTCTCTGGTGTCTCAAACCTCTCAGGCCTCCCTGTAGTCTCCTCTCCTACTAAGGTCTGTTATAAGGTCTCCCTCTAGTCTCCTACTAAGGTCTCTTTTGAGGTCTCCATGTAGTCTCCTACTAAGGTCTCGTCTCCTACTAATGTCTGTTATAAGGTCTCCCTCTAGTCTCCTACTAAGGTCTCTTATAAGGCCTCCCTGTAGTCTCCTACCAAGGCAGCGTTCAGACTAAAAGGCTTTTTTCACTTCCAGAAACGATGAAAGCAGAAACTGATTGTGTATATCTTGTTGCTATGACAGGCAGCTAAGCAAGAACTCAACCTCAAAAACTATTTTTAACTTTGATGCTTAACGTTGTTAGGTTCCTTGCTTGTCACATTCAATGCAGGGATCATAGCAACAGTCATGTTTAATTGTGCTGTGAGAAAGTAATTCAATTTGACCACTTGAAAGGGAAAAAGTGTCTTAGCTGAACGTTGCGTTAGATGTCAGGTCTCTTAGAGGGTCCCCCTGTGCTCTTGTACAGGTCTTATTGATATATCTTATTGACTCCTTGCTCCATGTCTCCACACACACACACACACACTCCACAGGCACCTGACTTACATCCCCCACTACTTCATGGACTTACCTTACATCTCTCCATGCAACATTTCTTTATACATCCATCAACCTAAAAAACTTTTGCCCCACCACTACACAATTTCATTGCATTTTTTACTCTCAGTAACCATATGCATTTGGCAATAAATTTCCCTTGTATCCTTGTACTGGTCTAATGCTGCATTCCATTGTGCTTGGTAGTCAGGAAAAAACGACCTTCGCATCAGGAAAATGCAATGGAACAGTCAAGCAAGTCGAGATTACAAATGGTGAACTCAGGGTAGGTTGATGTTGACCAAGTTGGTTGAATTGACGTCACAGTTACATTATCAGTTGCAAGTGGTGTTGTGTTGTTTTGTTTGAGTGAGCACCATCATGTACCATTTCTCCTCACTGATGGTGATGCATCAGCTCATGCAGGTCCTCATTACCTGCTTGTGGTGTTCATTGGCTAGTTCATTGTGTGTGTGTGTGTGTGTGTGTGTGTGTGTGTGTGTGTTGGGGGGGGGGGGGGGGGGTCAGGAAAACTGACTCGTAGTTATCAACTTCCAACTTGCAGTGGAATGCAGCATTATACCAGTATGTCCTTGTAAGGCCTACTCGAAGGTCACTGGATAGTCTTCAGCTTGTTTTACATCACCTTGGAGTCTCTGACTGAGGTCTAAGGTCTAAGGACAGTATGCCACCTCCCTCAACCATTCTAACCACTTTGATCTTTCTAACCATTCTGACCTTATACCTTATCTATCTATCTTAAATACTCCTGCCAGTGGATGATGTAGCTGGCACAGAGCCAATCCTACACAACTCTACACCACTCTAAACATGGTTTCAACACAGTTTCTTTTTATAGCACAACACTCTGCTGCATGCTCTATCCTATTTCTGTTTACACACATACATATATTACTTGTTTCTACAAAATTCACGACATCTCCTCCTAAGGCCTCATGTTAAGCCTCCCTCTAGGTCTCTGCTGGCCTAATACCAAAGCCTCAGATAGAGTTTGTCTAAAGCTTAAAATACTAAACTCTCCTTATTGACTCAGACTGAATCCAAAAATCTCCCCTAACCCTGTAAGCCCTGAATCCTAATGTGCCATCTAAGCCATCAGCTCTTAATCCTTACAGACTTAATTGGCATGAACAGACATCATGATTGGCTGATTCATGCCAGTTGTCTGTGAGATTCATCTTATTCAGGTCTAATGCTAGGGCCTCCAGTCCTGTCCTGATCCTCTAGTAAGGGCTCCCTGTGCAGGCCTATGCTGTGCTCTTCTGAACCCAGAACACTAAACCAAAGATCCCTGACTATCAACCCTCTCTAACTAAACCACACACACCCACTGCAGCCTATGGAGAAGCTATGGATAGCTGGCACTAGCACAGCGCTTATAGCCTAACTAATACTCCACTTAATGTCCATGCTGTTGTTACTTGCTCTTAACTCAGAGTTGTTGTTCTGTTTGTTTTGAAGGAAGGTTGCTAGGAAGTGAAACAGTGCGCTATTGTGATGTCATCCATAGAGTACCACCGGCAGGAAATAAATGATTATGAAAGTGTCATCTTCTAACTGGTACATGACCAGCGCTCTTCTGCTGAAACAGGAACTGCGAGAGGAACTGACACACACACACCTGCTTCTAGTCATAGCCATAACATTTCTGTGAGATAAGTGCTCCATGTTTGACATGACAGACATTGCCTGCCACCCCCCCCATTATGCTCGCTGAGTTTTCATGAAGGGCTTCAGTAATGGTAATTAACACACAACACTCTGCAAAAGTATTAAATTCACTATTTTACCAAATAAAGCATTTCAGTCACAGCCACCAATGCCACACTAGTTCACATAACAGCCTGACTGCCAGCCTCTTTGTGTGTGAGAACAGAGAGCTGGTCTCATGGAAAAGGCCAATGGACTTATGTGCTTACATTTGACCAGTGCAAGACTCGCTCAATATCACTCACTCAGGATTACACAACACACTCATGGGTTAGCAGGGTTCAGTTCAGGCCTGAGGACCTGAAGCTGTCGGAGGCGTTGCAAGAGATGTGCAGGAGTGTGCCAGCTGTGACATGGTGTCTCCATCTAGTGGTCAAATCATATACTGCAGCCAGGTGGTCAGTGGATATAATTTGAGTCCACACAAATAAGTCGCAAATATGGCTGAACTTTATTATAAATACTCAGTGTTAACAACACACAGTTGAAATATGTCACATCCACCCCCCACATATTACTAGACAGGTCGCTGACCCCATGAGAGACGGCTGAGCAGGAGGGAAAGGAATGGTTGACAAGTGTGTTCAACAAACGTGCTCACCACTTCACAGGTTGAACAGCACTGCAAAACAAAGACTCCTTTGTGGCACTCATTCAAGTACAGAACCCATGTGGCAGTTCGGCGCTAGTCTCATTCTCCCATGCACATAAATAGACACACACACACACACACGCACGCACGCACACACACACACACACACGTTCGTTGTGGGCATGTGCTTGTACACATGCCCCCCACACAAACCATTTTAAAAATAGTAATTAATAGCAAATGATTAATGCCATGTCTAACAAGACACTTTAAGATCTAAAAACCCCATACTGGTACCCCTTCTATATGTGGTATGACATCCAAATATACAGTATATCAGTAGTTACTAACAATGGGGCAAATCATTAGTGAATTACCCTCAGTAAGGGCAAGTCATTACTGAATTACCCTAATCCAGGTAACCGCTGCGTCTGAGCAATTGAAGGCCACCAGAAATGCCCCCCCCCAAGCCATACACCTGCAATCCTGTCCGCTTCTGTTGTACTGGCTGATGGGAGGGGTGGAGTGTTGAGTTGGGTGAGTAGTGAAGCCCCATCCTGGACAACTGTTGACCACGCCAGTGAGTTTCTTTCTGCTTTAACTTGGACTCTTTCTTCTGCATTGCTTCAGTTCAATGCTGGGTGGTCAGCATCCGTCATTAGCGACCCCTCAAACCAACATGCCGGTCACCTGTATGACAATGGGCTTGCTTGACAGTTGGTGGATCGGCTGGCTTAAAAGTATTGCATGCTGGAATTGATTGACTCCTTTGGGGTTCTCATTGGACAAAAGCCCATGATCTAAACAGCATCAAGGAGCTAGTTTAATGAGACAAAGTCCTATTTTACCAGCCAGACAACCAGCCTGATATTCAAAAGGCTTCAACAAAACAAAATGGTGGTCACGGCATTGGGAAAGGTGGGACGGAACCATCCCCTGTTTTCCTGTTTCATAAAACAATCCAGTATGGCCATCAAAACTAAACTGACATGAAATGGCAGGTTTGGCAAGAGTGCCGTGTACCGGGGAAACCCCAAACCCAAATAAAACCAAACAACTGCTCTTAACATACTAATCAGACTGTAAACAAAGCCTTGTGTTCTACACCCGAAACACTGAACGTCTGCAAAAATGTCTCCAAACCCCCACTGCTAAAGAGTTGGAGGAACATGTACAGAAAATAAGTACAATGAAAGGTAGAAAATAACAAGAGTACAATGAAAGGTAGAAAATAGCAGAGAGAGGCACTATCTCAGGAGGCACTAGAGATTCATTTGATCCACTCCAATGGAGACAGAATTTTGCCATCTGGAAATCATTAGTCCTGCCTTACTCACAAGCCAAACAAAGTCTTTGAAAACAGATCACGCCGAAAGTCCGATGCTCGTCACAGTGGGTTTTATAACGGAAACGCCCCACATTACCTGACTCACAATACAAGTTATTTAACAGAGCTGTAAAATAAATAAATGGAAATACTAAACCAAGGTGAAACAGACAAAATAACAACCAGACAGTTCAACAGACCCAGAGAGCAAGAGAGAAATAATGGAAAAATGAAAGTGAGACGACAGGATGGGCAAAGACATTACAGCAGCTGAGAGTCACTGATTCAGATGATAAATAAGAACAGGAAACAACTAACATGTACAGAAAAATGGTGCACATCTTTAGTCTGTACACA
Organism: Tenualosa ilisha; assembly: GCA_015244755.2. Taxonomy (NCBI): domain Eukaryota; kingdom Metazoa; phylum Chordata; class Actinopteri; order Clupeiformes; family Clupeidae; genus Tenualosa; species Tenualosa ilisha. The sequence goes on from PYXC01001134.1 coordinate 26,437, forward strand.
CACACACACACACACACACACACACACGTACGTACACACACACACACACATGCATACACACACAAGCACATAGGCAATTGTAGAGCCCTATCTCAGCACCAGTACAGCTGATGTGAAGGTGTTCACCATCCCACCTGCTGAATGAGAGAGTTCAGTAGGAAGAAGATTATGCCACTCAACAACACACACATCCAGCACACAACCATGGGCTGGCCAACAACAATAATAACATTAACAATAATAACAACAACACAAAATACTGGTTGACACAATGAAAACAAAACTCTGTTTTAGATCAAGAAAAAAACAAACAAACAAAAAAGGATTCATGTTTTTGTGTGAAGGATATGGAACGTTCGTAGTGTTCTTTGAGTCAGACACATGATCCCTTGTTTGACAAATGTAATGCTGGGGGAAAAAAAAAAACGTTTAATCCCTGTGCAGTGATGGGTCCCCTCAGTCCAACATCTCACCCTGAAGTACTGTTGAGTTTTTACCCGTCAGGTTTAGTAGGGATGAACATCAACACCTTGAGTCTGTACTCTGTCACTCAGCAAGTGTGCTTGCCAAGAGAGGACACGGCAGAGGAAGTGTCTGTTCATATCCAGCATCTCTGAGTTCTACTGTGCAGAAGAGGGGGAGAGAGAGAGTGGAGGAGTGATTGTTGATTGTGCAGATTTGACTTGTTTGTTTAACTGAGAAGAGTCTTGGCGACAGAGTTACAGTGGCTGTGGGGTGGAGAGTCTGGGAGAATGAGTGAAATGAAGGATCCCACAGTGTCTGCTTCCCCATTGGCCAGTTCTCCATGGTTATCGTGACCTTCTACTTCCCCATTGGTCAGTTCTGTATGGTCATCACGACCACATGGAACCCCATTGGCTAGTGCCATATGGTCACTTTTAATGTCTGGTTCACCATTGGCAAATGTTTTGTCAGAAGCCTGTACAGCTGGCTCCCCATTGGCTGGCTTTTTAAGGCTGCCCTCAGCATCCATATTCCCATTGGGCAGCACGCTGTGGTCATCCAAAGCATCTAACTTCCCATTGGACAATTCGGCATGGTCCGCCTGGGCATCTTGTATCTTACTGGCCAGCTGTGTGTCGTCACCTTTATCAGCTTCCTGCTGCTGGCTGGCCACCTCTGCAAGGCTCTGGACACCAGCCTCTCCTTCCATAGTCACCTCCATGTCTTGGCCATCGGTGGCACCCACGGGACTCCCCCACCCTGCTTCTCCATCTTGTTCCACAGTAACAGGGCTGACTCCAGGCCTGCAGGGGGAGCCACTGGAGGATGCAGCTGGTCGCGGGGGCACGTCCTTGGGCTCTGTGGTGTCCAAGCCCTTGGCAGCCAGCCGGTGGTTCTCCCTAAGGAGCGCTCGGACCCGGCAGGGGAGGCTCAGGTCGGCCGGCTGATCTTGGAACAGTGGGAAGCGGAAGACGCCACCGTTAGGTTTCAGAGGAAGCCCATCTGCGTCGAGACGAGGCTGCTTAGCGGCAGGAGCCCACGATGGATCATCTTCGCCGTTGTGTTGCTGTGACGTATCCGTGTCGCCCTCTGAGGGCCTTTTAGCTCCGCCCCACTTACTGAGATTGAGCGGTTCGGCCTGGGCTGCCATGGCCACAGCAGGAGGAGGATGAGGAGGAGGCAGAGGAGAGGAGGAAAGAGAAGCAGAGGGTGGAGTGAGGAGCGAAGAGGATGAACCTGGAGTTTGGTGCACGGGGGTCCAGGCGTTCCCCGTCCCCGTGGCGTCTCGGGGTCCTGGGCGAGTGCCTCGGAAACTCTTCTGGTAAAGGAGTTCATGTGGGATGAGCCCAGGCTGGAGTGCATCAGCTGACGCACCTGCACACTGCAGTCCAACTCCAGCGGAAGGATCCGGAGAGGAGGCAGCGGAGGCCGAGTCCTCCCCGCCCCAACACCTCCACCGCTCCCAGCTCTGCGCTCCTCTGAGTGAGCTACACACCCTGAGCACTGGTGAGGCTGCTGGGGAGAGGACTGGGAGTGGTGGTGGGGATGGGAGTGGAGGTCTTTGGGCGGCCCAGTCGGGGTGGAGGTAGCAGGGCTGGTTGGGGCGGGGAGCCTGCTGCCCTGCTGGTGCGATGCCACAGGGGTCTGGAGGAGGTGGCGGTTGGGCACAGGGGTGGGGTTGAGGGAAGAGGCACCCAGGCCCAGCCGGGTTCTGAAGAGGTCCAGCGGGCACAGGCCTTTGGTGGGACTGAATACAGCCGGAGAGCCGGTGCTGCCCGCTATGCTACTGCTAATGCTAACGACGACAGCTGCAGCAGCAGTGGGAGAGCCCTGGGAGAAACCACCCGGCTGGGACACGGGGGGGACTGGGTCACTGTGACTGGGTGATGCCTGGGAGAGACCACTGTACCTGGGTGTAGGGGGGACCAGAACCTGAGGCTCCAGCTTCACCCCCTCTGGCTTATGTGGAGGGGCCGCAAGAGGGGTGGAGGGTAAGGGTGTGGGGGAAGCGGAAGGGGAGCTGGAGATAGTCATGGGGACCTGAGTGTGGAGGTTCTGCTTCTGGGACACAGTGGATTGGAGAGGGAGTAGGAGCAGGAGCAGGAGCAGGAGCAGGAGCAGGGAGCAGGAGCTGAGAAACCCTGAGGTGGAGGAGGGGACAGCGCCCCCTGGCTGGTTGGAGTCTTGTTTTGAAGGGGCGGCCGACCCTGATTTGCCCTGGCTGCCAAGGCTTTTCGCCGGCCTGGAGGACGTCCTCTCCCCCTGCGGACCACCACCACACCATCTGCAGACACCTGCTGCTGAGACAGGCAGAGAAACTGCAAATGAACCCTCTGTAATCCACATAACCAATGGAAGAGAAAGATGAAACTGAGAATAGAATCAGTCATTCCAACACAGTCATTCCAACACTTCTCAAAACAGAAGCCAAACAACTTATCTGCAGGGTGAAAGACCATCACAAGAACAAGATGAAAGATGATGTGCATCTCATTTCCAACAGCAGAACTACTGCATAACGTAATATAATAATACACTATGACTATTCTGTTACATGTCTAGATTATAAATGTATGATGGCAAATGTGTAACATACACATTAAATACATTTGCAATCACAACTGTTGACATAAATTAAAAAAAAAAAAAATCTATGAAAACCAGTCCCGACATCCTTAAGTACAGCTTAGAAAAAAAAGGTTTGGTTTCACACAGATCATAACAGACTGTCCCCTAATGGTGAGGAGGGAAAACTACATTGAAACCACAACACACTACAGGCCTTCATTTACACATCTTGTCTATTCAAATATTTCCTTCTTATTAAATTTTACCATAGTAGACAGTAGTTTAGTGTACTACAATACAATGCAGAGAAAAGGCAGAGACTGATGGAGACTCACTGGTGGTTTGAGTGTGTTTGTCGACTGTCTCTGGAGGTGAAGAGGAGGGCGCCCTCTCATGGGCTTCATGGGGACCACAGGCTCCTGGCTCTTCTGAGGTTTGGAGCCTCCAATGATGAACTGCTCATAGGGCAACATTAACCTGTGTGTGTGTGTGTGTGTTTTGGTTTTGGGGGGTGGGAGAAAAAAAAAAAAAAAATCATGAGTGTTTCCTTTTCGAGCTGGTTTAAAACTCCGCACTGAAGCTTCAGTGGATCTGATGATCAGGTCCATCCCCACTCTAGCGGCTCTCCAGACCTCATATTCATCTATCAAAACAAACCCTTGGAGCAAATGGAAACCTAGTGGCAAAATACCTCCTTCAGGTTGGTTTAAGCACTGTGAAGATCTCGACCAGATCTAATCCTACTTCAGCATCTTATTGTGGCCAGTTTCCCACAGTTTTTTTCAGTGGAGATTCTCATTCTGTTTCCCTGTTTTAGCTGGGTGGAGACTTACGTCTGCCGCACCAGCCCTTAGAGCAAAGGTAAATGTGTTGGGTAAATATTCACACGGTTCACGTGAGTCACTTGTGGTAACATTTACATGTAGCAATTTTCATGAGTACAAGTAAGGTACTAACATAAGATATGAGTCTGTTATGCTCACATTGACATGGAGGAGTTTTCACATGTATACCAAGTAAGGCGCTAACACACGCGATCTGAGGAAGAGCAAAGGAAACCAACGGAAACAGCTCTCACACAGTGTACACACTACGCTATATACACACAGTTCTTTTACAGTATAGCTCACACACTTATAGTTCACACACTAAGCTCCCCATATCATTGTGCTAACTGCAGAGGGACTTTGATTTGAAATGATGTGAATTTCCCCCTTCTACCCTCTACAAAGTCAGCTGAGTCTCATGTAACTAATCGCATTTACACAGCCAAGGTTACTATGGCGACACATGACTGAAATTCCTGTTTAGCACGAGCTGACAGCCTCATGGGCTTGCTGTAGGTACAGTGCTGCTGAAATGCTAACGCAAGCAGAAGTTACCACACACACACACACACACACACGCGCACGCACAGGCACGCACACGCACCACACACACACCCCTTCCTATGTAGGGTTTCACCATGTTTGAGAGAGGGAAAGAGTGTGTGTTTCAGAAGTATGAGGTGGCATAAAGCAACAGGCTTGCCAAGATTTTTTTTTTCCACTCGACTGCATTACGGAACACAGACCTCACAATCTGTGTATTATGAACGTCGACAGCCTGAGGGTGTCTTTGAAATCATGATTGCACAATTTATTCTTCACTGAAATAAGGTCAAGCTGTGGTTGAATTTATTGCCTTCATTCCATTCTGAATTATGTCAGAGGACACTTCTGAAAACAGGATCTTTCTATTGGAACTTTGTCTACCAGAACAAAGCACATCACTAATATTAACTATGTATAGTATATAATTGGGCTTTCATCAATAGTCTATTAATCCTCTATTAAAATCACCAGTCAGTGCTGTAGACAGAAGTAATCTAAAGTTAGCATCCGCTGCAGTATGCATCTAACTGCATCTAATATTGGAGATTTAGCAGAATACAACAGTTTACTTGGTGTGACACAACTGCAACAGTTTACATGGTGTGATACACACCCTTTTGTACATATTGTAGGTGTGTGTCATTAATCAAACATCTATAGGTTTATACAATAAGAAATATGAGAAGAATGTTCAATAAGCTCATTGTCTAAATACTGTAGCTGAACTATTGTCTTATGTAGAAGAAGGTCAAAAGTCAGATTGCTGCTGTATGTGTGTGATGTACAGTATCTCACAAGTGAGTATATCCCTCACATTTTTTGCAAATATTCTGCCATATCTTCTCATGGAACAACACCATAGAAATAAAACTTTGATACAACTTAAAGTAGTCATTGTACAGCTAGTATAGCAGTATAGATTGACTGTCCTCTGAAAAGAACTCAACATACAGCCATTAACACCTAAACAGCTGGCAACAAAAGTGAGTACACCTTACAGCAAACATGTCCAACTTGTGCCCAAACTGGCAAGTACCTAAACCCATTTAAGCACCTGTGGCACATCCTTAAGCAGACGGTGGAGGAGAGCCAGGTGTCTAACATCCACCAGCTCTGTGATGTCATCATGGAGGAGTGAGAGGGATTCCAGTAGAAACCTGTGCAGCTCTGCTGAACTTCAAGCCCAAAGGCAGAAGACAATGGTGGTGCTCACACAAAATATTGACAGTTTGGGCACAATCTGGACATGTTCTCTGCCGGGTGTACTCACTTTTGTTGCCAGCTGTTTAGATGTTAATGGCTGTATGTCGAGTTATTTTCAGCGGACAGTAACTCTACACTGCTACACCAGCTGTCCAATGACTACTTTAAAGTCATATCCAAGTTTCATTTCTATAGTTTTATCCCATGAAAAGATATGACAGAATATTTGCAAAAATGTGAGGTGTGTTATCACTTTTGTGAGATACTGTAGTTGTGGTTAGTATTTGTGTTGACTAGGGGTGAGAATTGATAGAATTTTATCAATGCCATTGTCGATTTTGCTTATCAGTCCAATTCTTGTTAACTCTCTTATCAGTTCCTTTGTTTAGAAGGTATTCTACACAGGTTTTCAGTATAAGCACACAGGCCTGTAATATAGCCTATACTACTATGGTGATCATAGCAGCTTATTGGAATGAGAGCAACCATGTAGAACTGTGTTATCCATTTTCAATTTTGAAAAGACCCATTAACCACGGGTCAGTTTCCCAAACGTGTCACTGCTAACTTCCTTAGCAACTTTGTTTGAGCGATGGACTTACGGCATTACTGATTAGCAGGGGGCTGTAGCAGAAGCACAGTTATGGTCATATGATGTCTGTCTTTTTGGGGCTTCAAATGTCAGACTGAGCACTTATGTAGACTAAGGTCAGCAGCGAGAGTACTGCTGTCTATGTGAGTGATGTCGCTGTGATTGATATTTGCATGAGGAATATGCGACCTCACACTGACCTCTCGTAGTGTCTCCTGGTGCAGGTCGCAGCGCTGGTGCTGCCCGGACTTCCACCTAGCTCATTATAAACTGTCTTCCACAGCCGCTGGTTCGTCACCTGCACACACACGCGCACACACACGCACACACACACACACACACACACACACACACACACACACACACACGTCCTCTCACTGAGACACATGCCCATACAGACACAACATAAACACTGGTACGTGTGAGACATAGTGAAGGAAAGGGAAAAAGGGGGAGAGAGGGAGAGGGAAAGAGAGAATGTGTTGTGGTGTATTGGTGTATTGTTTGATTGTGTTGTGTGTGTGTGTGTGTGTGTGTGTGTGTGGTTGCTAGGTATGTGTATGGTTGTGCTGACTCACGGTTTCATAGCCACCCAACTTCTTGACCACAGAATACATAAGAAAGAGGTCAACTGCAGGACAGAACACAAAGTGACCAATGTGAGAAAGAATTTATGACATATTGAAATGTTTTAAGACACACATTTGCTTTATTGTGTCTATTGCACTGATTTGCCAATACTTTCACACAGTGCTGTGAAAAAACAACTTAAATTAGTTTGAATTTATTTGAAAACCTAAACTCAGATTACCAGCCATATTCTTATAATAACCCAGTCAAAATTGGCTCCTGTGCTAACATTAGGAAGCTAACTAGCTTGGTTAACAGTCAAAATAAACTATTTATGCCGTGTCAAAAAACGAGTCACTGGCATCACACACAAGCAATTACATTAACACAACACACAAATCATAGTTCTACTGTCTAACTGCTCACTAAGAGAAAATGTTTGTCATGATGTCTAGGACACACCGGAACAGTGTACTGTTTTGTTGCACTAGTGAAACCTAAAAAGCTTCATCCTAATTTCTAAACGATCTTTGGCTAAATGTCCCCTTTTGGTTAAAGGTCCACTTCCCCTAAAACATTAGACACACTTCAAACAAGGGGCATGGTACACCGCACTGCACCGGTGCATCTGCAGTAATAATTCACGAACCAATATAAAACCGTAACTGCACAATATTTAATTACATTTCAGGCTTTTTGTGATATTGATAGTTGCAATCATTGCATCATTGCAATCAAAGCCCTGTTGTGTGAGCTTGCTGAGTGCTGTCGACAGGAAGGAGAACAAAAGAATTCGGAACAACATAGACCAATTAGCGAACGCGTAGCTTGTGCTAACTCAATGGCACCATAAGCTCACTTTTGCTTTTGTAACTCCATTCAGTACCATTCATTTAGCGTTAGCCAACGGTTCATTATTTGATCTATTTTATTCCAAACTCTCCTTTTATTCCAAGTTCTCCTTCCTATCGAGAGCACTTGGAAAGCTCGTATAACAAAGCCCTGATTGCAATGATGCCGAACTATCGCTTAAGTTCATATTTTGACATTTTAGACTTTCAGACCTTGCAGAAACGCTGCAACTACTGCAGGTGTGAGAGCAGACATAAAGTCTGGGGTATAGATGTGTGAGTCTTGTTTAGACTAGAAGATTCTAAGTTCCCCGAACTAAACGTGCCAGGACACGCTGCTGTCACATGCAGCTACATGTTAGCGTCTTAAACACACAGTAAACTCTAAAAGCAAAGTTCAGCTGACGAGCTGTTCACTGATTAAAGTTGATGCAAAAATAAATATTTGTGCTCCACTATGTGGAGATATGCCATGTGCCAACCAGTGGCGTGGTACTAAGCTCATCGTGATGGAAGAATTTAAGCTCAACACCAATACCAAGAAAAACACTCACTAGTCATTTTTTTATCCCAACGGAAGGAATAACGGACTCAAATTTCAGAGGCATTTTAAACTATAGCTGATCCATAGGCCATTCATCAACAGCATTGGCCATGTTTAGCCAGCGACATCAACACGTGTTCAGCACTACTGGCTACGTTCAGCTAGCTACATCAGCATGAGTTGAGTACTACTGGCCATGTTGAGCACCACTGGCCCTGTTCAGCCAGCTACATCACCATGTGTTCAGCACCATTGGCCCTGTTCAGCCAGCTATATCACCATGTGTTCAGCACCATTGGCCCTGTTCAGCCAGCTACATCACCATGTGTTCAGCACCACTGGCCCTGTTCAACCAGCTACATCACCATGTGTTCAGCACCACTGGCCCTGTTCAGCCAGCTACATCAGCATGTGTTAAGCACCACTGGCCCTGTTCAGCCAGCTACATCACCATGTGTTCAGCACCACTGGCCCTGTTCAGCCAGCTACATCAGCATGTGTTCAGCACCACTGGCCCTGTTCAGCCAGCTACATCAGCATGTGTTCAGCACCATTGGCCCTGTTCAGCCAGCTACATCAGCATGTGTTCAGCACCACTGGCCATGTTGAGCACCTACATCACCATGTGTTCAGCACCACTGGCCCTGTTCAGCCAGCTACATCAGCATGTGTTCAGCACCACTGGCCCTGTTCAGCCAGCTACATCAGCATGTGTTCAGCACCACTGGCCCTGTTCAGCCAGCTACATCAGCATGTGTTAAGCACCACTGGCCCTGTTCAGCCAGCTACATCACCATGTGTTCAGCACCACTGGCCCTGTTCAGCCAGCTACATCAGCATGTGTTCAGCACCACTGGCCCTGTTCAGCCAGCTACATCAGCATGTGTTCAGCACCATTGGCCCTGTTCAGCCAGCTACATCAGCATGTGTTCAGCACCACTGGCCCTGTTCAGCCAGCTACATCAGCATGTGTTCAGCACCACTGGCCCTGTTCAGCCAGCTACATCAGCATGTGTTCAGCACCACTGGCCCTGTTCAGCCAGCTACATCAGCATGTGTTCAGCACCACTGGCCCTGTTCAGCCAGCTACATCAGCATGTGTTCAGCACCACTGGCCCTGTTCAGCCAGCTACATCAGCATGTGTTCAGCACCACTGGCCCTGTTCAGCCAGCTACATCAGCATGTGTTCAGCACCATTGGCCCTGTTCAGCCAGCTACATCAGCATGTGTTCAGCACCACTGGCCCTGTTCAGCCAGCTACATCAGCATGTGTTCAGCACCACTGGCCCTGTTCAGCCAGCTACATCAGCATGTGTTCAGCACCATTGGCCCTGTTCAGCCAGCTACATCAGCATGTGTTCAGCACCACTGGCCCTGTTCAGCCAGCTACATCAGCATGTGTTCAGCACCACTGGCCCTGTTCAGCCAGCTACATCAGCATGTGTTCAGCACCATTGGCCCTGTTCAGCCAGCTACATCAGCATGTGTTCAGCACCACTGGCCCTGTTCAGCCAGCTACATCAGCATGTGCTCAGCTTCTAGTGAGTTAAAGGGCTGTGTGCCTGACTGCAGCAGTGTGGTGTTAAATTGTCTCAACAACTTAACACCAAAGACATGGTAAAAACAAGGACATGGTGGCCTTACTGTTATTATTGATAACATTTACATTAGACTGCACATTTTTACTCAATCTTCTTGTTGGTATCGATACGGTTCCCTATGACTACCTTGATACAAACTGTTGTAGTGTTGATTACGGTATTAGTATCAGAGTACTCACTCTTTTTGAAGCCCAGGTTGGGCACCTTGCTGATGGGGGACCCACGGCGCTCCATGAAGCTGAAGAGCTGATCCAGGAACAGCTGCTCCTCCGGGTGATGCAACCAGCCGCCGGCCCACTGCAGCTCTGCACTGCCCATAACATTCTCCTGTGTGCGCACACACACACATACAGAGTATAAAACATTGCTGACACACACACTGCCCAAACACATCCCCTAATTTAAACAGTGCCCAACTGTGCCACATTCTCCTCATACACCATCAGTCATCAATTTAACACTATTTGTAGTGTATTAAACAATACCCAACAGTTACTATGTCACCACACACACATACACACACTGCATAACCCCGCCCAAAGCATTCTCCTGTAAGGTAAGGGGGGGTCACAGGTCATCAATCATCAGTCACCATACACTCACTCACACTTACTCACACACACACAGACACACACACACCACATTCCCCTGCAGGGGAGCAAATAACAGGTCATCAGCCTTTATCACACAGAGACTGTTATTACAGCACGATTTCCTGTGTCACACTAAGTACTGTACTGCATGCTGATCAGGACATTGGGTAACATTTTACTGAGATAAAACAGACACCTTACAAATCATCTGTTAAAAACTTAAAAAGTTCAGTCTTAAGAGTCTTTCTTAAGTAATTAATGATCGTTCCCATAACCAAAAGTTAAAAACCTCATCAGAGTTTGTGCATCTGCAGTTTCATATACGTACTGATAAACAACCAGTGTCTTTTCCTGAAATTAAACAAGAAAAAAAAGACACTGGTTGGGTGCAATGCCATTTCTCTCTGCAGAAACCGCTCTCTATGGGGAGGAACTGGAGGAAAATGACCTCTCTGAACTGAGATGTGCAGTTTTTGCTTTCTTCTGTTCTACAGTCACAGAATGAGGTAGTTGAGTTAGCATTACGTTCATGCGCTCTATCCAAGACTCTGACTGCTGGTGATCGGGCAGCTCAACCACTTTGCCATATCGACCTCGGCGCTTGCGAGGCCTTCCTTTCAAACGGATGGAGGAGAACCCTGGGAGAGAGACCGGGGGGGGGGAGGGAGAGAGAGAGAGAGAGAGTTCAAATCGTGCGTCAAACATTTTACGAGCCCAAGAGCATTTGGGAGAGGATGAATATTGTGCAGTACTGGCTGTACATTAAAAATTTGCCACCATGCAATCATGCACATAGAGATGGATTTACACACATCAACAACCCAAATCCTTACTCTCACACGCAACACACACACACACAGATTAGATAACGTATATACTCCTGTCTCAGATCAGTATTGAAGCTTGAACACACACCACCACAAGACTCCTGATCACAGGACAGCATGTCACCAAACCCCAAACACAAACCCTATACACAAAACCCAAAGGAAGTTCACAGTGTGACCAGGCAGTGAAACTGACATTAGCTAGCGTAAATAATGCAGCGAAATGCAGTTTTATTAAACGCATGGCTGCAGTGTGACTATTTTACATCCTGGAAAGGATGTCATTTGCAGCTAATTTATTTGCATGGCACACTGTGTCATGCAGAAGGACAAACATATAGGACCTAGGGTGTGGGACCAGTGAAGACATGTAGTCTGAACATGCCCCCTTTCTGACGTGAGTTTTTCAACCTTTAGCCTTGAATATGACTGGTTAGAGTAGACACAGGAAGTGAGTGGGTGAGAGAGATAGAGGGTGGGATTGGACAACAACCAAAGGCCAGCATCACAGTGGCCTCAACCTGAGCTTTTCACTAGCTACTGACTATGCTGTAAATTTAGCCCTGTTGCGGTGTGGCTGCGGGGCTGGTTTTGACTCACCGAGCTGCGTGAGGATGCTGGCGTTGGAGTCGAGCGTGGGGTGGGTGAAGGTGTCCCTGCAGTAGAGGACGCGCGTGTTGTGGTTGTGCTGCACCATGCGGATCTCCTCCAGCGTCCTCAGGTGGGGGTCCTGCAGCCGCGGCCAGCCGCCCAGCTCCTGGACACGCTTCTTTAGTGAGCGGTAGCGGCAGTACTGGGGGTAGCTCAGTACCCGCACACTCACATCCTCACCACCATCTGAAGGGGGGGGATAAGGGAGGGAGGGCAAAAGAGAGAGAGACGGGTCAGTTCTGAGGACCTTTTCCATTCGTAGCAGGTGTGTCCTACCTTACCTTCCTAAGGGTAAACAAAACAAATTGACACAATGACAGAACTGGTTTCACTGCAAGTGACCATTACAGGATTCATGGCCAAATGCTTGAATAACTTGTTATGCCTGAAACTAGTTCATAAATGCAATGCAGGTATGCATATCAATGGCCTTGCAATTACCATAAAATGCGTTCATGTACTGTTCCTTAAGAAACCTGGTCTAGGGTTAGCACTAGGGTTAAGAAACCTGGACTGGGGTTAGCACTAGGGTTAAGAAACCTGGACTGGGGTTAGCACTAGGGTTAAGAAACCTGGTCTAGGGTTAGCACTAGGGTTAAGAAACCTGGACTGGGGTTAGCACTAGGGTTAAGAAACCTGGACTGGGGTTAACACTAGGGTTAAAAACCTGGACTGGGGTTAGCACTAGGGTTAAGAAACCTGGTCTAGGGTTAGCACTAGGGTTAAGAAACCTGGACTGGGGTTAGCACTAGGGTTAAGAAACCTGGTCTAGGGTTAGCACTAGGGTTAAGAAACCTGGACTGGGGTTAGCACTAGGGTTAAGAAAACTTTAGGACATATTCACACTGCAAGTCAGTCAAATTCATTTGGTTTTTTATTGACAGTCAAATTTATTTCAAATTAAGACAAACCCACACACACACCCACACACACACACACACGCGTACCTTGCATGTTCTCTTTTGGCTGTTGGTTGTCTGCTGGGGAGGAAGTGGTTTCACACCCACGGGTGCCATGTGTGCCTCTTCTCCACACAGGAGGTGCACTGCAGGCCCACTTGGCCAGGTCTTCCAACTGAACCACGATCCGCTTGGACGCCGCCAGCACCTCATCCTGACCCATAAAACACATATTCACACATATTAGCGCGCACACATGCACACAAAGACACACACTTGTCACACGCATGCACGGAAGCGAGCATGTACTGCGCACAGTTCCATACACTAGGCAGAGAAAGAGCAGCCAAGACATGAGCATAAACTGTGTATTTAGCTTTGATGTTTCCATGGCCACAGTATATCACTGTAGCAGGGCAGTAAGTATCATTTCATCCAACAGCATTAACATGTAGATAAACAGTTTTCAAATGAAACGGCTCCTATTTAAACAGGCCTACACCACATTGTATACACGACTTTTCTGTTATGCTAGGTTTAGTTTTATATGTAAATGTTATGAAATGAAATCATATCTATTGCACTACACACACCTCTTTGTCTCAGTCAATGTCACTGTGAAAATGTGGCCCTGTGCCAGTCAGTTATAAGAAAGAAAGCTCTTTATCAGATATGCAGTTGAGCAACACAAGATCAGGTGTCCTATTAAGCAGGAAGTGGTTCATCCCCAACCAGTCGCCACAGCACCACACACAATGTAAACTAGTGTCATGCTAGCATGGTAGTTTAGACTAGCAACAAGACAAGACACCTCTCCCTAAGGTGCGCGCACGTGCGCATGCGCGCACACACACACACACACACACACACACACACACACACACACACACACACAGGCTTATCTGACATTTACAAAGTTTCCCCTAAAATCAGACTCGTTATGGAGCACATGCTTGTGTGTGTGTGTGTGTGTGTGTGTGTGTGTGTGTGTGTGTGTGTGTGTGTGTGTGTGTGTTCTCCAACGGTCACATGTTGAGGAAACCAACTGAACCTATAACAGTAGATATTACAGAAAGATCTTTCCCTTCTTTCCACACTGCCCATTCAATGAAAAAAAAAGCAAGAAAAACAGCTAGACCTCAGTGACACTCTTCTATAAAGTATAAGGATCTATTATTCAACTTATACACAGTATAATGATCTATTATTCAACTTATACACAGTATAAGGATCTATTGTTCAACTCTTAAAACTGCCTGGCCTGTGCCAGACAGCTTTAAGACCAAAACCAAGGAAATTTACAACACCCACTCAATACTAGACCAGTGTTCAGAGAACACACACACACAAAACTTAAAAACACTCTTAATATTAAAATATACAGTCAATATCAAAAGACTCCCTCCATATTAAAAAAGACAAGACACCCTTGGTCTCAATATATAAATATATTATCTAGTCGATCCCAAATAAAAAAAAAACGATGCCTCAATATTAAAGCACGTTCAGTATTATAAAAGACAGCAGAATCTAGAACCTTCCGCGACAGCCAGAGTCACACCCAACATCTCCCTCTCAAGGCTCCCATCAACAGCTACTCATTCAGCAGTGAGTTTCAGGCAGGGCCTGGCATGCATCATGTGACCGGCTTGAGCGGCATAAGAAAACTACAGATGACATTCACAAATGAGAGTGTGATACAGACAATGGCCACTGTTGAGACAATGTCACTCGGACAAAAGCTACACTGTGGGCCTGGCCTAGGTGCAGACACCCACACAGCATCAGACAGGTTTGGCCTCCATATAATTACAATGGGAAGTAATTAGGAACGGTTATGGAATTTAGACTGCCAGAGATGAAGGATTGCAACAAAAAAAAAACACACAAAACCTGAAGTGAGTAAGAACCAAATATCTTTCAAATAGGAAACATACTAAATGAAACACACTCCACAGCAAATAGGAAACATACTAAATGAAACACACTCCACAGCAAAAAAGTGAAATGGAATAACTGGTGAAGACACACACACACACACGCACACACAGAGACCTGCAAAAATGTCTATTTTCATTCCAAACAGCTGAGACAGCCAAAATAAATGTCAAAACCTCCATTCCCCTTAAACTCGCGTTCATTCTTTCCACACTGGATGTAGTCTACTAAACCCAAACAAAAGAACAAAGAAGTCATTACAACTGTCTGTGCTGGGCCTCTGCAATGAATCAAATGTTCATTATGCCTTCCAGTGATTATGAAAACATATTGAAATGTAATAATTATTTAGGTAGACAATCCTGACATCATAATGTAAGCCTTCAGTCATGTGTTTCATCTGTCTATGCAGTGATGATCTCTGTTTGCCTAATCCCCATGGCTGAAGAGTTATGCCAAGGATTAGATGGTTTTCTAATTGGTTTCTCTGATTGAGTAAAATTTTATCTAAAGTTTTAGTTAAAGTTTAGAAAATAGATACCGTTTCATGAGGTAACTGAAGTAATGAATTATCGTGATCTCAATACTGAACCAAAATCATTTTCCAAGTTCCCCAAACACACACACACACACACCTCGCCATGGTCCCTCGTCCTGCCCTTAGGGGTGTCCTCTGGTAGGAAGTAGAGTCTGGAGCTGGCCAGCAGGTGGCGCCGTGCCTGGTCCTCCCACAGAAGGGTGACCTCAGCTATGCACACGGGCTCCTGGGGGCCACAGCGCACAAAATAGAAGCCCCCCAGCCTCCAGACCCGGCCGGGGGCCCCTGTCTCGGAATGGGAGCTCACCGACTTGTAGAAGGCCAAAGAGCCTCGAGAGCAGCTTGGAGCCCCTGACCACTGTCAGACAAAGATAGAGGTGAAGAGGGGAAGACAGAAGGAGGAGTAGAGGAGAAAAAGGGGGAAATTCAAGAAGAGAAAAAAAAAGATAAATTACAGAAATTAACTTTTAAGAAAATATAAAATGAATACTAAAGAAAACAAAAGCAAACAAAAATAAAAGCAGATCAAGACATAAAAAGAACATCACATAAATACACGAGTGACAGGCTGTGTCTTTAAATAGTTATGGCCTACAGCTTGCCCTGCTAAAGAAGTCACCAGAAGTGTAGAGTAGGCCTCTCTCTCACTCTCTCTGTGTACAAGTGCACAGATGTGTTTGTGTGCGAGTAAGGCATGGCTTGTGTAGTACATGTTCTGCATTTGCATTTCTAACTGACAATTTTCTCTTGTATCATAAAATAAAACAAGACCCATATGAACACAATAGAACATAAATAAAGTCCAATTTAGCCCTGTATGTATATGTGCGAGTATATATTATATGTATGTATGTATGTATGCATGTGTGTGTATGTATATATATATATATATATATATATATATATACACACACACACACACACACACACACACAGATACATACATATACAGCTATAAATAAATCTTCAACCTCAACACCCCCCATGATATTCAAAAATGTAGCTTTGCATATAAGGCAGGGACTTTAGCCAATCTACAGAGCTCTAATTTCTTCTGTCGGCCTGCTCTTTTCCTGCCCCAGACTAACAATAGCTGGAAGTGCTTTTATTTCAGTTAGTCTGACTTTTAGTTTGAGTCACCCAAAGTAGCAAAATAAAAAAAAAAACGACAATTTCATCTCATCTGCCTGCATGGTATAG
Source organism: Tenualosa ilisha (assembly GCA_015244755.2). NCBI lineage: Eukaryota > Metazoa > Chordata > Actinopteri > Clupeiformes > Clupeidae > Tenualosa > Tenualosa ilisha. Next base: position 42,851 of record PYXC01001134.1, read on the forward strand.
CTTCAAACAAAGCACAAAAGCCCATTTATAAATTCAAGTACACTGAGACTTAGCCTAATGTCCATATCTTAACACAAACACACGTGATATAAATTATCCATTTTATCAATGGGTGCAACACACTAAAACGAACTCAATGTTTTAGGGCAAACAACATCAATTCTCAGAGGTTGAGGGCTGAACTGAGCTACCACAAAAACAGCCCAGGAATGATGGCAACACATCTTTCAGAAAACAATCTGTTTAAAGATTTGTCAAATAAAGTTCTGCTTCCTGCCATCCCTCCAGTGTGGAAAACTGCGTTCACCTTGGACTATGACGTGTATGAAAACACATTCCAATGCATTAATCTACTTAGCAAAGCACGGGGAGCGTGTTTATTGGGAGGAAAATGGCAGATTCAATTCTGATATTATAATACGGGTATGAGCAATGATTTATAGCTTGTGTGTGGGTGTGGGTGCACAAGAGTGCATGGGTGTGGCCCATACTCAAAGTTGGTGATATGTTTTTTTATTATTTTTTTTTTACCATGGCCAAAAATTAACTGTTTAGGCTATTCCATGTGAAAGTTATGCTGTAATGTTAGAGCTTATGGGCGCAACGGTCTGCATGATATTTCCAGACTTAGTCCCAAAACATGGCCGCAATGACTGATGTTCTCCGAGCTTCCCATGTGGAAAAGTTGAAATAATCTTTACATCCCCCACTTGCAAAATCCCTCCCCCCTCTGTAGCTTGCGGCAAAGCAAATCCACACGTCGATTGGCCGACTAGTGGTGAAAACTAGCCCGGCTTGCAATCTGAAGACAGCAAAGCCACAAAATGAGTTAGACTATATTTTTCGATGTAATGTCGCCCTTTTAAAAATAAGAGCGTTCAAATTCGGAAAGCGTTGAACTGAGCTTTGTCGCGTCGCGCTACAGCAAATCACCGTGGGCAAAACAATCTAATTCCACATTTTTGACCTTGGCACTGACTATAGGAAAATGTTTACGTGATTTTTAAATCAATGGTCAAGAGAAGTTAATCATAACCGTGGGTCAGCTGAAATAAAACCGCTGGAGGAACTGATTACAAAAACATGATATTAAATGGTTTCATAATACTTGGCCATATTGGTCGGAGCTCCATACATGCGATTTAGGCAGAGCATAGGCGAAATCATTGTAGAGGCTTGTCCTAGCAGTGTTAGGCTACAAAATAACAAAATGATATTCGAGTCCAGGAACACAAAAGTAACATTAGCTTTTTGTAGCGTTTCAGCGGACAACGACGTCTACTGTTGATTATCAAAATAAAATGTCCTAAAAAAAATACAGGAATTCAACCAGTTACGATATTCAACTCTTCATTAGCAGTGAAATATCAAATGCTCTACCTAAGATTTTGCATCCACGACATTAGAATTTTTATTACAGTATTACTATAAACCCATGTAATTTACGATGTAATTGCCCTACATTAAGGTAGGTAATCGGTGAAGCTCGCCACTATATGCTTGGACATCAAATAGTTCTCGCATTTTGCGTTAACGTTTGCATACATGAGGAAGATAGGCTACTATTTTTGAAAAGCAATAGGCTAAGTGGGGGGTTGGGGTTGAGTGAGCCTAACTTAGCGTAAGGTATTCGACACGACACAAAGAAATTAATTATTAACCGATATCGTAATATTAAAGATGAAATTCATTTACTTAACATAAAACAACTGATATTACGGAAGCATGTCCATTTTTTTTATTCTATAAGACTTCTAGACCACTGTGCTACTTCCCAAATGAATGTTGCAACTTAGCCAAGTCAAACTTGGCGTAGCCTAATATTTCAGAAAGTCTTGTTAGCCTGACAACTTTCAATAGGGTACAGTGTCTTCACTTTAAATTGTGTCGAAATCACAAGAAATTATACTTAAATTAAAATATTATTCAAATTCCTCCTATAGCCGTAATCGATTATAATTATCATTCCAACACAACATAAATTTTTTGAAATTATTTCATAGGAAAATAAAGTTTGTATTGGAGTTACCTGTAGCCCATTCTGCTCCATTGCTGCCTTATGCATTCCCCTATTCCCCGTTGGTACCTCCTAGACCTATCATGTTTCACAGCCGGGTACTCACCGGCACACAAACAAATGCTCCAGGAGAAAAGCCTTCGTTTTTGTGAAAATAGGACAGGATTTAGGTGTGGCCAAAGTCAGTTTGCAAAAGTACAGCTCACTGTTCGTGCATGCCGACATTGAATGATTAAAGTAATAAGCTCAGCCTACGCATACCTATCGCATGCCCTTGACAGAAGACTGTACTCGAAGCAATTCAGGGTTAAGCCATTTAATATCCTCATTATTTTTAAAGCATGCCACTGAATAAATCCAAAGTGGCTTCATTAGGATACCCCTAAAACCCTAGGACTACAATAATATACAACAATAGCAAATGGCGCTTACAACATCTTCCACTTCAGAAATTACTTAATTTCGTCGACTTTGCTCAAACACTACACTAAACAATTAAGTGGCAACATCTCGGCTAAACTTTCATTCGACTGCCATTTGTCACGTGGCTCACCACTATGTAGGAAACGAACGAAGAGGCCCAGTGGAATTTATCACGGAGTCCTCTCCACACGGCGGAGAATAGGCCTAAGCAAAATTGCTGTCATTTACGCAGCCAAATGAACACATTTTAAAAATCTGCACCATCTATGTTCCCTATTAAATTTAATAATCCATCTGAATGGAACAGACTGCTAGCACGATATGAAAGCACTGTCATGTATGCAATATCAAGTATTATCCAGTAGAGGGCGAAGGTGGTCAAAATGATAACCTTTTTCATCACGTGCCAGTCTTCAGTGATCTACTAGTGAAGGGAACATAATGCATGGTTTTAAGGAGGAACGGACATGGAGTCTTTCTCCATTTCAGAATCTTAAAAGTGGCTTATTGTCGGAATAATGGTCAAAAGATGGAAATTACTTTTTTTTAATTTCTCAATAAGACTATGATGAACAAAAAAATATGTGAAAGGGTGAGATAAACCTATTCTAATCATGCGCCATCCAGTGGTAGATCAATGCCTTACAAGTTGTCATATCACCTCTTTCCATCTAAGCATACTAAAGTCACTGTGGAGTCTCACACTACACTTCAGGAGACGTTTAATTGCCTGTGCTTTGTTGGGTGGTTCCTCCTTAAAAGAACAAAAATCGGAAATAAACGCCCTGTGAAAATAGGGCAGCTGAGACTATGTAGAGTAAACTAATGAAATCGTGTACTTGGTCACTGGACATGCCAGAGACGACGAGAACACACGGCAAATTGATAAGGAATTTGCTTATGAGAGGCTGGTGTGGTTTCAGAAAACTCAGCAAGTTTGCAATACAATCTCTAGGACAATCTCTCTTGCAACACCAAGTACAAAGAATAGGGAAAGTAAACTGTTACTATTCCTCCCATGTTTGAGGTACAACCGAATTTCTAATCACACTTTACCTTTTTCCCATAAGTCTGTGAACACGCTAGATATACCTGAATGTTTTGTGTTATTGATCTCAACTGGTCAGCATACATGCCTTCCTTTGTTACCAATTGTAATAAGTTATAATAAAGAAACACTTTTTGTCTGTTCTTCTAAAATGTTACGTAAATGTTATTTCAATTGCGCACACCTCATGCAGTGGTCCACTAAGGCTGTGACGTGTGGCAGACGAAAGAGTTGAGTATATTATATTAGATTCAGTGTTGTCATGCGAGTTCCATAGGGCTGTTAACACCCCCACTCAACTGGTTTAGCTATCACACACTGACTCTGAAGCAGTGTTGGAATGTCAGTGACCTTCTGTTCTTGTCTTCATTCCACTCACAAAGGTAGACTCTGATTGGCTACTCACAAGATGAGCACCTCTCTGATCTTTTGGTGAACTGAAATGATTACCATCTCAACTTGTTTGCTGCTGATCAAAAACAGCTCAAAAAGTACTAATTGTAAATGGGCATTTGTTTTGCAGAATAACAGAAAAGAAATGTTATTATGGCATTTTATTTGTCATGAAACAAAAATTTTGGTCTGTAACCAAGATCATAAACAATACGAAAGCGAAATCAGGACATGTCAATTTTACTCTGTATGAAATGATTTTTGACCTTGCATCAATACAGAACTAGTATCTTCAATCACAACCAACTCCAACAGGATCAACTCTAACGGATCAACGAGATCTTTTATTACTATTATTTTGAAATCAGTTTGTGAGAGCTTTAAAGTGACTATAGACAAAATCATGTAGGATTTGAGTTGTCTAAATGTAACAAAAACTCTTCCACTGATCTACATTGTATCAAAATAACTACTGTTAATAATGGAGTCAATCGAGAAAGTTGCAAAACCTGCAGTTCCACAAACTGCCAAATGGGAGCTTGCTCCAAAAGTGAGACAGGTCAGTAGAGGTAGGTGAATTCATCTACCTTTTCACTTTGATTAACCCACATAGAATATGAATGGGCTGTGAGTAAAATGAATGTTTTCTTAGATTTCATTAAAAATAGATTGTATGGGCTACTGAAAACTCTGTTAGTCTAACCAATACTAACACTAACTATGATTTAAGGGCGCAGTCTCTCAGACAACTAGCATGTTATCTCAGGTTAGCTAACTTTTCTTAATTAGCCCACAGTTGGCAACTCCCCTAGTCTCCTATTTTAAGCTTCATACCCACTCTTCAGAAAACTTCTGGGTGACGTCACACAGGCTTTGTCCCCCATGTAAAGCATTCAATAGATATACAGTGGTAGACAATCTCTAGTTAGCAATAATGTTAGCTTTAGTGGATATCTGGACAAAATGGAGCATTTGTTTTTGGAAGAGTTTTAAACAAAACAGTACACATAGACCTTTTAAAGTCCATGTGGTAAAATTTATTATGTAACCTAAATATAGCATTTTATTGGTCAACTGGATCAGGTGTAATCAGTGCAGCATGACAGGACCCTTGTCAAATCTCATGCAAAGGCTCACATCAAAAGTGTTTTCTGTATCATATTAAAAGTCATTTAATGTCTTGGGTTCAGTTAGTTGTACTTTTAAAAGCGTCTCCCTTTTTTGGCGACTGAAGAAGTACAGGATTGGCTGATGGCCAGCTGTTCGGCCACAGCTCCTCCCCTTGGGGTCCTGGGGGGCGTGTCAGTCACCAGAAAAGCACCAATGGCTGAGCTTCGTTCTATGGCGTTGGCGATCCTCTCCAGGCTGCAGCTGACTGAGAGCAGGAGGGGTGGGTGCGGCTCTCCATCCTTCGGAGGCGCGTGTCCAGGCCGCGGCGCAGGGCTCCAAGCTCCGCCCTCAGCACCTCCAGGCCCCCACGTTGCACCTCCAGCCACTCCTGCTCCCGCCGCCTCCGCCCCGCACACACACATTCATGCGCACACAAACACACACACACACTGCCACCAGCTGGACTGGATGACACTGTGGGACTGGAGGTGGCTCCCAGTACCCCATCCTCTAGCGCATCTCCGGGCCCTTCTGAAGGTGGTGGTGTGGCTAGGGTGGGTGCCTGTGTGGCTGTCTGCAAGGTTGTGGGTGCTGGTGTTGGAGCCGGCGCTGCTGGTGCCAGTGTTGATGGGACTGGTGGTGTCAGTGTGGGAGTGACTGCTGGACCAGGTGCAAGTGTAGTTACGTGTGTCTGTGTTTGTGTTGCAGCCCGTTTAGGCTTGGAAGCAGCTGCTGTGACTAAAAAAACACAACACACACAAAAGAGAGTTATTTTGGGCTGTCATTTTGGTGTCTTGTGCCCACATCCAGGTTAAGCAACACCTTCAAATATTACAACATTCTGATCTGTCTCTTACATTGGACTCACTCAATTGTGCCCACTTAAGTCCAATTGACATTCAAGATTTTAAAATATTTTTCTGCTATTCTAAAGTTTTTTTTCAGCTTATTTACTTGTGACGGACAAAGAGTGTAAACACTCATATGTTCCTCTGGAGAGCCATCTTCATGTCATTAAGGCTGCTGCCAGTATAAATGGACTGCATTTATATAGCGCTTTTCTACTCCTACGGGCACTCAAAGCACTCTACAGAGTATGCCTCACATTCACCCACTCACACACATGCATTCACACACCGATGGCTGCCATCGGAAGCAATCTGGGGTTCACTATCTTGTTCAAGGACACTTTGATGGGGTCAGGCAGAGTGGGGCTCAAACCTGCAACCCTTCGAGTACCACCTGCACCACCACCGCCCCAACTGTTCAAGACCTACAGTGGCCAAGTTGTATCACTGGGTAGAGACTTGCACATGGCAATACTATGAAGAGTCTATTCATTGTCGTTCAAGCAAATTCATTCCCTGATCAGGGGCCTATACTACAAAGTGGGGTCATAAGTTAACCTGAGTAATTCTGGGAAAAGAACACTGCACTGGGCATCTGTTGTCATGATGTTTTGAGACCAGCAGTTACACCTGAGGTTACCTGGCTGAGCAAGTAGCATTGCTTTGTAGTATACCCCCACGTGTCCCAACAAACAAACAAGAGTTTTTCTGCCTGTCCTCACCTGTGAGTGTGTTCTCTGTGCTCTGTGTGTGTGGCTCCATGTGAACTGATGGAAGGGTGAGCATTCTCATGGGGCTCGCGTGAGAGAAGGTCGCTGTGACGACGGGTCCGTCCTGACGCATGGGCACCATGCGGGTGCCCGGCCTCGTTTTGCGGCGTCGCTTCAGGTCGCTGAAACGCTTGCAGCAGGCAGCGGCTGTCTTTGTTGGCCCACAGCTAGCGCGGTTGATGGCGGCGGCCACCTCTTCCCACGCCTGGTGCCGGTCCTTGCAGCGCAGAGGGTTCTGGCTCTCACCATAAAGCCGGTGGTGGCGGGCCTTAATCTCCCGCAGGAGGATGTCCATTTGCTCCCCCGTGAAGTGCTTTCGTCTCCGAAGCTTCCACCCTCTTCGTGGCACCTCCAGGGGGTGGTTCTGAATGTCTAGGTCCTCTTGTGTCTGACTGGGAAGATCTACCTGCCTTGAAGGAGCCTGATCCAAAACATCAGTGGAGCTCGACGGGGCACCCGCGGTGCTCGATGTGGGTGAAAGGTCGGCTGACGCTTCACTGCTGCTTCCTCTGACCACCACTCCAGGCACACCCATCTCAGGAGACACGGCCGTGGGCGTAACTGCTAGAAAAAAATAACACAAGAGGTGAATTTACAAAACCGATCACCTCAATAAGCACCTCAAGAGCTCTGTCTTCTGGTACCTAAATTTCATGCAGCAAAGACCAAACTTAAATAACTCATTTGAAAATATTTGAGCAGTTTTTTTTTTTCAAATGCATTTGAAACATCCTAATAGAGGAGGCTGCTTGTTCCGTTTGGTTAAGAGACTGAGGGTTTCAGGCTCATCTATCATCAGCTTTACCACCACCTCAAGCTTAACTTACCCAGGTCTGCACTTACCTACCTACTTGGACTACCCCCTGTTCACTAGCGACTACTATTAATTAGTGTAGTGGGCAGACTACTCTACACACTGTACACATCTGTTCACGAGCAACTGGTTCAGTGCACAGTAGTTCCACGGGCAAACTTATAACACTTACAACCAAATAGAGCAGATACCTGATTTACTGGCTGACTGAGCATCCTCTCCTGCAGACCCTTTCTCTGATCTTTGCAGTGGCCTTGTGCCAACACCACTGGTCAGCTTTATCCTAGAGCGTCGCTTCAGGTCTCGAAAGCGTGTCTGACAGGCACTCGCGGTCCTGACGGGGCCGACACCAGCAGCAGTAACTGCGGCCGCCACCTCCTCCCAGGCCCGTCGGATAACGGCGAAGGGCAGGCCCTTGGTGTAGAGGCGGTGGTAGCGAGCCTGGATCTCCCTCACAAGGATGTCCAGTTCGTCCTGAGTGAAGCGCTGCTGCCGCACGCGAGCCATCATCTGCGTCTCCTGAGGAAGAAAGCTGGGATGGTTACTATGGTGATGGCTTTTAAACTGCAACAAGATTGGATAAGCGTAATTGTCCATAGTTTATATACCTGACTGAAGGGTTGTGCAACAAAGAATCAGTTGGTTTAAGTGAATACGTTGGGACAGATATGTGATGGGACTTTTCAATGGGACTTTTAGTACTTCTGAAGCTGGACTTTTCTACCTCTGATCCTCCCTGAGATTGAGTGTGATGGTTCTCTTCATTACCGTTAAGTAAGGAATGCAGTCATCATCAGAGGTGGGCCAGCTGGGCGCGTCTTGAGTGATGCTCTCATCTGGTGAGGAGTTTGAATTTCCTACATCAGCAACACAAGGGAAGTCATGACAACACACATGATACAGCACAAATGATCCAATACAACAAAACTCATCACAGTCTGATTTAAAATCAGCCATCACACGGGATAAATTGCCAAACAGGGCTTTGGAATGGCGCCTATTCGAAGAGTGCAATCACACAGATTTAAGGAAGTAAAAGGTTTGGAATTTTTTACAAAAAAAAAAAGTTGGTACCCAACATTCTCTAAAATCCTTCCAGTGAAATGCTGACACAAACATATGAACTATGTTCCAAATAGATAACTTAGGGCAAGGCTTGGTAAAGGTAAATATTTACTGAATTGAAGCTGACATTTCTGTAGTGATACCAGACGTACCACACGGAGGAAGTCTAATATGTTTAAAACAACAAACAAACATAGAAATAAACTACAAAATAAAAATCATTGGAAATCCTAATCCATAAAATGCCCCAGTTTCCTCTTTCATCATGCTCACCTCCATCACTCTCAGTCTTCAGTGTAACTGGAGCCTTTGGCCTCCCCCATGACTCCACCCCCTGCTTCCGAGGGCCCTGGGCTACAGCTGAGTTTCCCCCGCTGCTGTCCGTGGGGTCCATGGGGTCAGGCACAAGGCTGGCGAGAGATGCAGGACTGCTGTCTAAGTACTGAGACAGAAACACAAACAAGTCATTAAGGAGCCAGAGACACTCCAAACTAAGGATAACATGTTAATAAACAGCACCGCTTTGATAAGATTGTCAGACTTTGGTTTACATATTCCAGGGTTTGCAGTTCTCACCACTCCCCCCTCCCCCTTACACCACCCCACATAGGAACTCTGCACTTTGAACCATGTTTCACTTCAGTGGCTTCAGTGCCTCAATAATAGCTACTCTGTACTGGAACAAGCTACAGCACTGAACACTGTGTTTGTAAATGTGTGCTAACACATTCCAGTAATATTTGTTCATCTATGCAACTATCCATGATCTCATACTCTACCACTGTTTAACCTATTGCCAGTTGTACTGTATGTGTTTTTGCAGTGCAACTTTAATGGAGGTGGTTGGTCTGTTTTGTTAGAAATAAAAAAACACACTTGCCTGTCAAAAAAGAGCCAACAACTAGAATGAATTTGTAAGTGGTACCCAATGCAATACATCTTGCATTTTCTGTGTGCATGACGTGCAGGTACAAATTTGCCATCACAACTCATTGGACATGCAGGCATACTGATCAGCTGGATACTGATGGTCTTATCGTTGGCTATTGTAGTACTTCAGCGGTTGTGTGGCTTGCACACAAAGTCGAAGTAGGATCATGACAACTTCGTAATAGGGCGGAGGGGTGCTAACGATGGGCTAAGTACCCCGTGTTTAGCAACTGCCACTAACACGCCTCTTCCGAGATGTGCTCTCGGACTCGGAGGATACTACCGGTCGCCAGAGTTGCTGCTTGCAGAGAGAAACCCCCGAATTAAATCATGTATATGAATGATGATGTGACGCTCTACGGTTATGAACTAGGTCGTCAGTCAATTCGTACTCCTTGGTTCTGCTAACAAGCCAAACAACTGCACGTCATGCCTACCATTGGCTCCTTCGGTGTGCTATGGTCCGGCACTGTCCAGCGTGCGACCTCCACAAAATCTCCATCTGCTTTCTCCTGATGGTTCAAGGACCGGTCAGAGTCACTCTGTAGTTTCTTTGCAATTCCCAGGAATACATCATTGCTGGGCATAAATTCAGAGTCTTTCATTATGCTCCAAAACAGCGGAGGCTCACTCAAATGCCTGTTCAGCCCTGCTCGCAGACCATTAAAACCGCTGGATCCGTATGGTTCACCTCTTCCATTTTTGACTGTACTGTAAAACTTGCACAGTACTTCATTTAATTCAGTTTTTGATGATGCACTGAAGTCAGTGGTTTGTCCAAGGTGTTCAAAGCACCAGTTCTGAAAGCAACGAACGGCCCACCTCGTCTGTCCCGCTGTCCGTTTGCGTTCTTTTTCGCATTTGTTACCCTTTGCCATTTCGTAATACTTGCTCGTTTTCATGAACTCCTCCATCCTGCATCGTCGCACTACCGCACGTCAAAGTAACACGTATGTTAACTACACACGTCAGCGAGAGGCTACTTCTAAGTAAATATGCACTAGGTCAGTGCATTAGCTTACTGTTGTTGGTCACAAGGATTTTAATTTTGACGGGTGCGTTCGTGAGCGTGACGCACAGCGCCGTCCTCATTGGTAGACTATCGCTTGTCTTTTATCAATAATTAACGAAATGGTAGCGCGCAGAGTACCCTTTGGATTTGTTTTTGAGCTGTCTGAAATCCTGACTGACACGCTAATTTTTGGCACATACTGACCATAATAACAAAATCTTCTGCCATAATAACACCACCGTGTGACATGAGGTGAAGGTGACCATTTACCTTGTAGAAAAATAAATTATGATGCATCCTCTGCACTATTACAGTGTTCTTGATACAGCATATCTACATCACGAGCCAAAGTATTGCAGACTGTGTACGGATTTATTATACTACGCATTTAACGGGATATTACTTATATTCTACGGACAAATATAATAAGAAATAATTGTTGACAATGTAGCCTTCTGTAACAAGGTCACTCCTATTATCAACTCACTTTGGTAGTTTGTTACATTGTGCTTTATGATGCATACACACTGTAACAAGAGCAGTTATGAAATATTACTCCACACATTAATTAGAGGAGATTAACTAGTTGTTCTTTTATTCACATTAATTCATTCAGTAGCCACTCTGCTCTCAAAAAGAAAAGAAAAGAAAAAGAAAAAACTCTTCTCCGAAGGCTCTCCATCTGCCTAATGTTAAAAAGAACAAGTAAACATTTTTAAAGGTATAGACTACTATGCAAATTCTCTAGCTTATGAGAGCACTAACTCACTCCTCCAAAACAATGATGAGGGAAAACTGATAGCCATTAAACTGACAGCCATTAAAGCTTCACAGAGGTCAACTCAGTTACCTTTATCAGTGCGGTCTCAGGACATTGCCTCTATGACAAGATTGTTGAGCCACTCATCAAAGCTCAGAATGTTTCCAGGGTCACATGACAACCTCTGTGGGTCTCAGTTTCAGGGAGTCTTTTGAGAATGTTTGTGTTAGCAAACCTTTTAGTTTTGAGAATTAGCATGGAGGTAAGGGGTTGGTGAGTATGTGATATGTTTGGGGTAAGCTAGTGTGCTAGTGGCTACATCCCTACCTGCGTGTTCACTGGAGGAATGTGAGAGTGCATGTAAGGTGGAAATGAAATGAAATGAAATGAATGGTTTAGTCACATGATCACCTTCACATGGACTGAATATCAAAAATATCTTGTTTTTATGTAAATTATTTCATGTGTTGATTTCAGATTAACTTGAATGGACTAAGTTGTTTTGCATGATTACAGAAAGGGTTATCAGTTATTTGTTATCAAATATATTTAATGTTAAAGAAGAACTATGTTGTTTCAGGGTCTTTATTTTTCACAGAGCTCTTCCTATGGTTCCCAGTTTTTGGTATTTTATACCAGCATGTTAAATTTACACCAGTACATGTGGATTGCCTAAGGGAGAAGAACCAGCCAAAAGCCTTTCTGAAGAGCCATGTTGACTGGCAAAGACATGACATCCATATTTCATACAGTCTATTAAGTGACTTAGTTTTGGCACCTTGCCAGCAGTGAAATTGCCAGACTGTTCAGGGCAGCTCGGCTATGGGTGTAATTATGTTTCCAGTCTTCCACACCACAAGCTAGTTCACCATTGACTTCAAAGCCAATGATAATAAAGTTTAAAAAAAAACTTTCTTCTTTTTAATCATTGACAATTATAAAAATGATGAAGGTAAACAAGTCTGTAAAATAACTCCATAGAAACTCTTGTCTGAGGAACGCAACAATGAACTCAAAGAATTGTTTTAAATGGCAACCAATGTAATTACTGGAATTGCTAGCTACAGTCACTTCTCATAGCAGTGCTTTATGTTGAAGTGGGAGATAGGTGGTAGCTTTTTGGCAGCAGCTGCACTGAAAGGCCAGAGATGTCCTCAGTGTCATGTCTGAAGTGTCCACGGGTCTCTGCACTGACTTGCATTTTTAGGTGTGTCTCACTCTTTTGGGTGTTTTGCGACCTTGTTCTTTTGAAGAAGTACAGGATTGGCTGATAGCCGGCTGTTTGGCCACAGCCCGGCCTCTTGGGGTCCTGGGGGGTGTGTCAGTCTCCAAAAAAGCACCAATAGTTGAGCTTTGTTTCATGGCATTGGTGATTCTCTCCAGGCTGCGGCTGACAGAGAGCAGGCAGAGGTGGGTGTGGCTCTCCGTCCTGCGGAGGCGCATCTCCAAGCCACGGTGCAGGGCTCCAAGCTCCACCCTCAGCACCTCCAGGCTCCCCATGCTGCACCCCAAGCAACTTCTGCTCCTGCCGCCTCCATTGTGCACACACACATTAATACGAACACACACACACAAACACACACACACACACTCACCACCATCTGCCGGGGTCAAAGACACTGGACTGGGACTGGCAGAAGTTCCACTGGTCCCATCCTCTACGGGGGTGTGGGTGGGGGTGGGGGTTATGTTGCCGCTCCAGGCCTCTCTGGGTGTGTGTGTGTGGGGGGTGATGGCGGTGTTTATGTTGCTACTCAAGGCCTCTCCAGGTATTGGGGTTGTGTTTGTGTTTGGGCAGGGGGTGGTGTGGGTGTGGTTGGGGTTGCTGATACTGAGGTTGGTGGTGGTGGTGTGGGTGCCGGTGATGGCAGGGGTTGTGTTGCTGCTCCAGGCCTCTCTGGGGGTGGTGGCTGTGTTTGCGTTGGGGCAGGGGGTGGTGTGGGAGTGGCTGGGGTTGGAATTATGACAATGGGTCCTGGAGCCACTGGTGATGATGCAGGTGAGAATGTGGAGGTCAGTGAGGGCATGGATACTGGAGCGGGGGTTTGCACATATACTACTGACACTTGGCCTGATGCACAGTCTGTTGTAAGCGTTGGCATGGTGACTGATGTCAGTGTTTGGGTGGGTGCCTGGGCCAGTGTGAGTGTTTGGGTGGGTGTGAGGGTCTCTGTGAGTGCAGGAATTCATCTTATTGCTGGGAGCACAGTAGCAAGCAACAGTGAAACTGGAGCAGTAGCCAATTCAGTTGTGCCTCAGGCTGGTGAGCCTGAAAAAGTGCGCGTGCGCACACACACACACACACATACACAGGGCAAAGATTTGTAGCATTAGAAAAACACCTCAGCCAGGTGTGTGTGTTATTCATCAAACAACTCAGAATACCAGTCTAGACCTAGACCTACAGTACTTGCAAAATGTAATTGGACCCAATTATGGTATTTTGGTTTAGTGGGAGTTTTAATTGTAATCCCGATTAAAAATCAGTTGATTGCACAGTCCTACCCCTGATGCCACCAATCCATTAACTTCCGTGTCTCTCCGCTAAACCCTTGTCTGGTTGAACGTGCCTTCTGTTTACAGCTGGACTGCAAACTATGGAGATGAACGGCATCATGCTCCCAACACAACTAAAATGCCTTAAGACTGTAGATTCCTTTTCCACCTCTTGGATATAAAATTGTGGACTTCTATGGACTTTGCCACAAACATGGACAGAACAGAAGATGGTGGGTGAGTCTTGGAAAATCATAATTTTCACGACTCTCGGGACACTTACAAAGTTCTTATTACTTTGTTTTAGGTGTAGGGGCTTCGTTGACTAACGAATTTTGGTGCTATTTTGAGCTTTGTTAGTGGTTAAAAAATGGCGCTTCAGTTGTGTTGGGAACATGGTGCCATTAAACTCCATAATTTGCGGTTCAGCTTTAAACAGAAAACACATTAATACTTGTGTTAAAGTTGTTGTCAACTCTGTTCTACTAGCTGGGGTAACCGCAAGCAAAGGTCCATCTGGCCATGAGCCATTGTAGCTCATTACCAATTCAGCCAAAAATCCAGGAACCAATCACAGCAGCATATCCAAAATTGGGCAGAGATTGATTCATGGAAGCAATAATAAAGTATTTAAGAATTTAATAATAAAGTATTACTGACAAATTGTTGTTTACTGGTGCATTTGCTCATGTTTTGTGCAATTTAACTTTAAAATCTCATACTGGTTGTACCCCTAATTGACATGTCAATCACTCATTGTCAGACTCTATATTTAGGGTCTGGTTCCCAGGCTGCTGTTCAATTGGAAATGATCCAAAACCTTGAGGAAAAATACACACAAGCTCAGGGGCAGATGTGTGCACGAGTGGCACTTGAGAAAGGACCATCTGCCATTATTTACATGACAGATTGCCAGTTCATTTGAAATTCATCAAATTTCTGAAGTAACCGAACCTGCAAAATACAGTCAGAAATTACTTTCACACATTACAGTAACAAAGATACCATATAGACTACAAACAACGAAACTAGAGAATATTTTACAATCGAAGGCTTATCTATATTTATATATTACAACAGCTACACTTTTTATTGGAGGGAAAATGTGTGTCATGAATGTCATTCAAAGGCTAGAGAAGCTGAATTGGATGACAGGCCTAAGTCTTGGAGAATGTGAAACTACTGGTCTCTGTTTAGTTTTAACTTCAAATGTCATTGAACCTATTCCAACTGGATTGGTAAAGCAGTGATAACTGTGCAATGTGTTGCCTGTCAGCATTTCTGTCTCAGATATAATGGGGAAGAATTAGCATAAGTGGTGATGCATCTGGAACCAGCCGTTAAGTTCCCAAAGAAGCAAGAGAGATTATGATTTCATGCTTTACAGCGCCATGCAGGTCACATCAACATGCTGTGCGCAGATATATGGGACTTGGAGTTCGGGAAATTATGCAGATCCCAGCCATCTAGAGGCTGCAGGCACTGGAGAAAAGATACACGGTCAGATCTGTTATTCCTAACCTCCTCAGAGAAAAAGAATAGAAAAAGAGTATTGCAGGACCTTCAGTTTAATTTAAATTGGACTTGTGGTGGATGATAGACTATTTTGTTGAGTTGAGTTTAAATTAAAGGAGACGTAGAATGGAAAACCAGTTTTTTTCAGACTTTGCTTGAATGGATTGTGAATTAGGAGAGGTTGTGCATGGCCAGAGAGGATTCATGACCCTCCATCATATGAAACTCTAAACATGGGCGACTTAGAAGACACCCTACATGTGATGGCAAAAAGCACAAAGCAATTGCAGTTCCACACACCTTTTTTCAAATCTAAATGTGAGAAGATACAATTCAAAATTTTTGCGTGGCCATTCTTGGGCAATGTCAGTATTGGCATGAAGATCCCATAACGTATGATGCCAAGATTGTGAGGCAAGAGACATCTGTTGATTTCACATGGAGTGACCTTAATATGTGTTTTTTGTCAGTTTGTGTGTGTGTGTGAGAGAGAGACTGTGTGTATGTGTGCGTGTGTGTGTGTGTGAGAGAGAGAGAGAGACACACAAAGTGAGAAAGACTATCTGTGATATACACATGCGTGTGTGTGTGCGTGTGGTATGGTGTTTAAAAGCAGCATGGCTCTCAGAGAGATTCTCAGCTTGATACTTCCAGCAGGAAGAGGACAAAGCCAAAGAGGATGAAGACTCTTGCCGCTCTACTCTTGTGCGTCGCCCTGTACTGGGAAGGGCTCAACGCTGTGTGCCCAGACCCAGCCAGCTTAACAGACACCAGTGGTGCCAAGGTCTGTGCCCGCTTATTCGAGGACAGCCACTACGTGTACGAGCAGAGCTGCGGAGGCGAGTACCTGAACATCTACCCCGGTGAGGACGTGCCCAACATCCCCTTGGCCTGGAACAACCGTGCCTCCTCACTTGTTGTTGGTCGATTTTGCACTCTCACCGTGTGGGATCACTACTGGAAGGAGGGCTCCAAGCGCATGTTCACGAGTGGCATCCAGTACCGTCTGAAGGACGCCATGCAGGGGCTTTTTGACAACTGGAACAATGACATCTCTGGCTACTACTGCACCTGCTAGAGAGGTATGCATTGTTTGGTGGGGAATTCTCACGTGAGACAGACGATTGGATGGGTGGAGAGAAAAAAACAACAAAGGAAGACAGATGATGAAGAAATGGACTAGAATTTTCTCTGGTCTCAAGAATGTGTTGAAAAAAAGCTAGTGCAAGTCCTCTGCTTATGTGGGAATCCAATAAAACTCTCAGCATGTGATTTTCTTTGCCTTTGGTGTTTATGTTTGTTTGAGGTTGGTGTTTGTAATTGACTGTGTGATGTTAAATAAGAATGAAGAGAACAGGCTTTTTTCAAATGTAGTTACAGAGGCACAAATGGGGTAAACTCCCCTTATTCTTTTCTTAAGCCATTTTTGCTGAACTTGCAAATATTTCAAGGATTTCATATTCCTCCTTTAAAACGTAGAACACAGAGGCTGCTTTTTGAATGTGTGTCCAGTCACCTTTCACTATTTACTGTATTATCCCGAATATAAGATGATATTTTTGTACTGTAATATTTCTGAAAAAAGGGGAGTCGTCTTATATTCATGGACTAGTTAAAAATAGTAAAAAAAATATAGAGGGTGTTTTTTTTTGTGTGTTAAATGAACCTGCAGCGTCTCATTGGCCTACAACTGCCACACACGATGGAGAGGTAAGAGATTGTCTTGAACAAATTCAGAATTATCCTTGAGTGTTGTAAAAGAATGACTAGGCTTACATGCACTTCCGTATCCTTTGATCAGGTGTTAATATTTGGGATACGAAGTCTCCGATGCAGCGCCTGTGCAGACATCGAGGAGAAGCGGTCTTATCAGCAGTAATCTATGGTCAAACTAAGGAAAACTCACTTATACACATAGGCAATGCTAAGCAAATATCAGTGTTTTTCAACATGACAACACCTGTTACTGTTGCAAAGTAAGGTTGAAATGTGTGGTGGAAATGAGAGAACTGAATCACCTTTATGTTAGAGTGCCAATGTATATGGTTTTCTGCCTGGTAGAGAGCTTACAATGTACTGTTTGCACTTTAATGGAAAGTTATCATTCATATGGTAGCCCACTATTCAATGCAATTTAAATTTACAAAATTGACAAATTTATCCACAACTTTAACTTGATCTCATGCTTTAACTTATAGTAATGATGTTCTACATGTTTTCCAATGAGCTCTCACCAGCATTTTCAAATAAAGCAGTTTACTATAAAAGGCAAAATTTTTTCCCCAAAAATGAGTGGAAAAGGGGTGTCGTTTCACATTCAGGATTGTCTTATATTCGGGCCAATACGATACTTCCCCTTTAGACCCCTTCTGCAATGTTACACTGGAGGCAGACAATGTTCCAGTTAGTAAATAATGTTACATTACCTACCACAGTGTCTACAGATCTAACTGAATACAGGGATTTTATCTCTTTTTAAAACTCCACCTAAAAGCCCAGCTCATCACCACTCAACGCCAGGTAAGGTTATCGTATTAGCCTGAATGTAATGTATTTTTGTCCTGTAAATACTTCTGACAAAAGAGGTGTCGTCTTCGCGTATTCGCGGACTAGACAAAAATAGTGGAAAAAAAATGGCAAAAACGTTTTTTTGTGTCAAATGAACCTGCAACTGCCTTTTCAGTGGTAGTTTATGTCAAACTAAAACTAAACTGGAAATCTAACTCATACAGATAGGCAATGCTGAGCGAACATCAGTGTGTAGCCTCTATGTAGACCTCTATGGGTAATGAATATGGTTTTCTGCTTTGTACATAGCCTACAGTGTATTGTTTGCACTTTCATGGAAAATGGTCATTCAGATGATAGCCTACTATTCATTCAATTTAAATGTGACACATTTATTAATTAACATGATCTCATGCTTTAATTTATAGTAATGATCAAAACATTTGTTAACTTTCAAAATGTTTTCTAAAGAGTTTTCACCTGCATTTTCAAATAAAATAATGTACGATATATGGCAAATTTGGTCTAAAAAGAAAAAGTGTTGTTTTTTTTCCCAAAAAAATTTGTCTGGAAAATTGCGGTCATCTTATATTCAGGATCATCTTATATTCGGGCCAATACGGTACTTGCCAGTTCACCCCAGAGTACAAAATTTGAAAACACTAAAACGCATACAGGATCGCTATTGTAATTAGTCATTTAGATGCATCTGATAGATAATCTCAAAATTGTAAAATGTAAGGATTATCTGTTTCTAAAGCATTAAATGATACTGCTGAAAACCAGGGGCCGTTTCTGATATGAGCGACTTGGGCGGTTTCCATGCCATGCCGCCCCGTGAAACAGCGCATTTAATCGCGGGTGACACGATTTTTCTTCATTATCTTACAGAAGCTGTGGTATGGGTATATCTGCTCTTATTGGTATTAAATGTAACCAGACCTGGCGAATCCATTGGTGCCACTTACTTGCTTGAGAGTAGGACTCGGACTCGACATATTCGCCGTGTCTGCCACTGTGCGCGCAATGGGTGATGCCATCTATGTGCTCGACCCTTTAATATACCTTCGTCTTCACCTTCGACCAAACTCAACAGACGCGCCAGTAATGGCATTATTCTATGTAGAGACCCAAATGGCTTTGAATGGCAAACAACATGATACACGACTATGCAGGCTTGTACCAATGTTGACTTGTAGATTAAACATGATAAACCCTTAAACGTTGCTGGTGTGTTTGCATTCATTCTCTGGTAGTATTAGACATTTAAACTTAAAAAATTAACTAAAATACTTCATTTTGATGACTTGAGCAAAAACTTTTTTGAGAAAATGTATTGAAAATGATTATTTCAGTGAGATGACAATATTTGAATTAGTCTTTCTTTTTGCTGTCATTGACATTCTGTTTTCACTAAATGTTTAAATTTTTATTGTTTTTTATTTTAGTAATTTTGTTTATAGGGCATTGTATGTTGCTTTATAAAATCAGCATTTGCTAAGAAACTAAAACTATAACCATAACGATAAGGCCATAATGGCAGGACAACCGTGATATGCAAAAGCATCTGAGCCCACTTAGTCGGTGGGGCGGTATGAGCTGTGGCAAGATGATTGGTTGTTGTTACCTGATGCAAAGGAGGTTTGAAAGGAAGAATTGAAGTTTCTTTTCAAAGCATTTAGGGAATCTGAATAGCGATGCATCACTTAGTATTTCTGAGTTATTTGATTGATTTAAATATTTAATTTTATTTAATTAAGGTACCTTCCTAAGCAAAACATGTGTTTGTCATGTTGTGTTTTGGTGATCACCCTATGTGTGGATGGATGTGGGGAGAGGCGGCATATTGATAAGGTACTACCCTTCACCTGTGCATTCTCACAGAGATTTCCAGGAAAGTAAATGGGGTGGGATTGTGAGTCTCCTAGAGTGTGTGTGTGTATATGTGTGTGTGTATGGGAATGTACATGGGTTTGCATATAGGGTTATATGTGTACACACACATGCGTGTGTGTTTGTGTGCGTGTGCGTGTAGCCTAGTATTTAAAAGCAGTGCAACCTTCAGATAGACACTCAGCTCTCAGAGGCTCCCAGCAGAAGCAGGACAAAGCCAAAGATGAAGACTCTCGTCGCTCTCCTCCTGTGTGTGGTCCTGTACTGGGAAAGGCTCAACGCTGCATGCCCAGAACCATCCACTCTGAAAGACGCTGAGGGTAATAAGGTCTGTGCCCGCATGTTCGAGAACAGCCACTATGTCTATGAACAGAGCTGTGGAGGCAAGTACCTGGATGCCTACCCTGGTGAGGACGTGCCAAAAATCCCCCTGGTGTGGAACAACCGAATCTCCTCCCTCGTTGTTGCTCGTGGCTGCTCCATCACAGTTTGGCAGCACATCTTGAAGGGAGGGGCCAAGCGCAAGTTCAGCACCGGTATCCAGTACCGTCTGAAGGAGGTCAGCCACGGGCTGTTTAGCAACTGGAACAACGACATCTCTGCATACTACTGTGTCTGCTAGAGGAGTGAGACGCTCTATGCAAACGAGGGACTGATGGGAAGGGTGGAAAGAAAATAAGACAGAAGAAATAAGGAGAATGGACCAGAAATTTCTCCAGTCACAAGAGTGTGTAGAGAGAAAGCTTACGACAACGTCTCTGGCTATGTAGAAATCCTATTAAACTCTAAATATGTTACTCTCTGTCTGTTTGATGTTTTTGTTTGTTTGAGGATTTGTAAATAACTGTTGTGGCTCTAGACATGAACTTGAGTGAACAGAGCAAGCTTTCAGTCAAAAAAGAAATACAAATTGGAGAACTGAGTTACGGAGGCCCTGGCACTGATATCTCTGACTGGGCAACAGAGAGGTAGACACAGAGAACAGACACTCTGAAAATCGGAAAATAATGACAGCCAAGCTAATGCAATTTATGTGCCGGAACTGCTTTGCAACAATCTGTGTTTAGGAGTTTCTTATTTTTTAAAACTTGCCGGTTCTGGCTTTAAGTTCTAGAAACATATCACTGTTATGTGTTGTCTTGTGATCGCAGTCTGGGGGGGAGGGTACTGATAGGGCTGTAACCTTCACAGAAAGAAACCACCTGTGGACTTTCACAATGTTTTCTATGAAAAACTTTGAGTATGAGATAACTGACTGTGTGTGTGTGTGTGTGACTTTTGACATAAAGCACTGTGTATGAGGTGTGTATAAGTGCATATGTGTGTGTGTGTGTGTGTGTGTATGTGAATTGCCAGGTGTTTAAAAGCAGTGTGACTCTCAGAGAGATTCTCAGCTTGACGCTTGACAGCCAAACAGGATGAAGACTCTCGCTGCTCTTCTCCTGTGCATGGCCCTGTTCTGGGAAGGACTCAATGCTGAGTGCCCAGAACCGGCCAGCTTGAAAGATGCCAACGGTGCCAAGGTCTGTGCCCGCATGTTCGAGGACAGCCACTACGTCTATGAAAAGAGCTGCAAAGGCAAGTTCCTGGATGCCTATCCTGGTGAGGACGTGCCCAACATCTCCTTGCTGTGGAACAACCGTGTGTCTTCTCTTGTTGTCGCTCGTGGCTGCTCCCTCACCGTCTGGGACCACTACTGGAAGGAGGGCTCCAAGCGCAAGTTCAGCGCTGGTATCCAGTACCGTATGAAGGACGTCAGGCAGGGACTGTTTGGTGATTGGGACAATGACATCTCTGGCTACTACTGCACCTGCTAAAGGACGGGGAGTTGGGCAGGAATGTCGATAGGCAGAAACCAAGAAAGATCATGAAGAGTGAACTGGGGTTCATAGTAACTCTAAAACTCTTGTGTTAAAGAATTAAATAAAAACCCATGCATGTCATTTTTTTTTTTTTTGCTTGGTAGTTAGTTTGAGGATTTGTGCTTAATCATTCTGTTGCAGTGGATTAGTGTCTGGTGTAATGGATTTAGCAATGTTACATCATCTTAAATATGTTTAGCCCCGAAATTCATTACATCTTCAAAAATGGTTGGGTTGAATGGAATGCTAAATTGATAGGTTAAAACAGGATGGTTTTTAAGATCCTAAAACTATACATTATATCATCCTGATCTATTGGAAAGAAAGAAAGAAAGAAAGAAATTATACTCTCAAAGATGCATACCATTATAGCACATATTTGTGAGTCATCGCCATCAGCCTGCTCCCAGCAGCTTTGCTGATTTGGAGAGAAAATGATAAGAGAACCCAGCAGCTGATCTCATAGGGCCCTTTCCCAGGGGCTTGTGTTGTAAGCAGACTAAATGGTGCATTCAGTTAGTCAATTCTGATATGGCATTTCAAAATTAATATTTGAAAATGGTAAAATTAGGCTAAGGTCTAGATTATTAAAATATATTGCAAATTTATTATATATCATATATTACAATATATTCCATCCACATGTATTTCAGAACACAGACATATATTAGAAACATAAATGTACAAATTGAAATACCTATTTAGGGCCTTTGCTGCCCTACACCAGATCTGAGTTTTGTCTCTTTTCTAAAAATACAAACGAAAAACTGAAGAAAAATAAACAGAAATACATTGAGATGCCCCCCTTAGCAAGTGTCCGGGGTCACCGATGCCAGGGATCAGCCCTGGCCTTGCATGTGACATGTTGTGCCTACCCTGCTACCCTACCTTTGCTATCTGGGGGTGCCCCTTTTCTTTGTTGGCTTGGACTCACTGACAGCGTAACAGGCCTATACTGTTTTTTTATACAGTCTATGTATCCATCACGCAGTCTAAATATCCACCTGATTTTCATTTTTTCATTTTTTTCTCTTCCATTCGACAGCCAGTGAAAGTAGATTTGTTGACTGCAGCGATGGGCATAAATATATCAAAGAGTATTTGGTTACAAATTGCAAATACATGCTCATCAGTTGTAACAAAATACAAGGCAAAAATACTGGTCTGAGACATGTATTTAATTAAACTACTGAAACTAGTAAACTAGTGAATCCGCCAAGGACAGATCTAACTGCTTATGTTTCAGTATCATTCAGTGAGGCTCAAGCTCATAGAAAAGTTACAGCAAGCAAGTTTTTGAACAACAAGCACAGCAAGTTTTAAGCGTTATTATAATTATTATTATTTGCCCTTAATCAAACAGTACAGGCGAGTGTGCCAGAGAGCGAGTGGTTGAGGGAGAGGGACAGGAAATGACCTTGGAACATCGAACCCAGGTCACTGGGCCCCCAGGCCCCTAATTATCTTATAACCTTAAGGGACCCCTTCCCGCACCCTAGAACTTAGTTCATTTCCTATTCCCCTAACCCGTGTACCTACACCAGAGGGCTCAGTGAGTCTGATGAGAGTCTCATGAGGTTTCCGCCTCTTACTCTAAATAGCCTGGGATGTACCATAGTGTAATGAGATTGATGTTGAGATCATTTTTTTGGCAGCGCAGCGCACACTCACTTTTCTGGATTCATCCTGATGTGTGTAAGTCTATGAATTATGACTGTATGATGCCAAACTCCACTTTTGAGCCTTCCGGAGATGTCAAATTAGTGTCAAACATGAAGGAAGGTGTCCACTTTATAACTTTATCCACATCCACTAACTGTCTATAAGTAAATATTTATGCTCTTTTAATCCCATGAAGGAAATTTGGTCTCTGCACTTGTTGTCAATCAGTGATACACACACAGCAATGTGAATCACACTGTAACACAGAGCAGTGAGGATTAAGGTGCCTTGCCCAAGGACACTTTAGCCATGGTCTTCTGATCATATATTGAACTGGCAACCCTTCAGTTTCAAGGCTTAAGCCCTAACCTATAGGCCATGGCTGACCCATGGATAGAGATACTTCCATCTGTGAGATATTTGGCCACTGTGAGAAACACCAAAGCATTAATAAGACTAGGGATTTAACGTCATCTTACAGTGTAAACCTGTTTATGAAAATGTGTCATGTATTCTAATGTATTAAGTAGCCTAGCAAGGCTAGTGCTTAAAATATTTAGTTACATACTACATCTTGTTTTTTTCTAACAAAATACAAATTCCATAATACGTATTTTGTAATGAAATACATATTTCAAATACATTTAATTCAAATACTGCCCATCTGAGGTTGATTGAACAAAAAAGGGCCAGAGAGACTTTGTAAACACACACTGAGGGACATTCCTTTGGCGTCCACGTGAGGGCAGTGTAAAATTTGCCGCGGAGTTTCGCTCGTGCAGCTGCTCTCTCCTCTGCTCTTCCATAACCGGTCCGGTTCAGGAAACACGCGTGAGGCAACTTCTGAGGCTTGTTGCAGAAGTTTTGATTTTTCATTGTGCACGTGGCAATTTAGCAGCGATCATGGGAGATCCTATAGCCGAATATACTGCTCGATTCCTGCGACAGGTTTGTTGTTGTTTCCAGTGGGTTCGATGGCCAGTTCCGGAGAGTCTGTGGTAAAACCTCTGCTAAAATTGTAGCACTGCATTTTGATTGGTTGGTGACGTGAGGCAAGGCAGCAGCTGTCACTACAATCATGGCTAGCGAGTAAGGATGCGATGTAACGTTATCGTAGCCAGTGTGATTTCAGGTCTCGTCAACACTGTGACTGCACACTGCACGCTTAACAACACTGTAGACCCAGATTGTTAATAGAGAATTTAGTAACTGTTAAATAGAACATGAACATGGCGTGGGTGCTTGTGTGTCTTGCTAGCCTCCTTGTCACAGCGAAAAAGTCGGTTGCTGTCTAACAGTTAAGACCGAGGTCTTTAAATATTGATGATACGCCATCCTACGATAGTGCCCAGAATCCTGCATCCCTGTGGCTTTAGCCGTAAGTCTAGGTCAGCGTTACCATCCGTGCGAATGGACAGTTGAGCCTTGTCACGACAACTTGCCCTGTGAGTTGATGAACTGTTTTTTAGGGGCAGTTTTACAAGTGCATCGTTATTCCCGACAAGAGTAATTAGCCGAGAGTAATATCCAAGTTAATAACTAACTGCCAAGTTAGTGGTTGTCCAAGACATCAATGTATTACAGAAAACTATCAACACCCAAAACAACTTTCACTTTTCTTTTCAATCAGTATAGCTTCCGCAATAAATTTCTCTTCTCTCTGGCAGCAGCTGTGAACTCCTCAAATGTACACTGGTTAAGTCGTATGTGCGCTTCACTTTGTGCCACAGGAGAACGAAATAAAAGCTCTGTCAGCTGAGATCGAGCAGTTGAAGAACCCAGCCGCGTTGGGAGTTCCAAATCAGATAGAGGAACTAAGAGAAGAAAACGCCAAACTCAAGTACCGTCTCAATATCCTGAAACGGGTAAGTTCAACTTGATACAACACACACACACACACACACCTTAGTTAACCAGATGCCTATTCCACCAGTGGACAAGTTCTTTCATTTTTTTCTTCTTAATTTCTTATGTTAAAAGGGGATCGTAGAAGCCATGTAGATCAGTGATTGACATTAGTAAACTGGATTTGGTAAACAGTTTTGGATTCAGGAGATCAAATTGTAAATTGACATAGGAAAATATATGGGTTTTTGTAAATTCAGTCCATTGACTGTACGAAGGTCTCTTAACTGCAGTATTTCTGGTTTTCTCTTGGTCTCGTGTATCCTGACAAGTGTACTGTAACTCAGTGTAACTCCCCCTGCTTGTGGGTTTGTGTGTTGTGTTTCCTTGTAGAGTCTTCAGGAGGAGAGGATGGAGTGCACTAAGACCATGATGAACATAAACCTGCGGCTCCAGGAGATCTTTGGGGAGGCCATCCGCGCTGCCTGCCCAGAGTTGGATAGCCCTCCCCTTGCAGTCACCCCCAGCCAACAGGCCAAGTTTGGAGACTACCAGTGCAACAGCGCTATGGCCATGGCTCAAGTGGGTCCCCCCCCCCCCACACACACACACACACAGACTGGCTGCATGGTTTGTGCAGATAAAAGTGTGGAAATTCTTGAAACATATGGAAGTTTTGCTCAGCTCTACAGACATTTAAAAGTTGACCATACACATACATATATATTAAAACGTGCTTTATCTTGTGAAAATGCAAAAACTATAAACTGGGCTAATGTGGTAGTTTTAGGTTATTGGTTTGACATAATGTATGCATACGCCAGCAGGCAAAATTGATATATATTGTATATTTATGTTATTGAAGTGGACCTTGATCTTTACCCTGTGGCCCATATTTATGGTCGTGTTTACATTTTTTGCTTCTTGCAATGTATGGTCGGCAGTGCACTGATAATTAACACTAACACTGGCATTTGAGCATATTTCCCTGTCATGTTACAGATATGAAGAAAACACAAATAGTTCTGTCTTGTGTGGGTGTGGGTGTGACCTGTGTCTTCCTCATTCGTTTTTCTTCTGCTACTGCTGTCTTCTAATGTCTTAGTCAGACCAGGGGCCTCATCAGTTAGTTACGTTTCGCTTTTTCTTTTGGTTCAGCAAACCATTAAACAGTTTCAGTTTGACACTCCAGATAAGAGCAAGTCCAGTGTATCAGTAACACAGTATAGAGTAGGACAGCCCCTCAGGCACTGATATGTATATGACACTTGAGTTTAAGAAGTGACACACAATACTAAAACACTACATCAAAAACAAACATTATTTTTTTAAACTTGAAAATGAATAAATAATAAAAATAAATTGCGGCAATCAATGCCCTGTATTGTAAATTATAGATATGGCAAAAATAATACTTAATAATACACAGGTGTCTGTGGCTTTTATATAGATATTCTAATTTGATGGCTCAGCTATACTTATGCCCAAAGCTGGCTTGCGAGGGATGCAGGTGCCTGACCCAATGACCTTCTATTGACCTTTTGTGATCTTTTGTGACCTGGTAGATGCTGAAGGCCAGGGGGGCAAAGATCAACCCCAGGGAGATTGCTGAGAAGATTGTCCAGAATATTCCGGAGAATGAACTGATCCAGAGCACGGAGATCGCTGGTCCAGGTGAGTGCTCTATGGTAGTCATAGATACTGAGGCGGCCTTGACACTTTAAAAGAGAAGTCCGGGGTGAATCTTCCCATATCTTTGTTGTTTGAGCTCACTGTGTGCTGTCAGTAGGAAGAAGAATGAGAATAATTGTGGTATAACATCAACTGAATTTGCAAACTAGCCGCTCAGACTAACTGAAAGGGCCACAGAGAAGTGAAACAGAAACTAAATTGTGTTTAGTTAGCGTTAGCAGCTGTTCCACTACTCGCTCCACGTTGGATAAAATACTCTCATTTCACTTCCCAATGGCAGTACTTAGTGAGTTTGAGCAAAAGTGACATGGGTTGATTTACACCTGACATTTTCTTTACACTTCTGTCAGCAAGTAAACACTAAACACTTTAGCAAGTAAACACTTGACTCTCGAGCGTAGCGAGTTACACCTTGCCGTCTGTTCAGCTTTTGAGTTCCAACGCTACTTTGATCTGTCTGGTCTCCAGGGTTCATAAATGTCCACCTGAGGAAGTCTTTTGTGTCCAAGCTGTTGACCAATCTGCTGGTGAATGGAGTGCAGCCCCCTCCCCTGGAGTCCAGGAAAAAGGTTGGCGGAGCCCATACGATGAAAGGATCCAAAGCCTAGAACCTAGAAGTACTAGAACGGATGGAACCAGGGTTCTGTTTTTTTGGGACATAATGATGTTGCATAATAATGGTTTCATGTTGTCTTTTGATATTGTAGCATTGCACTGTTGTTGATTTACGACAGAAGTCCATGTGTAAATGAACTCATGGCCAGTGCTTGCTGCTGAAGGCATGACCGATATGGCTGTGATGAAATGCATCAAAGGCAAAAATATGGCCAGTAATAAAAATAGCCTTTCGGGATAGTATATTTTTTATACTTTTTTATTACTCCTTTTTAAATTATTTTTTATAAATTATTAGAATTTTACCAGTTAGAGTGATAGTTTGTGTTTTTATGTCATTTTCATGTGGTTCGGTAGCTCATGTTTCATGGCCCTGCTCCACTATGCAGCCCAGTGGAGGGGTACAACTGATGTAATCTGTTTCTGTGTGGGGGATTTATGGGACCTTGATGATATTTCCATGTCCTCATTACTGTTTGTGTGTTTGTTTGTATTTTTAATGTGTTCAGGTTGTAGTGGATTTCTCCTCCCCTAACATCGCTAAGGAGATGCACGTGGGTCACTTGCGCTCCACCATCATCGGGGACAGCATGTGCCGTCTGTTTGAGTTCCTGGGCTACGAGGTGCTCAGGTAGGAGACATCTTGTCAACCCCCAGAAACACAACAACACAAATCAACAAGTAAACATGGCCTGTGTTGTGTTTGGGCTGAGTAGTTTAACCCAGCACCTCATGCAGGCCCCAACCTATTCACTTGCAGCCCCTCAGACTGGGTGGAGGGTGTGTTAACAGGAGGCTAAAACATGAACCTAAACAGTGACGAGCTTCTCTCATGAAAGTGCTTCATAGTACAAAATAAATGTTGTGAACTCTTGGTAATAGTCGTCTGTGAAGATTTTCATTCATCCACGTCATCTTAGTCAAAAGTGCTTAGTTGTAGGCAACTGGACTTCTTATGGAGCATGGTAATAGCTTGACAGTGTTCTGTTTGTGCTCCTGCCAGGCTGAACCACGTGGGTGACTGGGGCACCCAGTTTGGCATGCTGATTGCCCACCTGCAGGACAAGTTCCCCGACTACCTGACCACATCCCCGCCCATCGGAGACCTGCAGGCCTTCTACAAGGTGAGCTGCGAGCTGCACAGGTGGAACGCCACAGATTCTAGAGCTTTCTGCTCCATTCTGGAATCTTTATGAAAGACCTTCAACTCAGCTTGTGTCTCTGGACAGGATCTAAGTCCAAATGCTACAAGCAGGACTTTACTAAAAATACACCATTATAAATGTTGAAATGAAACTTGTTCCAAAAAGAAAGCAAAAGAGTCCTGGCAAAGAGTGCAGCGTTGTGGTTAATTCTGTCAAAAGTCCAACGTCACAAACCAGAATTTGAATCCCACAATCTGGCTCTCGAACAAAGAAAATGCATGTCCTTATATACACATCTGAGTCCCCAAAATGTATTGGCACAGTAAAGAATGGAGTTTGGTGTGTTGATGGAGTGTGGAGTGCAGAGTGTGTGCATGAAGTGTGGTGTGTTGATGTAGTATGGATGAAGTGTGGTGTGTGGATGGAGTGTTGAGTGTGGTGTGTTGATGGAGTATGGAGCGTGTGTGGATGGAGTGTGGTGTGTTGATGAAGTATGGAGTGTGGAGTGCAGAGTCTGTGGATGAAGTGCGGAGTGCAGCAGTCTTAGTTGCGGGTCATTTGGCGCTCAGTCAACACACCTGGCTAGTAGATTATTAAATGGGATCCTTGAACTTCTCTTGACTCTCTCCGCACTGTCTCTGGCTGGCACCAGTATTGCCTGAACACCACAGTCTTCTCCGGTGGAGCCACTGGCACTGATGTGATTCTCTCTGAGATTAGAGCTCGAGATTAAGATTAACATGTTATGCACAGATTACTCTTGAGATTAAAGACGGATATAAAACTCCCCCATTTTAAAGTACCGTAAAAAAAGGATTGTTTTGTTTCAGGAAAGACTATTTTTGCTATTAGTATATTTACGCCAGTGTTTTCCATTTTGCCTGTTTCAAATCACGCCATTCTTTTAGAATTACTCTTCGTTAGCCCACATATTTCTTAATACATTTTTATACTGTTAAACCAGGACTTCTAGAGTGTTCTGCTTGTTTGCTGAGTAAGATTCCTTCTTGTGTAAGGGCTTTGTGTTTTGGTCTGTGTTTAATGAGTGGGGTTGTGCTGTGTGTGTGTGTGTGTGTGTGTGTGTGCGCCTGTGTGTTTTCAGGAGTCAAAGAAGCGCTTTGATGGAGATGAGGAGTTCAAGAAGAGAGCTTACCAGTGCGTGGTCAAACTCCAGAGCAAAGAGCCTGACTTCATCAAGGCCTGGAACCTTATCTGTGACGTATCCAG
>PYXC01001134.1:87500-105000 GCA_015244755.2 Tenualosa ilisha
ACGGCGATTAATTGAACTGATTGACGAAGCACAACGCACCTAGGTTGTTAATCATTTATGGGGATGGTCAGCATTAGAACGGCTAATTTTGGGATCGAGATCTAAATGAAAGATTTGGGGTAAATGAACTAATGGTTGGGCAGTCAGGCTGTAGCGGGCCTCAGACTCTTCAACTTGTAGCCTTGACAAAGACTTTTGTCTTCAGGCTCCTTTTGTTTCTGTCTAATGATTCTGAAAATGGATTTTTGGATGTTTGAAGTTCAAATATTACACAGGCCACGAGGAATAAAGAGCTTCCCTCTCTCTGCACGAATCAATGCAGCTTCATCATGTCCGATCACTGAACTATAGTGTACAAAAGGGCGCAGAGACTTGATTATGTGACTGGAGGAACACAGTGCAACAGCAGAAAATCCATGCAGTGCATCTGACCCCCTCTTTTCTGACCCCCCTAATGGAAATCTGCGGAATCAAGAGGATTCATCTCCAAGCTGCTAAATAGAAATGATTCATTCCCAAGCATCTCAAATAGAACTTAGTAATCCCCAATCATCTAATTATGTTCCATTTAATGGTTTCTTATATTAAAGATGTAGACCTACATTTTAGATTCATGGGGGTCAAAAGTATGCATTGAACTCAACGCGTGTGTGTGTGTGTGTGTGTGTGTGTGTGTGTGTGTGTGTGTGTGTGTGTGTGTGCACTCATTGCCATTGCTGTACTGCATGTGGGTCTCAGCAGCGGCCCTGTGAGGAGTGTATCCCACGCTGAGACGCGGTGCCTGAAACTGCTCCCGTGGAGCTGGAGGACGGTGGCAGGTGTTTGAGGCAGAGCTCTTCTCTCTCCGGGTTGCTGTCTGTTCTAGAATGAGAATGTGCGACGCAGCTGGAAGCGAAGCGTTCCGTGGTTAGGCCCTGCTGGGTGTTACCGTAGCAACAGTCCTTCAGGCGTCTCCATTCCCTGACAGGTCCTCCTCTCTCTTCCCAAAATCCCCAGCGTGTTAAGACTCCTCACCACCGACACCTTAACCTCTCTATATGCTGTTTCCAAAGTGGCTTTCTGCTCAATCACTTTTCTCATATAACTTGCACTAAGCCTTTTCCCCTTCTGTTGAGAGAGTACACACTCATTTCACTTAATGCTGTTTACAAGCTTACAAACAGCCCACATTATACTGAGCAGCTTTAGTTAGTGGTTCAGATGAGCTGATTCTCTTGATCCAAACTCCCAGACCTTGTATTAAGATACATACAATCAGGTCTTTGTAAGTCTATTTGATAGGGGTAAACAATAATAATCAACAAATAGTGGTAAACAGTAAACAATGCCAACTTGATAGACTGCAGTTTGTGCAGTGGAGAAAGTCTAGGCTGCCATCTAAAAGCCACTGCCGGTCGGGACAAATGGGGTCTGGCAGACCGTTGGGGAAAGTGGAGCTCTGTGGTGGCCTTAAGAGATAGCAGGACTGACTGGTAGTGTTTTTAAGATGCCAGCACAGACTGGTAGTGCTTTTAAGATGGAGGCCCAGACTGGTAGTGCTTTTAAGATGGAGGCCCAGACTGAGAGTGCTTTTAAGATGGAGGCCCAGACTGAGAGTGCTTTTAAGATGGAGGCCCAGACTGGTAGTGCTTTTAAGATGGAGGCCCAGACTGGTAGTGCTTTTAAGATGGAGGCCCAGACTGGTAGTGCTTTTAAGATGGAGGCCCAGACTGGTAGTGCTTTTAAGAGATGGCAGCCCAGACTGGTAGTGGTTTTAAGAGATGGCAGCCCAGACTGGTAGTAATTTTAAGAGATGGCAGCCCAGACTGGTAGTGGTTTTAAGAGATGGCAGCCCAGACTGGTAGTAGTTTTAAGAGATGGCAGCCCAGACTGGTAGTGGTTTTAAGAGATGGCAGCCCAGACTGGTAGTAGTTTTAAGAGATGGCAGCCCAGACTGGTAGTAGTTTTAAGAGATGGCAGCCCAGACTGGTAGTAGTTTTAAGAGATGGCAGCCCAGACTCCACTGCTGTATGTCTCCTGCATAGGCCTATAGACCATAGAGCTGTATCAGCGCTGTGTTAAATAGTCACAGTGTCCTGCTGCATTCAGAGAACACAGACCTTTATTCATACACAGTACACAAGACGCATGGGAAAGACTGCTGAGTTGTTGGACATGTAACCTGTGTGTTGCTACAGTCGGCTGCATGACATGAAAGAGCCTCTGATGACGGAGAGGATTTGCAAACACACATTTGCAGAGCCCAGGCATCTTAGCAGCACTATAGAAGAGCACAGGCAGATTCAGCCGTGCCACTGTATGCAGCCTGCAGTGAAACAGTGCATCTCCATGCCCCATACCCGTCCTCTCAAGGAGACGGCAATCTGTTAGTCTGCTCATACTCACACCCAGGATGACTGTGCAGAGACGCAAGCAGACAAGAGAGATGAGAGATGCTCCACGCCTTTGGAAACTAAATGTTCATTTCCTGGCTGATTCATCAGCCCTCCCTGAACACTGTGCATCTTACTAGCCTCCTTTGGCTCCAGGCAGGCAGGGAACGCTTGCGGTGATGAAGCAGATGAGCCGCCTCCTCTTCCTCTTCCTCTTCCTCCTGTAAGTGGCCTGTGAGTTGGGCTGCTTTTGCTGAAGGGTCTGAACATTACTTTAGAAAAGTGTTTGAGAAGAAAAACATAAGGCTTCTCTCTCTCTCCTTCCCTTCCTCTCTTCCTCTCTCCTTCCCTCCATCCCCAAGCAGAGGATGGTAGTGAGGCTGTTTTGTGTTGTTTTTAAAGGAGCGTAATGCCCAGATGGAAGAGAAAGAAAGAAAGAAAGAAACGCCGTGTTAACACAAAATGGTAGAATGTGCTAATACAGTAAATTGCAAATTGCATAAACAATTTCATCATTCTGTATAGGTCTCTCTCTCTCTCTCTCTCTCTCTCTCACACACACACACACACTCTTTTTGCCATTCCAGGCATCATCCATCACTCTACATACACACACACACACACACACACACACACACCTGAGGTCTGTCTGACAGCAAAGTGTCAACCGTGACCTTTAGACCCCCACAGGCTTTATTTAGAGAAGACAAATACTCAGCTTGCAGACAGACACCCACACTCACCCACCCACCCACACACACACCCCATAATATACATGCACCACCACACATGATTTATCTAGAGAGAACAAATAAGAAAACAGACATACCCCCTCACACACACATACACACAATTCCACATAGATTCACCACCAGACACGATACGCCTTGCCAGAAAATACAACACACACACACACACACACACACACACAGATTTGTCTGCTGTGCAGCGGACCGCTGAGATGTCCTATACTATCAGAGATAAGAGTAAGCATCAGACTCCCTCCCCCCCCCCAGTCCTCTGCATCTTCCTCTTCTCAAAACAACAAGCACAGACCAAATAACAACAGGAACACAAACTAATTACAAGATGGATTTCAGAGACAGAGAGAGAGAGAGAGAGAGGAAGGAGAATGCAGACATTAAGAAACACTAAACCTAGCAATTTTACAGCCTCTAACTGTAATGGCACTAAACACGGAGTCGGAATCAGCAGAAATATGCTCCTCAGTGGGGATATTAACACGAGGAATTAGCGCGCAGCCCAAGTCAGCAAGACAATTGATGAATTAGCCCATTAAAGAGGACAATATGGAGCCTGTGCACTCTCTGCAGGGCATAGTCTCATACGCAACCCACATGATCCTTTAATAGTCCAAAAATCTTTCTCTGAAAAGCAGTCTAGCGTGTCGCTTACGATAAAGATTAGCACGGCAAACTAAAAAAGCCACACAAGAACTCTGTAAAATGCGTTTTGTAATTTATTGCAGTGATTTCATTTCCAACAATTATTCGTGCAGTCGCAGAAAAGCAAAAACACTTGTATTCTCTTATGTTTTCACATGATCATAAAACTATTTGAAAGGACGATCATTTCTTCAAAAGAAGACTTGATGATACGGATGCGATATATATTACTATACACAAATAAGTGGCGTGATGCATTTGAAAGAAAAACTATAGATATGACTCTTTTCTTTAAAGTAAATGGATAGATTATGACTCTTCGTGGTTCCTTTTTAAAAAAAAATATTTTAAAATGTTCCTCATGGCTCTCAAAGTAATCTTTAAAACTGGAGAGGATGTTCTATGTTCTATAATTGGAGAGGATGTTCTATGTTCTATAATTGGAGAGGATGTTCTATGTTCTATAATTGGAGAGGATGTTCTAATACAGCTTCTTGACGGGTCCCCCATTCAGTTCTGCCCAGCGGTTCCACACGTCCTGCTGTGATCATATGCCGTGGCAGGGCTCAACTGAAGAACAGATCCCTGGGAACTCTGCCTGCTCTCTTGAAGGAGTTCTTCAGCCATGTGTGCATGTGTGTGTGTGTGTGTGTGTGTGTGTGTGTGTGTGTGTGTGTGTGTGTGTGTGTGTGTGTGTGTGTGTGTCAGAGGCTGCCATCTCTAGCCATGGTCTTGAAGGAGTCCCTCAGCTGTGTGTACACGTGCCCGTGTGTGTGTGTGTGTGTGTGTGTGTGTGTGTGTGTGTGTGTCTGTGTCAGAGGCGTCCATCTCTAGCCTTGATCTTGAAGGAGTCTCTGAGTCTCTGCAGTCCTGCTGCCAGTTGGTGTCCACACACCTTATTGTGCCACTCTGATGACCTGCCCCTGGAGGAAACAGAGACAGAGGTATGAGTGCCACACACACACGCAAATAACCACAAACCACATGCCACACACACACACACACACACACACACACACACACACACACACCAAACACTCATATACACACATCCACTGGTGAAATTCAGCATTTTCCTCTCCATTCAAAGTTTCCTCTTTGCGTCTTTACTGTCCTGTTCTGGCTGGTGTATAAATCTCACTTCACACACCCATACCCTACACAGTACCCTATACATGACTCTATACAGTACCCTATACAGTACCCTACACAATACCATATACATGACCCTATACAATACCCTATATATTACCATATAAAGTACCATATACATGAACCAATACATTACTATAGTAGAGTACCCCATACATTGATGGTCAAACATGGCAGGACATTGACCTTCATAATCCTGACTGTATGTGTAACAGGCTGTCAGTCTCCGAGAGCGTCCAGCACATAAAACCTTTGCCCCCAAAATGGCTGGGCTGAGCTGAGCTGAGCTGGACTGAGCTGAGCTGAGCTGACGTGGGCCGAGTTGACCTGGACTGATCTGGGCTGGGGTGAGCTGGGTTGAGCTGGGCTAGGCTGAGCTGGGCTAGGCTAGACTAAGCTGGGCTGGCCTGGGCTGGGCTGGGCTGGGCTGGGCTGGGCCGGGCTGGGCTGGGCTGGGCTGGGCTGGGCTGAGCTTGCGGTGGTAATGACAGTGGTGGTTTTGGTGCCCCACTGAATGGAATGGATTTGTTGAATTCTCCAGGCAGCTGTTCCCTATTTGTGAGCTTGTTTCATTAATTCCACAACAAGCGTGTGAGCCACAGGAGGCTGCCATCCTCACGCAGGCCTGCTGTGAGCAAATTGATCATCTAAGGAAGCCCACAAATGAGCAGAGATTAGGGAGGGGCAGGAGATTTCAATTAGAAAGGAAATATGGAGAGTGTGCTGCCTTTCTCTCTCTCTCTCTCTCTCTCCCTCTCTCCCTCTCTCTCCCTGTCTCTCTCTCCCCCTCTCCCTCTCTTTATTTCTTTGTCACGTACACACTCAACATTCTGTTTTGCTCTCTTTCACTCTCTCTATTGTGTCTATATCCCTCCTCTCTTCCCCTCCCTCTCTCTCTCTCTCTCTCTCTCACACACACACACACACACACACACACACATACACACACACACACACACACAGACACACATACACACACACACACATACAGGCTCTCTCTCTCCACCTCTCACTCCTACACTAGTCCTGTTCCTCTAATTGGCATGGTAAACCCCACCTGGTGTCTGTCCTGCAGAAGTGAGTCACTCTTGACCTCTTGACCCCCAGCGGCTCCACCAAGAAGAGGCAGGTGTGCACCTGAGCCTGGACACCCTGCTGTGCGGCGTCAGGATGCTCCACTGACGCAGATGCTACATAGAGAGGCCCAGCTGAGGACTCCGACTGCCAGGTTCTGGGAGAGAGTGACAAGAAATCAGATTATGAAAAAATCTTGAAGCATCTAGAACAATATGTGCTCATCTCTCTTGTTTGATTTGTGGTCTTGAACCTGTCTGCTGAAGTCTCCTGAGAACCAGACAGCATGCTGTTGGCCTGATCCTGCTCTGACCAATCAGACTAAACTTCAATCCACTCTGAAGGCTCTGATTGGCTAAAGAATGGGATTGAAAAGATTGGTCCACCAATCAGGAGCAGGTCTGCCCTGAAGCTTTTCCTGGACCATGTCTGAGTGTGTCTGATGTGTCAGGCACTGATGAATAGTGTGTCATAATAATGTTGGTCAGAGGAGCTGTCCAATGTGTGTGTGTGTGTGTGTGTGTGTGTGTGTGTGTGTGTTTGCTAGAGGAGCTGTCGTATGTGGCGTGTGATGTGTTAATCATTTCCAGACTTCAGCCTGTTTTCTCTGACCTCAGATGTAGTCCTAAATCAGACAAAGGCAGCTACAGATGCTACACACACACACACACACACACACACACACTGAGGATGCGTGCCATGATTCAGGACCAAAACATTTTTACCAGATAAATAATTCTGAAGCCCTTTCAGTCCACTGAACATGTCTACCAGTAAGTTGAAAGAGAGGCTTTGGAGCCCAGAGCTCTCAGATGTGACGCTGCGCTTGAGGACGGCACCAGCGTCTGGTGAATTATTCAGTGTTCAGATTCAGTTTACCACAGTTTAGTCTCCCTGCTCCATAAGACATTGTCCCACTTTAGACTTTTTTCTCCTCTCCTCTCCGCTCCTCTCCTCTCCTCTCTCTCCTCTCCTCTCTATCCTTTGTCTCTCCTCCTCTTCCAACCTCACCCCTCTCCCCTCTACTGCTCCTGACCCCACAGAGTGTACCTTTACACCATGCTGTCCAGCCCCCCCCCCCCCCCCCCCCCCCTCAGTAACATATGCCAGAGGAATGCTCTGCTGTTGGCTCCCAGAGTGTAGCTGTCCACCCCCCCACGCCCCCCCCCCCCCCCCCCCGCCAATTCTCCTCTCCCCTCTCCTCCACTCCCCGTTTCCCCCAATCTCCTCTACTCCCCCCATCCTCCTCTCCTCAGTAACACATGCCGGAGGGGAGGTCTGCTGCTGGTTCCCTGGAGCTTGTAGCTGCACACGCGTCCTCTGTATCCTTGTTCAGGGTCTCCACTCCTCTCCCGTCCTCTACGCTGCACTCCGCTCTTCTCATCCGCTTACCTCTCCCTCCTATTTCTCTCCCTTACTCTATTCTTCTCTCCCTCTCTCTCCTCTCCTCTTCTCTCTCTTTCCTCCCTGTCCTCTCCTCTCCTCTCTTTTCTCCCTGCGCTCCCCTCTCCTCTCTTTCCTCCCTGTCCTTTCTTTACCTCTCCTCTCTTTCCTCCCTGTCCTCTCCTCTCTTCTCCTTTCCTCTCCTCTTCTCTCTTTCTTCCCTGTCCTCTCCTCTCCTCTTCTCTCTTTCCTCCCTGTCCTCTCCTCTCTTCCCTCTCTTTCCTCCCTCTCTTCTGCTCACCTGAGTAGCACATGCTGAAGAGGAGGTCTGCTGCCTGTTCCCTGTTGCGTGTAGGCGTACACCTCCTTGTCCTTGTCCAGGGTCTGGAGGACGCGGGCCTCCTGGAGCGCCTCCTCCCCGGCCCAGGCCTCGGGCTCCCTCAGCACGCGTTGCAGCGCCTCCTGCTGGGGAGAGTCCACCTCCACGCTGCCCCGCCACAGCCGCAGAGGCTGCCCATCCTCCATCTGCACAGCCAGACAGACAGACAGAAATACTTTCAGTTTACTTTTAGTAGTTGAAGCTTGTTGACTAAAGTAGTGAACAGTAGACACCACGGCTTATTTTATATTCACATGTTACAGTTTAATATGAATGAGCCTATTCCTATCTATTCCTATCCATGCACTTTGATTTATAAATACCTGAAACAGAACCAACACCAGAAACTGTACCAACACTAGAAATCCAAATCCAAAAGCAATAACTGCTCTGTGTTTTCGTGGTTGAATCTGAAATCGTATTTAATCCAGATCAGGCATGGGCATGAGTGTGCGTGCACCTCTCAGACTCCTACCCAGCAACAACATTGTCACTCATATGAGTTGAGATCATAAGATCATATTCACACAATCAAAAGTGTACCCTACCCTGAAACATTAGCAAGGTGTTGTCTGAAGGTTTGTTGCTGAAGTATGTTGAACAGTATACATTTTTCAGCACAGCACTGATGCACGTTGTTCGGCACCAACCAGATCTGGGATTCATTTTAGCTGTAGCCGTGTAGTTGTTGTTGTTGTTGTTGTTGTTGACACCGCGCTAACTCAGCGCCTGGCTATGCTCACCTCCCGCTCCCTCTCACTGCGTGTTTATGCACTCCTAAACTCACGAGTGCCCGAGCACGATGAGCTCTCCATCACGCCCCTCCGAAAAGCCGACCTTTTATGGGGAAGGCACACTGGAGCACTCGCTGTAAACAGGTAAGTGCACAGAGCGAGCTGGTTAAATGCTGGATAATTACTCTGATGGTTGCAAAGAGCCTCTTTCTAAAAAAGACAGCTGTGTCCTGTTTAGGGCAAGTCACGCTCAGGCTGGGTTGGGTACATGTTTTTATCCATGTTTTCTACTAGATGGCTCCTGCCACGATGCTGTTTTTTTTTTTTTTTTTTAACTTGTTTCTTTGGTGTTTGTAATTTGCCATTTGAAG
Source organism: Tenualosa ilisha (assembly GCA_015244755.2). Lineage (NCBI taxonomy): Eukaryota > Metazoa > Chordata > Actinopteri > Clupeiformes > Clupeidae > Tenualosa > Tenualosa ilisha. The sequence continues at coordinate 96,372 of PYXC01001134.1, forward strand.
CTGGTGGTATAGAGATGCTCGGCTAATTGATATATCTTCAGCAATGTTGAAACAAACAGCACATTTTTTTGAACTCCCTTTTGAAGTCTCTTTCAAGCAACTCTATCAGGCCTCAAACAGACTCATGTGGAACCCCCCTGTATTTGCCCCCCTCAGTTATCCAGTGGTTCTTGTCACGTTTTTGAAAGCAAACGTTTAAACCAAGTGACTCTGGGGCCGCGGTTAGTCTGGATGAAAGCCGGCTCTCGCTTCTAATCTCCCAATGCCTCACCACGGCACAGCATCTCAACCTAATATCTGCACGCGCTCAGTGGCGCCAGGCAGCCGTGTAGCGTAGCGTAGCGCTTTTGTATCGCCAGAGATCCTCAGCTATTTACACTTTCAAATCTCTACAGAAGTTGTTATACCTCAGAGAGCTTCAAACAGTCTTGTTCAGGCATTAAGGCATGAAATTAATGAAGATCAAAATGCTGAGACAACAGTAAGAACAACAACAAAATGAACACAATGAAACAGAAAACAAAGCCAACTTTAAACTTTAGCGGCTAATAAGCAGAAACACTTGTGCAAGGCACAGAGGGACCATGGAGCACTGGGTGGGAGGCTAGGCTGAGACAAATGAGGACGCTGTCTGTGTTCTGTATGTGAGGAAGACCAAATCACACCCAGTCACCGCATTTCAGACCAAAATGGCCAGTAGAGCTCATAAAAGAAGCTTGATCACTTGATAGTTTCTGAGTTTGTGTGTAATGTTGAGTCACACACCATATCAACCCTCCCATGCTGGAGCTGAAATGTGTTGAGCCACACTGCTTTCTTTTTGCTAGCAGGGTCATCTAAAATAGAAATGCTGCTCTTGGATTGGCACTGCAGTTTGCCCCATAGTCGGTCCAGATCTGGCCCTGGTCTGGCAAAAGGCCGCAGCAATGTGCAGAGTTCTGCCTCAAAGCTGAATTTGTGTGGAGGAGACCAGAGTGCAAGGGAGTAGTTGAAGTGAGAGTGTATGAGTGCCATCATTCAGAAGCCAGATCTCTCTGCCTGGCTTGTATAGCCAGCCATTATTGTTGTTTTTATTACTGGAAAATCAATGATCTAATTCATAAAGCCCATTGGCCATTACTAAACCGTCTCAGGCTAAAGCAGTGTTGTTTAAACTGCGCCACATAAATAACATGATATTGACTTGAACGTTGTACCTATAACTGCCCCCCTGGGACTGGCTCATACCTTTGTTGTACCTATAACTGGCCCCTGGGCTGGCTCATACTTGTACCTATAACTGCCCTGGGACTGGCTCATACCTTTGTTGTACCTATAACTGGCCCCCTGGGGCTGGCTCATACCTTCTTATAGGCCAGGTCCACGTGCTGGTGGAGGCTGGGGCAGCTGGTCCAGCCTTTAGCCTTCTCCTTGGTCTCTGCCATGAGACTCTGGGCCGACAACAGTAGCCTGCCACACACGTCCTCGTACTCCGGCTTCTGCTGGTCCTCCCTGAGGCTGGCCTCCAGATGCAGAGAATCCTCTGTCAGACTGTACGCAGGCAGCTGTGGGGTGGCACATGGGGGGTGGGGGGTTGGGGGGGGGGTGCAGGAGTCAGAGCTGGACATGCCAATAGGTATATACACAGTGTGTATACACAGACTGATAGATAGATAGATAGATAGATAGATAGATAGATAGATAGATAGATAGATAGATAGATAGATAGATAGATAGATAGATAGATAGATAGATAGACAGACAGATTTCATTTATACATTTACCTACAGACAGACCTGAGACAGATGTAGGGGCATAGTACATGTCTAAGACTGTTAATGCCCAGTGAAAGATCTTAGGGCCTTTTGCATAGTGTCAGGGCCAAAAAAGAACCAATGTGAAAGGATGTGAAAGTCATTTAAGTGGGTCCTGTTTTTGTAGTAATCTTTCCAGCAAGCAAACTAGCTCCTGCCTGCCTGCAGGGCTGGGAGTCTCTAAGAGTCTACCAGAGTCGGAGTTAGAAAACTGAGGTCTTGGATGCAGGTGTGTTGGACCTAGACATACACACCCTATACACCCCAAGACATACACACCCTCAAAGCAGGTAAGCCTTTTGGTGTGGGGGATCTCAGAGGTACATTAACTGAAAATGGGAACTGTAGAACTGGGCTATTACTGCAAATACTCCTCAAGAATTTCAGATTTCACTGTAATGAACAACATCTCAATACTAACGTCTGAATGCTAACGTCTGAACACTAATGTTCCACCTAAATCTTCAGGCTGAAGCCCTCTAAGACTGAACAGCTTCAAATCAGCCATCAAACAGTTTCATGCTAGTTGAGTATTGGAGGGTTCATGGCACGTGGGGCAGGGGGACACAGGTATTCACACTTTCTCTCTCCGCCAAAACAGAACCAGGAATGTGTGTATGAATGTGTGTGTGTGTGTGTGTGTGTGTGTGTGTGTGTGTGTGAAGAGGGGGGCAGGGGTATGTTTGGGGCACAATTCTAGCACAGGGGCTGTGCTGGCAGCAAGGATGCTAAATGCTGGTGTCATTAGCATATCACCAGGTTGGCACAATACCTGCCTCACAAGTGTGTGTGTGTGTGTGTGTGTGTGTGTGTGTGTGTGTGTGTGTGCGGTGTGTGTGTGTGTGTGTTATTACTGGTAAGCATATTTTTTGTGAGCATATCAACTTGTGTATGTCTTTTTGTGTGGATGTGTCTTTCTGGAACAGTTGTGTGTGTGAGTGTGTGTGTGTGTGTGTGTGTGTGTGTGTGTGTGTACCTGGAAGAGGCGAGGGGCTTCAGTCAGCATATGTGCTAGACCCTGTGTGGCTGCCAGGCTTTCACTCAAGTCTCTCTGGTCAGGTTTTACCAGGCTGTGTTTCCTGTGACAAACACACACACACACACACACACACAGACACACACAAACACAAAGAGAAACATGGAAAACTGTGAGCATAGAAATACACTGAGAGCAGGGCACTGTTACTGTGCAGGTAAACTGGGCTTCATTCTCAGAACAACACTCTAGCCGCTGCTGCTGTTACTGCTGCGCTCGTTGTATAACAGAGGTGGAGGTGCTCCACTTTCTCTTTTTCACACACACACACACACACACACACACACACACACACACACACACACACACACAGCGAGGAGCAGGAAAGGGAAGCCAAACACAAACAGCACACACAGCGTCGGGTCAGACTAAGTGGAGGCGCAGAAAAGACACACCATGCTGCTTTCAATTGTCCTGCTACAGGCTGGCTGGATGCATTTACGCAAACGGATACTGCAATGACATCAGTATCACCACATGCACCCACACCCACACCCACATGCACACCCACACACACACACACACACACACTCCCAGCCTTCAGCTCCCTATCACAATAAGGCCTCTCAAACAACAGATAGGCAGAGTGGGAGAGAGAGAGAGAGGGAGAAAGATAGATAGAGAGAGAGAGAGATCAGAGGACTGATAAAGAACAATGACTGTGAAAATGAGAACATGGCAAACGACAGAGGAAAGAGTGGTATAAGAGACATAAAAAAGAAAAGCAAAGCAAGAGAGAAAGAGAGAGAGAGAGAGAGAGAGAAAGAGAGGAGAGAGAGAGAGAGAAGAGAGAAAGAGAGAGTGGGAAATGGCAGATTTATGACGCACTCATGATGATTTCAGCTCAGTAGCTGATGATTGGGGACTTTGGAGAGTTTGTGATGAAAAAAGCCGCTATCTGTGCAACACTAAAGTGTGTGACTGTGTGTGTGTGTGTGTTAGAAAGAGAGGGAGATGCCGCTATCTATCAGTGCAAAACTAAATTGTGTGTGTGTGTGTGTGTGTGTTTGAGAAAGAGAGGGAGATGCCGCTATCTATCTGTGCAAAACTAAATTGTGTGTGTGTGTGTGTGTGTGTGTGTGTGTGTGTGTGTGTTTGAGAAAGAGAGGGAGATGCCACAATCTGTGAAAAACTGAAGTTCAATGTCAGAATGACTAAAAATGAGCAGTCAGACTCACTGGATCTCTCAATGGGACTCCACTAATATCACCCTTTTATTTGACAGAAATGACATCTGCTGTGTGTGTGTGAGTATGTCTGTGTGTGTGTATGTGCATTTTTGTGTAAGTGTGTGTGTGTGTGAGACTCTGAAAAATGAATAGTCAAACTCACTAGGTCTCTCTCAATGGGCCACCAGCTGCACTGCATGACTCCTCCTCTAACATCACCCTTTTATCTGACAAATTAAAACCTGCTGCGTATGTGTGTGTATGCGTGTGTGTGTGTGTGTGTGTGTCCATGTAGATGTGCATTTCTGTGTTTGTGTGTGTGTGTGTGTTGCTCAGCTCCTCTTACATAAGACTCCTTGTGCCCCATCCCACCCATCAGCGTCTGGTTACAAAAGCATGGGAAGTGTGTGTGTGTGTGTGTGTGTGTGTGTGTGTGTATGTGTGTGTGTGCAAAAGCATGGGAAGTGTGTGTGTAGGTCTTCCTGTGGCGAACTGATGTAATCGGCACTGTAAACGTAAACGCTTCCAGCGGGATCACAGCAGAAACCAGAGTGTGCACTCAATTAAGCCTACAGTGACACACTTCCAGCCAGAGCAGGAGGAGCAGGAGTGGAGGCCCCAGCTGCCTTATGCAACCCTATACTGACTTATGTAATCCTATAGAATTGGGGACACAGGCATGGCGGAGCATTGGGTAGACACTGACCAGAGACAGGTCTTAGTATCTGGGGGTTAGGACTAGATTCAGGTCTTAGTGTCCGAGGACCGGGACTAGATTCAGGTCTTAGTGTCCGAGGACCGGGACTAGATTCAGGTCTTAGTGTCCGAGGACCGGGACTAAATTCAGGTCTTAGTGTCTGAGGACCAGGACTAAATTCAGGTCTTAGTGTCCGAGGACCAGGACTAGATTCAGGTCTTAGTGTCCGAGGACCAGGACTAGATTCAGGTCTTTGCATTTACATTACATTTACATTTATGCATTTAGCAGACACTTTTATCCAAAGTGACTTACAGAAGAGGAGAACATTCAAGCTACAACACAATGAGAGAAACTAACAAAGAGTGCATATTGCTAACATAAAAACTGCACCATTTTAAATTGAAAGTGCAATAGTGTAATAAAAAGTGCAGTATAAAAGAGAAATTAAGTATAAGATGTTAAGTGCAAAATTTAAGCCAGGAGATATTCTTGGAAGAGCTGGGTCTTCAAGAGTTTCTTGAAGGTGGAGAGGGTATCAGTTGATCTGGTAGCACTTGGAAGGTCATTCCACCAGCGTGGAACCAAACATGAGAAGAGTCTGGATTGACCTGTGCAAGGTGTTGGCTGTGCTAGAGAACGTTCCATAGGTCTTAGTGTGTAAGGGCCAGGATTAGATTCAGGTCTTGGTGTCTAAGGGCCAGGACTAGATTCAGGTCTTAGTGTCTGAGGACCAGGACCAGGTGACCAAGGACATATGTGATTACAGTCTAGGCCAGAGATGCTCCTGGCTAGAGGGTCATTTCCTTATTGAGAGCATAGAGGCCTGATTGAGAAGCTGATAGATGTTTTAAAATGGGACTGATTATAATGAACAGCTACTGCTAATATCATCCATTCCATCCATATAGGGGTGATATAAAAGCCTCATCTGTTCCTGATAGCCTGCTTCACTGTATGTGTGTGTGTGTTTGTCCGTGTGTGTGCGTGTGTGTGTGTGTGTAAAAAAGTGAAGAGTTTTTCAAGTGCAGTTTGAGTAGCTGTGCCACACGGTGTGTTTTTAGATGAGTGGGCACCTCAGGGCATTGAGTCTCTTTGACATTTACGCTCTTTAACTGTCTTTATCAAAGCGCTCGGCCCATTCAAATCAAATCCTAATTTGCACGGAAAAGGATGGAAAAAATCCACAAGACGCATGTATGTAGGAATATGAGTGCATGCATAAACACACACATGGGCTCCACACCCGTCCATATGAAGCCAGGTGCACACACACACACACACACACACACACACACACACACCACACACACACACACACACAGTATTTGGTGTTTCAAGGTGAAAAACCAAGGAGAAAAGGGTCAGGTGCGCATGCACACACACACACACACACACACACACACACACACACACACACAGTATTTGGTATTCAAGGTGAAAACCAAGGGAAAGGGGTCAGGCGCGCATGCACACACGCACAAACACACACACACACACACACACACACACACACACTCACACTCACACAGTATTAGGTGTTTCAAGGTGGAAAGCGAGGGGAAAGGGTCAGGCGCGCATGCACACATGCACACACACACACACACACACACACACACACACACACAGTATTGGTGTTTCAAGGTGGAAAACCAAGGGGAAAAGGGGTCAGGCGCGCATGCACACACGCACAAACACACACACACACACACACACACACACACACACACACACACACTCACACAGTATTAGGTGTTTCAAGGTGGAAAAGCGAGGGGAAAAGGGGTCAGGCGCACATGCACACACGCACAAACACACACACACACACACACACACACACACACACACACACCACACACACACACACACACACTCACCTAGCGCTTCCGTGTCTGCCAGTCCTAGGGGTAGAGAGGTGGAAGATGGAGGGGGCGAGGCAGACGGCGATGTTGGTGATGCTCATCTGGTTCTCCTGCCTGGCGGCTGCCACCTCCCTGAGGAACAGGAGCAGAGAGTGCAGCGCCTCACGGTTCTCATCCGGCAGCAGGAAGATGGCCGCCCGCACCGCCGCAAACTGCTTGTCCTTAGGGAAATCTGTGGAGGAGAGGAGGAAGAGGAGAGGAGAAGAGAGAAGAAGAGTGGAGGAGGAGAAGAGAGGGAGAGAAAAGAAAGAGAAGAGGCTTATTGAGGGGAGATATACTGGGAAGAGCAGGTGCTCCCACATCCCACACACACACACACACACACACACACACTCCAACCTCTAAGTTTCTTCACGTCACTCTAATGATTTTCAGTGTCATCTTCCCTTCGCTGCGACTGGTAGAAACTGAAGTGTGTGTTTCTGTGTATGTGTGAATGTGTATTTGTGTGTGTGTGTGTGTGTGTCTAGTGGTGGGGGGTTCTTACACTGGTAGATGTGGAGAAAGGACTCGTTTAGTTTTTCAGTGAACACAGGTTCTGGAAGGTCCCGGAAGTACTGCTTCACCATGTCTGCCACGTCAAAAGCTGATTGGCCCTCGAAGGAGACTCCTTCCGGGTCAACCTCCACCATCTCCCGGAGGCTTTGGATGCGAGATTTCACACCAGGCTTCCGGAAGAGTCCAACCTGTGGAAGGAAGAAGAGGAGGCCATTAGAGTGTGTAAGATGGTCTCTCTCTGTGTGTGTGTGTGTGTGTGTGTGAGAGAGAGAGAGAGGAAGGCAAAAGGAAACAAGGAAAGTGATACTGTACAAATGATCAAAGTGAAACAGTGCCATTGAGACAACCCATTTGAAACTGTCTAGCGACTTGACAAAAGCCTTAACAATCTGTCAAGCTCACTCTCTCAAAGTCAGATGCACACACACACACACACACACAAACACAAACACATACACACACACACTCTCTCTTTATCTCTCTCTCCTGTGTTATTGTTCATACTGTATATAAGTCAGCAGTGTAGGTCAGAGTTAAAGTGTTATAATAACTCATCTTGACATGACACTACACAGCACAATGTAATTAGCCCTCACTGTAAGTCACACACCCTGCTCTTGACCAACGCTTCTCAGGGAATATTGGGGTCAAAGGTCATTCCTAGGAAATGAAGTTACTGTCAACGTCCCACCTGACACATCACACTTGCTCTAACGCTGTAACTGCCCTTCAGCTGAACATCAGCAAACGTGAGGTATGTGAGGAGGCCTAATCTTAATCTCTCTGGGAAATGGTCGTCTCTGCGCCCTGTTTTCCAGGGGGAGGGGGATGTTATGTCAAACTGCTCAGGCTCAATTCACCTTCATGGAGAAAAATCTCCTGACTTTTATTTCCTCTCAGCAAACAGCAGAGTCATCGTCCAGAACACTCTCAGCCTCAGCCTCCCTCAGATACCAATACAAATACAGACAATATGTCACTCCACCATGAGGGAGGCTGTTTAAATACAGACAATATGTCACTCCACCATGGCTTCTTCAGTTGAGCCTGTTTCTGCCTCAGCCTCCCTCAGATACTAATACAAGAAGCTTCCAATCCAAATCCGCATGATGGTTCAAAATGGCTGCCTTGCCTGGTTGAGGCACTGGATCTTCAGGTACTGCATGGCCCTCAGGATGCAGGGGGGGAGGGGGGTGCCTGACATCTGGACGCTCCGCAACAAGGGAACCCCAAACACCTTACGGTTCCGCTGATGATGCTTCTTCAGGGGTCTGCACAAACTCGGCCCCGTCCTGAGAACACAGAGGAACCAAGGTTAGTGGAACACAGTGCGGTTCTTTAACCTTAGAATGAGAAGTCAGAGGAACCAGGGTTAAAGGAACACAATGCAGCTGTTTCACTTAGAATGAGAACACAGAGAGACAAGGGTTGATGGAACTTAATTCAGCTATTTGATCTTCAAACAACAGCTTCACACCCATTCTGATATCACCCTGGCTTGTAACCTGTTGCTG
>PYXC01001134.1:120000-122500 GCA_015244755.2 Tenualosa ilisha
GTCGGAGCCAGTTCAGGATGAGTGAAGGAAGACAAAAAACTTTGCAGCCAAAAACTAAACAAATACCAAATGAAATAAATAATAAATAATCACATTGGTACAGGTGAGACCACCTGTCAGGAGTGCAGCGCTGAGGTCATGCCAGTCTCCCTGTGAGTGTGTGTCTGTGTGTGAGTGTGTGTGTCTGTTTGGGAAAGAGTTGAGAGCATCACGGTGTCATAAGTTGAGAGGGAACTCTCTTCTGCTCTCAGTGGGCCGTACCAACTGGCCCTTAACACTCGGGGGGGAGGGACACAAAACTTACTCGGAAAGGAAATGGCTGGAGTGACCCGATACTTGTAAAGAACACACACACACACACACACACGCACGCACACACACACACACACACTTACACTCATCCTTATTATATTTATTAAATCTCTGCTTTTGGAGACTAGTTTCATTTAAATCCTAATGCGACTTCATCTCCACCCTAAAAGCACATATGGTTTGTCCCTGCGGAGGCTGGCTTGGGCAGTGAGGGAGGGATGGCCACGTCCAGATGGGGGACTTCAGTGACCACACGCCTCTCCACTGCATCCTGCCCAATGCCTTTATTCTGACACATCCCATAATACACGCCTCTGAGATACACATCAGACTGACACATGCACACACACACACACACAAGGTGCTATGAGCTCAACAACACTTGCATTTTTGTGCTCACACTCAGACACACACACACACACACACACACACACACACACACACACATATAAGAGCTCTTTGTAGGGCTATTCTGTTGAGTTATCCATAAACCCTTTCACAAGGGAATGTGTTCCACAAACAAATACTTTCAATATTTATGCTAACTTTGACTGCTCCTGTATTACACTGTCAGTGTTACAGCATGGCCTTGGCTCTGGTGGTGCTGGTGGATGTGTGTGTGTGTGTGTGTGGATATGCGCGCGTGCGCGCGTGTGTGTGTGTGGAAGTGTGTGTGTTTGTATATGTTTGTGTGTGTGTGTGTGTGTGTGTGTGTGTGTGTGTGTGTGCGAGAGAGAGAGTATTACAAGGATCAAGTGGAAGCATTATTGGAATGCTTGATGCATTTCATCTGTCAGAACTCACTAAGACACAACAGGTGAAAGTGTGTGTGTGTGTGTGTGTGAGTGTGTGTATGTGTGTGTGTGTGTGCTAATCTCTGACGTGCTCAGCTTTCCACTCCTAATAGTCTTGTGTGGATGCCTGCACAGGACTCAGGGATTTAAGGCCTGCAGCACAGCAGCAGTGTCACAACAACGCCACTCCAACAGAATGAAATCTGTGTGTGTGTATATTTGTTTGTGTGTGTGTGTATGTGTGTTGTGTGCGGTAGTGTATAGATGTTTGTGTGAGAGTGTGTGTGTGTCATTAGTGTCACACCAATGCCACTCCAGCAGAGTCAAGTGTGTGTGTGTGTGTGTGTGTCAGCAGTGTCACACTAACGCTACTCCAGCAGAGTCAAGTGTGTGTGTGTGTGTGTGTGTGTGTCAGTAGTGTCACACCAACGCCACTCAAGCAGAATTAAATGTGTGTGTGTGTGTGTGTGTGGCAGCCGTGTCATGCCATCATTTCCAGCAGAATTAAATGAAGGCAGTTGGATGCACAGGGAGGCCGAGTCAGAGAGGGGCTTTCGTGAGCAGATCTCCATCATCCTCCACACACCCTCAGCCTTCAGTATGGGGCCCCTTGAGTTTGGCCTGTGTGTGTCAATATGGCATCTGGCCCGAATGCAGTTAGCAACCACTGGGTCTGCCATTCCAGAGAGTGGCTGCTTCCTGAATGACCCATGATTTGGCTCTGATCTGGCTCTGAACCGGCTTTGATCCGGCCCTAATCTGGCACTGATCTAGCTCTGATCTGGCTCTGATCTGGCCCATAATCTGGCCGTTCTCTGGCACTGATATGGAGTACATCTGGGCCAAATATAAATGTGACTTCTGTGTGAACAGACCTGGCTCTGGTCTTGTGTGAATCTGGGCCAACTGTGCTTTGGAGCCAACAGCTTTCTGAGGAACTCGCTGAGTTTGTCATGGCAACACTGTGAAGGTCACAAGTTCCTCCCCTCTGGGAGCTCAAACACTGACAAATAAGTGTGTGTTTCTCTGGCTGGGAAATCTTGTGGGATTGAAGCTCCAACTGAGAGAGTTAATGTGTGAGTGTGTGAACTAGCCAGAAGCATCAACAGCCGCTGCGGCTCTCACAAATTCACCATATCAACTGGCCTTTTACATCCATGAAAATGCACACACACACACCACACACACACACACACACACACACACCGGAGAGGGTTGACAAGCGTGTGCACACGGACAATGGCCTGAAGTGTTTTAGTTTTTCTCTCCTCACGCTGCAGTGGGGTGTTTCTCGTGGAGAGCCTGTGGTGAATAATTCATTGGTTGACTCTCTGGGTGTTTCTTGTGCTCTTGCGTTTCTTTGGACGGCTCAGAACAGAGTCCACTCTTCATGC
>PYXC01001134.1:127500-130000 GCA_015244755.2 Tenualosa ilisha
ACACACACTCACACTCACACACTCACACACAGATGGCTGTCCCGTCTGGGATGCCTCTATCTCTCCCGTCATCAGAGACATTATGTTCACAGCCACACAGCGCACGCATACACACACACACACACACACACACACATCATGTCTGAAATCACCCTTGTCTCCTCTTCTCTGCCCCACAGGGGGAAATTCCTGGACAGTGACCACACACACACACACACACACACACACACGCACCCACACACATACACACATACCCAAACACACACACACACACACACACACACACACACACACACACACACACACACACACATGCCATGGGAATGACTCCTGTGTCCCCTACAGGCCTTGTCAGTTGGCCTGTAACTGTAAAATAACAGTCTGGACTGTTTTGACTGGAGTGTGACTAAAGTCTCTGTGTGAGAGACTCATGTTGGAACAAGAGAAGGCTTTTCTCACCGAACACACACACACACACACACACACTTGAGTTAGTGAGCAGCTTACACATCTCTCTGTAGGGACAGGGGCAACACACACACTCCACTGTCAGTCAGGGAGGCCCATTGGGCAGTTGAGTCCATGTTGAACCTGTACTGCATGTGGCCCAGATCCACTGGTCTCTCTCACAAACTCAGATTATCAGCTGTGGAAATGTAGTAACAGCCTCAGTAAGTCTGCCATATTTGTATCAAAAAGGGAAGCTTGGGCACACACACACACACACACACACACACACACGCATGCACACAAACACACACTATAGAGATTTTGTTCATTTTTACACACACACTGCAAGCAGAAGCTAAAGCCAACGGGTGTGTGGCAGAATCACCTTGTTACTCACATGTGGACTTCAGAACATGGTTGGCAAGAGCTTGTTCTTATGCGTAGATCAAACGTGTGCTCATTTATGTGGTAATCTTTTGTTTTGATAACTCTCACATGGCATATTAAAAAAAAATGAAAGGAATCAAAATGTTGTATGACCCAAAGATGACCCCTTTGAAATTTCCTCAGTGAAGTAGATTCTGTGGACTCTACTTTCCTCCTTGTGTGACAAGGCACCAGTCAGAGAAAATGCCTCAGCAATGAGTGTTTATTTTCCTGTTTAAAGAAACAAGAATTCTGCCTATTTATCAGAGCTCATAAATCTCTCCTCCGTTTGTCTAGAATTTGGTCTCATTTTAGATGCCAGTGGGTGTGATGTTGTATTGTGCGCCCGTTGGTGCCAGTGGGTGTGATGTTGTATTGTCCGCCCGTTGGTGCCAGTGGGTGTGATGTTGTATTGTCCGCCCATTTTAGATGCCAGCTGCTGGAAATGTAAGAGAGACGGTGTGTTTATTTGACCTGGGCCACCAGGGCCTCTCACTATGTTAGCTTCACTGCTAGAACACAGGGCCAGCGGAGAGTGAGGAGAAACACAGAGTTTCTCAGAACAGGATGTTATAGATGGGCATCCCTGAGCCACAGGGTCAGCGTAGAGAATGAGGAGGAACACAGAGTTTCACAGAACAGGATGTTATGGATGGACATCCCTGAGCCACAGGGTCAGCGTAGAGAATGAGGAGGAACACAGAGTTTCACAGAACAGGATGTTATGGATGGGCATCCCTGAGTGACCATTCAGCACAGGGCATCTGGGCACCACTCTGCTTGTGGGTGTTTTTGATCAGCAGGCTTGTCTGTTACTGAGACAGGCAATGCTGCTGTAGGGAACTCTATAGGTTGTATAGCTCTGTGCCTATAGATGTAGGGAACTCTATAGGTTGTATAGCTCTGTCCCTATGTCTGTAGGGAACTCTATAGGCTGTATAGCTCTGTCCCTATGTCTGTAGGGAACTCTATAGGCTGTATAGCTCTGTCCCTATGTCTGTAGGGAACTCTATAGGTTATTCCTAGAGTTCTCCAATAAAGCTGCTCAGATGATGGTTTGTTCACATACAAAAGGAAGGTCTACCAAGTGTGTAGGAAGAGAAAGTTTGGAGTGCATTGATTCTTCAGTGACAGTTTTACACAGCAGTGCATGTTGAGTGCACGGGGACTCATATGCTGACCTCTCAGACACGAGTGAGTAGAGCAGCACTAGTTGTTCTGTTCGCTGGCAGATACATTACATTTACATTTACATTTACATTTACATTTACATTACATTACATTACATCACATTTATCAGACGCTTATATCAGAAGCCACTCACACTTCTGAATGATGACATCAGGGCCCAAGAGTCTCCCAAGAGCAACTTTAAGGGTTAAGTGCTTTGCTCAAGAACCCACAATTTCCAGGCTGCTAACATGCTAGCCCGGCTCCTTAACCACTACACCACCACTACACCACCACTACACCACACTCTGTCACCTCGTATGTCACAGATAAAGTCAACACACTCCATCTTTCAACACATGGCAGAGTGATGGAGGCAAACTGACCCCAAATGCTCCTCTGAGCTGGTCTGCTTGTTTTTGGACGGACATTTTGTTTGTTTATTTCTGTTTGT
>PYXC01001134.1:137500-165000 GCA_015244755.2 Tenualosa ilisha
CAACATACCAACCCAACATGCTAACCCAAGGCCTTGGGCTCTGTTGGCGCTAACTCAACATACCAACCCAACATGCTAACCCAAGGCCTTGGGCTCTATTGGCGCTAACTCAACATACCAACCCAACATGCTAACCCAAGGCCTTGGGCTCTGTTGGCGCTAACTCAACATGCTAACCCAACATGCTAACCCAAGGCCTTGGGCTCTGTTGGCGCTAACTCAACATGCTAACCCAACATGCTAACCCAAGGCCTTGGGCTCTGTTGGCGCTAACTCAACATGCTAACCCAACATGCTAACCTGTGGTTTTGGCTTCTGTTGGCACTGAGGCTGGCACTGACCCTGGAACAGAGACAGGGATGCACTGTCCTAACTCCTGCTCAAGGGAACTGACTCCCATACAATATTTAAACCTGTAATAGATTACTGTGATTTCATGTCGGTGTTTGTGTGTGTGCATGTGTGTGTTTATCTGTGTGTCTCTATAAGTGTGTGTGTGTGTGTTCATGGGCCAGACAGTGACGTGTCTGGAGGAAGTCGATGAATGACACATAGGAAATGCCCTTGGAGAAAGTGTGTGTGTGTGTGTGTGTGTATTTGTGTGGACTAGCTCATCCTTGGGGTGATATTGCCTTTTATAGACGTGTGTGTGTTCATACACACACCCTGTACTCATCCTCTACTGAACTGGCCACCACCCACAATGGCCAGAGTCACAGACAGACTAGCAAGATATACATGAAGAGAGGGATGAAAGGAAGGAGGACAGGACATAGAGAGAGAGAGAAGCAGAGATGGGAGAAGACAAAAGAAAGGTTTAGAAAGAGAAGAGAGACACAGGGAAGGACACAGGGCATAAGAGAAAGGGAGAGAGAGTGTATGTGAGAGAATAGAGAATCATATTGCATTAAGGATGAAGATGAGTAGAGGATCACAAACCACAGAGATGGAGGGAGGGATGAGATTGGAGAAGAAAGCAAGAGATGAAAGAGAAAGGCAAGGCAAGAAAAAGAGACAGAGAAAGAGAGGACAAGAGAAAGAAACAGAGATGGAGGGAGAAAAGGAGAGAGCTCGGCAAAGTCATTGTGGGAGGGTACTATGCTCTTATACTGCGTGGGGAAAAACAGCCCAATGAGGGGAAGAGAGAAAGAGACAGACAGAGAGAGAGAAAGAGGGAGAAAGAGAGCATGCCAGAGAGAGAGAAAGAGAGAGAGAGGGAGCATGCCAGAGAGAGAGAAAGAGAGAGAGGGAGGAAGCCGCAGGTGGAATTCTAAGCATCGCCTTTCTGTTCGTCCTCGTTTGCGACCTCCCCTTGAGTTTTTCACCCCTCTCTCTCATATCCCTCCATCATAACAGACCTCCGCTGCTTTGCCGTATTAATTATAAGCTCCCTTTCTCTTTCGCTCCATTATACGCCTCCTCTTTCTTTCCCTCTCTCTTTCACTCCATCCCTCTTTATCTCCTTCCTGCTGTTCTGACACTATCTCTCTTTCAGTTTGTCTTGCTCTCAAACACACACACACAGATGCCTTTTCTTCCTCTCACTCATCCTCTCTCTCTCTCTTTCTATCTGTCCCTCAGTTTGTCTTGCTCTCAAACACACACACACAGATGCCTTTTCTTTCACTCTTTCTTTTTTCTCTTTCTCTCATTCTATCTGTCTTTTAGTCACTCTAGCTCTCAAACACATACACACACATGCCTTTTCTTTCTCTCTCTCTCTCTCTCTCTCTCAGTCTAGCTCTGAAACACACACACACACACACACACGCCTTTTCTTTCTCTCTCTCTCTCTCTCTCTCTCAGTCTAGCTCTGAAACACAAACACACACACACACACACACAGATGCCCCCCATCCTCTCTCTCTCTAAGTTAGTCTCTTCTCTCCTCTGGAAGTTTAATTGTCATGCAGTCATGTGTGCAATGACAGAGCACAAACACACACACACACACACACAAACACACACAGCACACACAGCACACACACACACACATCACATACACACACACACACACACACACACACACAGCACACACAGCACACACACACACACACACACACACACACAGCACACACACACATACACACACACACACACACACACACAGCACACACACACACAGCACACACACACAGCACACACACACAGCGTACAGACAAAGTCCTTTCAGGTAACTTTTGCCCCTTGGTGGCCCTGTTTGCGGAACCTGTGTTAGACTAACAAGATCATGCAGGTACCAATTCAAATGAAAGAGGAGTCACCTTAAACTCCAAACAGGAAGGTCGTGCAGATATTGAAAATACATGGTGTGAATCCTTCTTTAAAATATAATGAAAGTGACTGATGTACATATCTCCTAGGGTTAGGGTTAGTTAACCCTAACCCTAACCCTAACCCTAATCCTAACCCTAACCCTATATCCTAATCCTTGGTCCTGAAAAATGGCTGACATTTTTCCTCACTTTAACGTCTGTTCTTCTCCTTTCTTGCCGTGTGTGCACCAGCCTTAATGACATGGCCGTCGCCATGGTGACAGCCAGGGTACACCTGAGGCACCAATCCTACCATTAGCAATGCAAACTAAATGGACTGGAACAAATGAGAAGATGGGGAACCACAGCAACACCTACATTTCCAGCGCTGTATAATAATAACGCATCTCTTACAGGTGCAGACTTCTTGTGCCTAACTTTGCCATGTTTACTATCATCAATCCCCCACCAGTTCCTTTCCTGTTAGTGATTTGCCTTCACCTGTATAAACTCCCTGCTTCAGGCCAGAACCATGAATTGCAACATGCAGCACATCCAAGATCCTCCTCTCATGTGGCTAATGCTAATAAATGCTCTTCCAGGACAGCCTCTCTCTTCATTACTAACTATTAATACGGTGAATGGCAGGTCCCTGTGGCTGAAATAGCACAGAGGTGTGAGTGTGTGTGTGTCTGTGTGTGTCTGTGTGTTTGTGTGTGTATATGTGTGTGTGTGTATGTGTATGTGTGGTAGAATTACAGGTTATTTATTAATCCTCCAGAAGAGTTGAGTCATATAAGATGTAATATCTTCCTCTCTGTGAACCTGCATCATCTGCACTGTTTGGTGTTTCTTGTTTCCATGATGGCAATGGTGGCACAGGTGGTAGGGGTGCCAATGGGCAACCAGAGGGGTTGAGCAGGTCTGAGCCTGGTGGCACAGGTGCCAATGGGCAACCAGAGGGGTTCGAGCAGGTCTGAGCCTGGTGGCACAGGTGGTAGGGGTGTCAATGGGCAACCAGAGGGGTTCGAGCAGGTCTGAGCCTGGTGGCGCAGGTGGTAGGGGTGTCAATGGGCAACCAGAGGGGTTTGAGCAGGTCTGAGCCTGGTGGCACAGAGGTGCCAATGGGCAACCAGAGGGGTTTGAGCAGGTCTGAGCCTGGTGGCACAGGTGGTAGGGGTGCCAATGGGCAACCAGAGGGGTTTGAGCAGGTCTGAGCCTGGTGGCGTAGGTGGTAGGGGTGCCAATGGGCAACCAGAGGGGTTCGAGCAGGTCTGAGCCTGGTGGCACGAGGGCATGGGCACAGAGGGGTTCGGCAGGTCTGAGCCTGGTGGCGTAGGTGGTAGGGGTGCCAGAGGTGCCGTTCGGCAACCAAAAGGTTGCAGGTTTGAGCCCGGCTCTACTTGACCCCTTGAGGAAAATACTGAGCTACTCAGCTACTGTTATACTGAGCTACTGTTGAGCAGGTTGGTGCCAGGCATTGCAGCCTCTGTCATCAGTCATCATGCACCGGTGTGTGAATGTGTGAGGCATACATTGTAAAGCACTTTGACTGCTTATAGGAGCAGAAAAGTGATATATAAATGCAGTCCATTTACCATTTACATGACATACAGGTACCTGAGCTGAAGTGAACCTGAAATAACACATCTGGCAGACACTGACCATCCAAGATCTCTAAAGGGCCTTAGATTAGGATGGGATGCCTGATTGGCTATTTAGGAGAACTAGCCCACACCTGATTGGCTAGGCTGCGCCCAGTCCTTCTGTCCTATCATGTCGTCCGTGCAGTCTACTGACATTTACACTCCTCACATAAACTTTACTCAGACACCTGCACAGGGAGTCCTTGGATTAAGGCTAATGCACACACACACACACACACACACACACACACAAATATGTGTGTTAGTAAACATCATCCTTCTTATTCTGCATCCTGTGATCATTGATTAGCCATAAAGTAGAAGGTCATGACCTTTCAGGGGTGCACTGGGCTGAGACAGACAAACACACTAAGAGCACAAAAGAGCGCAGTGAGACTCAGTCACGGCAGCCCAGTCGTACCTGGTGCTATTTTATAACATTTGTGCAGGATGAAGGGAAGGGAATTACTTGCAAACCACAAACCTGAAGCTCATGATGTTTGATCAGCTCAGACAGAAAAGCCATGTGGATGGATTAAAAGCCCATCTAAAGGAGAAGCCACTACACTGCATCGCCCACCCCAGAGTCTTGTAGATCAGGAGGAGGCCCACCCCAGAGTCTTACAGATCAGGAGGAGGCCCACCCCAGAGTCTTGTAGATCAGGAGGAGGCCCACCCCAGAGTCTTGTAGATCAGGAGGAGGCCCACCCCAGAGTCTTGTAGATCAGGAGGAGGCCCACCCCAGAGTCTTGTAGATCAGGAGGAGGCCCACCCCAGAGTCTTAGATCAGGAGGAGGCCCACCAGATCAGGAGGAGGCCCACCCCAGTCTTGTAGATCAGGAGGAGGTCTTGTAGATCAGGAGGAGGTGCTAAACACTGGGCAGGGAGCCTAAGAAGGAGCCGTAAAAGATTATTGAAACTGGGCCAACAAACATCTCTTGCTCCCTACTTTGGCTGTTTCTAGTGAGTGCCACTGACCAAGGGCACCATAAAACACAGTGTGTGTTTGTATGTGTGTGTATATGTGTGTGTGTGTGTGGTGCGCCTGTGTTTTTGTATGTCTATGTGTGTGTGGTGTGTGTGTGTGTGTGTGTGTGTGTGTGTGTGTGTGGTGCATGTGTGTGTGTTTGGTACGCGTGTGTGTTTGTATGTGTGTGTGTGTGTGTCTGTAGGCTTGGCACCACTCACCCTTCCACTGCAAATGCTCTTATTGAATCATTCTCCTCAAAAGGGGAGACGTCTGAATAGTAGCACAGAATAGCTTGTTAGCAAAATGGAATTGTTGGATCTGTGAGATAAGCAGTGCTGTCCCTCACTGCAGCGCTCTGGGACTTTTCATAATAGATGACTGATGACAATAGAGCTGTCAGACTAGTGTTTGTGCTTCTCAAGCCTTCTAATGTGTGTGTGTGTGTGTGATGTAGTTTTGTTCACCATGACCTGATGAGTGTAGTTTTATTCACTACTGATGGCCTAATGAGTGTAGTTGTATTCACCACTGATGACCTGATGAGTGTAGTTTTATTCACCATGACCTGATGAGTGTAGTTTTATTTGCCACTGATGACCTCATGATTGTAGTTTTGTTCACCACTGTTGACCTGATAAGTGTAGTTTTGTTCACCACTGATGTCCTGATGAGTGTCGTTTTGTTCACCACTGATGACCTGATGAGTGTAGTTGTATTCACCACTGATGACCTGATGAGTGTAGTTTTGTTCACCACTGATCTGATGAGTGTAGTTATATTCACCACTGATGACCTGATGAGTGTAGTTGTATTGACCATGGCCTTATGAGTGTAGTTTTATTCAATTCAATTCAATTCAGTTTTATTTATACAGCGCCTTTTACAATAGTATTGTCTCATGGCGCTTCACAGAAGGAGCACCCAAGAGCAACAGGGGCAAGAAAAAATGTTCAGTATGTTCAGTTATTCTAGGAAGAAACCTTGGGCACATTCACGACTCAAGGGGCTAACCCAACTGCCAGGGGTCATGGAGAAAAATTACAATCAGTAGTAACCATGACAGACTATAAGTTGCCTATGGTTTAGCTAAGGTTCATAATAGTTCATAATAGAGTATTATCCCACTTTTACATTACATGGTAGTCAGTCTATAGGTGGTTATCAGGAATTATGGCTGGACAATGTAGCAGCGGCCAGGCATAGTGACAAACTCAAAGGAGTGAGATGGGTCATGGGGGTAACATAGTTTTATGTACTTTATATGGCCAGTAGAGTTTTTTTTCCTGCCATTGAGGTTGTTCTATTCACTGTATGTTCCCCCCTCAGGTTGTGTATCAGTCCGAGATAGTTGGTGTGTGTGTGTGTGTGTGTGTGTGTGTGTGTGTGTGTGTGGAGTCGAGCACATAGGGCACACCAGGTGAAACTGGACCAGAAAAGACACGATCAACATCACACACCCCTTGCTGGTGTTCAAAGGGCTGCCGGCTCAGGACCAGATTCGGGCCAGACCCCACCTGCCTCACAGGCCGCTGCTATCAGGGGACCCATCACCTGTCTTAGTTAGTGATGGTGGTCAGCAGAGCCGAAGCCTTTGATGGAAATGTCAGCACATCTTTTCTTATTGAAAATCATTACCTGCTGAAGACCATGACATTAAGAACTACTAACGTGCACGCACACACACACACACACACACACACACACACACACACACACACACAGTGGGTGTAAAGAAAACAACAAATAAAAAAACAACCACTACATAAAAGTGATGCAGCTACGCAGGCAACAAAGGGGTCCTTGCACCATGTGGGGTGGGCTGGGCTTGTGCCTGCCAAGAAATGTCACAGATGGGAGAGCCATTCATCAAGCATGTAGGGTATGTGTCAGAAGAGACGGCTGGCCCTCTGATGCCTGCCATTCTGGTCAGCACGATGTGTGTGTGTGTGTGATTGTGAGAAAGATTGAGAGTGTAGGTGAGTATGTGTGTTTGAGAGAGTATATATGTGTGTGTATATTTTCAGATGTCATTGATAGCATAAAAGTCAGTGTGTTCTTTCTGGTCTGACTTTCAGGTTTGTGAGTGTGTGTGTTTGTGTGTGTGTAGGGCAGGAGCTGGGGTGGGGGTAGGTGTGTGTTTGTGTTCATGAATTGTCAGCACAATTGGAAGTTTCAGAAGTCATGTGAGCGTGTGTGTGTGTCTCTCTCTCTCTCTGTTGTGTGTGTGTGTGTTTCTCTCTCTCTCTTAGTGTGTGTGTGTGTGTGTCTCCCCTCTGCTTTCTTTTTTATGGTTCTCCCAACTGTCAAAGCTTTGGAAGTTTGTGTTTGTGTATGTGTGTGTGTGTGTATGTGTCTGTCAGTCCATCTGTCTGTCTCCAGTCTCCCTGGCCTTGCTGGTTGTCCTTAAACTGTAACTGAATGTCACACTTCACAACCAATGCACACACACACACACACACACTGGAATGTGTATTCTGTTCTATTTGTTCAGTTGTCATCTCTACAGCAAGTTTGCCGCTGCTGAGCGTCAGTCAGACGTGTGCTGTTGTATCTAATCCGCTGGTTCAGGGGCAGATCAGACTGAGGCAGACAGCCACTATTGACGTGTTTACCCAAGGCTGTTAGTAAGGCCTTCAGGAGCCAAGGATGGTAAAGCATAATGCCACAGGGGTGCACGCATGTCTGTCTAAAGTGGGCCATATAGAGGAAAATATAGGTTTTACCACAATCCTTCTACTTTTTTGGTTGCTTGACATATGGAGACATTCATAAACATACAGTACGTCAGTACGTCTTCTTTTTACAGAGACAGAGAGAGAAAGAGAGAGAGAGAGAGAGAGAGAAAATCATTTTTACAACAAGGGCATGGGGTTAATTGGGGAAACTGCACTCAGTGCAAGGTGCTGTCCCCCAGTGGCCAAGGTAAGAACAGACATGAGGAGAGGTCAGTTCAAAAGGACAATATTGTTACAGTTTTCTGCAGCTTCTTAGCTGTACTACTGTAGATGCTCTGAACTAGCCTAGGCTACTCACTCTATTGGTGATTCCTGCAGTAGTCTAGGCTATTGACTCTATTAGTGATGCCTGCCATGGCCTAGGCTAGTCACTCTACTATGCCTGCAGTAGCCTAGGCTAGTCACTCTACTAGTTATGCCTGCAGTAGCCTAGGCTACTGACTCTATTGGTGATTCCTGCAGTAGTCTAGGCTACTGACTCTATTAGTGATGCCTGCCATAACCTAGGCAAGTCACTCTACTAGTTATGCCTGCTGTAGCCAGGCTAGTCACTCTATTAGTGATGCCTGCAGTACCTTAGGCTAGTCACTCTATTAGTGATACCTGCAGTAGCCTAGGCTAGTCACTCTATTAGTGATGCCTGCAGTAGCCTAGGCTAATCACTATTAGTGATGCCTGACATAGCACAGGCTACTCACTCTATTAGTGATGCCTGCAGTAGTCTAGTCTACTTACTCTATTAGTTATGCCTGCAGTAGCCTAGGCTACTCACTCTATTAGTGATGCCTGCAGTAGTCTAGTCTACTTACTCTATTAGTTATGCCTGCCATAGCCTAGGCTACTCACTCTATTAGTGATGCCTGCAGTAGCCTAGGTTGCTGACTCTATTAGTTATGGCTGCCATAGCCTAGGCTAGTCACTCTATTAGTGATGCCTGCAGTAACCTAGGCTAATCAATCTATTAGTGATGCTTGCCATAGCCTAGGCTAGTCACTCTATTAGTGATGCCTGCAGTAACCTAGGCTAATCAATCTATTAGTGATGCTTGCCATAGCCTAGGCTAGTCACTCTATTAGTGATGCCTGCAGTAGCCTAGGCTACTGACTCTATTAGTTAAGCCTGCCATAGCCTTGGCTGGTCACGCTATTAAGTGATGCCTGACATAGCCTATGCTAGTCACTCTATTAGTGATGCCTGCAGTAGCCTAGGCTACTCACTCTACTAGTGATGCCTGCAGTAGCCTAGGCTACTCACTCTACTAGTGATGCCTGCAGTGGCTTAGGCTACTCACTCTACTAGTGATGCCTGCAGTAGGCTACTAACTCTATTAGTAGCCTAGTGGCTGCAGTAGCCTTGGCTTCTCACTGTATAAGTACATTCTGCAGAAAGCTACTCACTTGTCAGAGGCAAAGTTCCAATATCCTCACTGCAAACAAAGCCTTGAGCCCTCATACACTTACAGCTTAGGCTGTTTAGAAAATGAGTTTGCAAGGCTACGTTTCCTTTCTCGTGGGCAGATGTTTTCTGTAAAATTTTAGAACACTGGGCATGCCAGAGCCCTCTGTTCACTAATTGGCCAGCCAAAAAGTTTGTCGAAGGAAAAGCTAATGGAGAGATCCCTGCTGCCTGGAGCTGCCTATCCCACGTAGGCTAGTTAAAAGTGAGTGACTCATCAAAGTTGCCCATCAAAAAGAATCACAGGTGTGCTTTAGATGATGTCAGCCATACCTGTCAGCAGTAATATAAATGATCATATCTCCACCCACCTACTAGCGTCCATCCAGAGTGGAATGGGTGTGAGTTTGTTCACCATGAGTGTACTCCAGAGCTGCAGGACCTACAGCTCTTCCACACACACACCTCAGCATTGGAATATTTGCTTTTTAGTGTTTGTCTAGCAGGCATCTAATAACTAGATGCCCACCTTCAAGTTGTCAAAAATAAATATTCTGCTGGTTGTGCCGATACTGCTATGCTAGGTTTTAGACGCTCCCTCCTGAAAGAGGTAAACCTGGCTGGCAGTGTTTCTATGCTAAATGCATGTGTGACTTTCAGTGTCTACACAAGGCCTGTGGTGTTGATTTGCATAGTGTTTTAGTTTACCTGGATTCATTTCTTTTGCAGTTGTATTGTGCAATTTAGCATGTTCTTGGCCATCCAATGTACTCTGAGTGTAAGTCTGCGCTCTCAGCTGCTCCACACACACCACATGCACACTAGCATTGGAAGATTTGCTTTTTGGTATTTGTCCAGCAGGCATCTAATAACAAGATGCCCACTCTCTCTACTGAGAAAAAAAACTGCTTGGTGCTAGTGCAATATTTTACTTCAACAAATTATAACAGTTGTTGTGGTGTGTAATGTTTCAGCAATTTTAGTTTTTTTGTTTTAACTGGAATGGTCTGATATGAAATTTTCCTCCGGAGTTTTGGCTCAGTGATTAGGTTGTGATGTCACCCATTCATTAGCATGTCTCCACCCATCCACTGTGGTTTTTCCACCATGAGTGTGACCCTCAGCTGCAGGACCCACTTGTGTTCCACACACACACATCAGCATTGGAATATTTGCTTTTTAGTATTTGTCTAGCAGGCATCTAATAATTAGATGCCCACCTTCTCTGTTGAAATGAAGACATGCAAATGTGTTAGGCATTCTGTGTGTGTGCATTGATTGGCAACTGTGATGCATTGATGCGAAGTATTTCTCTGGTGTTTTAGGTGAGTAATGTTACTCACACATTAGTATGTCCTGCTTGTCTGCTCTGGTTTGTCCACCATGGGTGTACACACACCTCACTATTGGAACATTTGCATTTTAGCTTTTGTCCAGCAGACATCTAACAGCTATTTGTTCACCTGGTCCCAATGTTTAAAACCAGGAAGATCCTTATGATGTCTATGACCTCACACTCAATATGACGGGGAACCTCTGGTGTCCACAGTGTACTGCCAGAGGGTCTGTGAGAGACTTTGCTATGAGATAGCATCTAGCATCTAACTGAACTAATGGGTTTATGCCTGTATGGTCAAATGAATGTTGTGATTATAAGGAGTCCTTGGAAATTTTTCTGCTCCATGAAGGGTCCCTGGTCCAATAAAGTTTGAGAGCCCCTGCCACACATGAGCCCAAATGCACTCGCTCCTCTTGCACTCATGGGCTTAGTCAGCTTATGTGCTTCATAATGATCTCGTAGGGAGTTGCTTTGTCGTCCATTACAATCTACCTGGATCATCATTATGGATCGCAAGGCATCTTTCCCTCTCTTTCTCTTTCTCTCTCTCCCTCTCTCTCTCTCTCTCTCTCTCTCTCTCTCTTTGTGATATAAATCGGCGAGAAATCAAGCGATGGAGTGATGCAACGTCCCTGAGGAGACGAGAAATGCTGTAATAATTAAGCTTCTTTGAATCAGATCCACTTTGTAAAAGGAGGAGATTAGGTGGTCAAACATGTGAAGCTCATGTGTGTGTTTCTGCTGATGTGTATGCGTGTGCATGAGTGTGCCTGTGTGTAGAAGTGTGTGTATGTGTGTGTGCGTTTGTGTCTGTGTGTGTGTGTGAGAGAGAGAGCCTATGGATGCAATAGTGGTGAGTTTGATAGGACCACAGACATAAGTGCATGGTTGTTTGGATCCAGTAACTGTTGTATGACCTCCTGACCAAAACTGGCGTTTGTCTTCCTCACTGACATCATTCTCCAGTGTTGCTCTAGCGGTTCTGTATGTCACTGTCTTTCTAGGCATCTACTTTACTGTCTTTCTATGCATATG
This sequence comes from Tenualosa ilisha, assembly GCA_015244755.2. Classification (NCBI taxonomy): domain Eukaryota; kingdom Metazoa; phylum Chordata; class Actinopteri; order Clupeiformes; family Clupeidae; genus Tenualosa; species Tenualosa ilisha. The sequence goes on from PYXC01001134.1 coordinate 148,876, forward strand.
AATTGAATTAGAGAAACAGAGAATGTTTGGGGAGAGTTTTGAGCAGCTGAAAGCATACAGACGCACACACACACACACCCCACACACAACAAATGAGATCTTCAGACGTACCGTCAATGACACATTAGGATCTTCAGGTCCACCTCCCAGTGTTGAGTGGATGTGAGTTTGTCCACCATGAGTGTACTCCAGAGCTGCAGGACCTACAGCTCTTCCACACACACACACCTCAGCATTGGAATATTTGCTTTTTAGTGTTTGTTTAGGAGGCGTCTAATAACTAGATACCCACACCTTTGTGTTAAAAACAGAAACATTTCTGCCTTTCCAGCCCAGAGTATTGTGCCTCTGTTTATAAGGCTTTCAAAGTATGTTTGAGTTTTTTGAATGTAATACATACTTCGTCACCAGCATATTCCTTTCTCTCCGCTGTGCTTTGCCCGCTATGTGAATAACCAAAAGAGCAACAGGACACAAGCGTTGGGGTATTTGCTTTTCAGTGTTTGCCCAGCAGGCGTCTAGTAATTAGTTGCCCACTCTCTCCTAGTGTTGATCAGAAGACTTGGATGCAGCTTCATTACAGCTGTAGTCAATACGGACACATGAGGGGGGCATGAGAACGGCAGTTACAATCACACATGGTTTTTTGTGTAGTTTTTTTAACTCAATGTTTGTTTTATTATGTATTATGTATATATTATGTTTTTACTGGAATGATTCAATGTGAAATTTTCCTCCGGAGTTTTGGCTCAGTGATTAGGTTGTGATGTCACCCATTCATTAGCATGTCTCCACCCATCCACTGTGGTTTGTCCACCATGAGTGTGACCCTCAGCTGCAGGACCCACTTGTGTTCCACACACACACATCAGCATTGGAATATTTGCTTTTTAGTATTTGTCTAGCAGGCATCTAATAATTAGATGCCCACCTTCTCTGTTAAAGAACAAATGCTTTGAGTTTTGTGCTTAAATCATCTTAGACATTATAGAGACTGTATAATCCACACTTTGAGTGGTTTATTGCTTTTCTAGGTCAGTTACCTCATTATCTTGGCACGATTTAATTGAAGAAAGACACAAATGCAAAGATTTATAGGTATCTTCTCAGCCAAGCAATAACCTCTAGCTGAATGGTTGCCAACAAGCCACCTTAACTTTTGTACGGTGCAGCAATGTAGAACAGAATGCTGTCAGAACTGTAGTATAGATTGGAACTTACAATGACGTCAAACTCACAAGGATCAGAAAGATTCGTTTTAGAATGTGAAATTTTCATTTGGAACTTTGGGCGTTGTTCGATTGTGAGGTCATCCGTTCATTAACATATCTCCACCCCTCCACTAATTTGTCTACCTTAACTGTAACCCTCAGCTGCAGGACCTACAGCTGTTCCACACACACACATCAACATTGGAATATTTGCTTTTTAGTATTTCTCTAGCAGGTATCTAATAAATAGATGCCCACACTTTTGTGTTGAAAGAAATAAGCTGTGCATCTGCAGTGTTACATCAAATCAGCCAGGAAATACATTTTTTTTCTAGCTGAAGCAAGTAACTCACTCATGCATCCACCGTAACTTTAGTATGGTGCAGCAAAGTAGGAGATTACACAGCCTGAGCTGTGGTAAATTGGGGATTTTACAATTACATTAAACACGATTGCAACCAATCATAATAAAGGACTGGAACGATCCATTGTGCACTAATACAGCAGAACAGACCAATCAATTTGACACACACTCTTGACACCTCCCCTACCTTCTCTTATTCTCCAATTTACCTTGACCTTGTGTGACGTCATGAGGTCAAGGACAGATCAAAGATGAATTCATTAGAACTTAGGAGAAGACAGCAGAATCTGAAACCACTTACACTTACAGGAAAGTGTGTCTTATTGATCAGTGTCACGTTGATTGGTTTATGATTCATAGTGCAAGGAATTATGGGTCTTTTCATTTTCCAAAGCAAAAAAGATAACCTAAAAGCAGCCAATGAGAGGATGTTTGTAAGGAGCCCATGAGACAGTGAGTGGAGACACAACAAGTCCCGCCTTTCTGACCTCTGACCCAATAGAGGACCAAGAGTCAAATCCAGGAACTGGACTCAGCTGAAATAATCAAGGAATGATGTCGGCTGGCTAAAGTTAGAAGTGTGGTCATTGTGTGTTGCTTTAGCTAAAGTCTCTCTCTCTCTCTTACTCACACAAACACACACACTTACACGCACACAAGGTCACAGAAATGCACACAAGTATACAGACAGATATATATATATATATATACATATATAGTAAAGAGATATGCATACATATAGAATGCACGTGGTAGAGGGACTATTGTGAATTATGAAATCTTTTTTAAGGTTCTCTCTCTTGACGGACCCGCGCCACACACACACACTCACACTCCTCTCCCTTCCATAACACCCCCGCCCCAAATTACCCTAACCTTGAAACTTTGAGTCTGTTTAGCTTAGCTGGCTAGAAGTCACTCCTCTGATCCTCACCCCAAGCAATAAAGGGATGGAGAGAGACAGGGCTGAGTGTGTGTGTGTGCGCACGCATGGATGTGTATTTGAGAAAGAAAGAGTGTGTGTGTGTGTGTGTATGTATGTGTATTCAAGAGAGAAAGAGAGAGAGAGTGTGTGTGTGTGTGTGTGTATGTGTATTTGAGAGAGAAAGAGAGAGCGTGTGTGTGTGTACTTGAGAGAGAAAGAGAGAATGTGTCTGTGAGTGTGTGTGTGTGTATGTGTATTTGAGAGAGAAAGTGAGAGCGTGTGTGTGTATTTGAGAGAGAAAGTGACAGCGTGCGCACGTTGTGTGTGAGTGTGTATGTGTATTTGAGTGAGAAAGTGAGAGCATGTGTGTGTATTTGAGAGAGAAAGAGAGAGAGAGTGTGTGTGTATGAGTGTGTATGTGTATTTGAGAGAGAAAGTGAGAGCGTGTGTGTGTGTGTGTATGTGTGTGTGTGTGTATGTGTATTTGAGGAAGTAAGACAGAGCGTGTGTGTGTGTGCGTGTGTGTATGTATGTGTGTGTGTGTGTATGTGTGTGTGTATCTAAGAGAGAAAGACAGAGCGTGTGAGTGTGTGTGTGTGTGTGTGTGTGAGAGAGAGAGAGAGAGTGAGCAGTAAGCGAGTGCTGATATCTCTCTAACTGCCTCATTCGTTTCAATCCCGTGCCCTGGCTGTACACTGGCTTTGTCTCTTTTGCGCTCTCTTCATTGGGGTTGTTGGAGGGGCTGCTGCCTGGCTTCCCCGCACGGACGTCAGGGCCAGACGATTCATCCGTTTAAGCGCCGCCAAGAGCAGCAGGCAGAGAAACAAATCACTGCATTACGCGGTGAGCGTGAGTCACAGACGCACGGCTCATTATTTAGAACTTACTCGATAACGCAGAGGTCATTGATATTCCCGCCGAGTGGTTCGCTCTCTGCTTGCCATTCGCACCAACACTTTGCCAGCCCATAAATACACAGAAGATGTAGGAGCTTGCCCTTTAAAAAAAAAAACGAACGAGTGGAAAAAAAAGAGATATGCGAGAAAAAGGAGAAGACGGGAGCGAGTGCGCAGAAGAAAGAATCACAAGAAGACCTATTTATCAAACTAAACGACTGGAGCAAGGCGAAACAGACCATAATTTGAATAGCGATGTCTCCAAAGTTCTGTCTGGCATGGCTCCTAGTTGCCATGGCGAGGAACGTTATCGAGCAGCTCCACAAACTTTGGACGGGCGCATGACGGAGTTGCAAACCCTCCTGAAGAGCCTTCAATATCTCACGTAAGACTCTGAATCCAGCCCAAATTAGCCATCAACTTCACTGAGTGATCAATCTTACACATCAGCACAGTGTGTGTGTGTGTGTGTGTGTAGACTTAGAAGTCACAATAAAGGAGTGAATAGCTAGTACACAGAAATAAAGATCAAGAAATCGGCTCCAAAAGAATAGAAGAACAACAGAATGCTAAAGAGAAATGAGAGAAAATATGGATTTCAGACAGAAAGAGAGAACTTCACATTCAAAACACGACTTTCATGACCTCAGCTGGTGGTATTGAGAAACACATGTACAATCAGTGTGTGTGTGTGTGTGTGTGTATGTGTGAGAGAGAGAGAGAGTGTGCACTAAAGAATATGTGTGTGTGTGACTCACTGGCTGAATACCAATCACTTCCACAGCTCTGGTCCTCAGAAGAAACTTTTTCTCTCAGACTTTTGTTGAAGTGTGCAGTAGTGACACTATTACTCCACCCTACCTGAGGGGGGCGCCAGGAGCGAGGAAGCTCTACTTCTGCCCTGTGTCTGTCTCAAGCCTCTGTGGACTCCACCTTGGCAATGGATATTTTGTGCTTCTTTTACAGGGTGTGAGAAGAGTGTGTGTTATATGAGCATGAGTGCTATATGGTACACAGAAAGCTAGTCACCCTGCTGGAGAGTAAAGGCACGGTCTGTTTAAACAGTCTTTTAAATAAACTGTACATATCTGTACATTTACATTAAGTTCTCAGTGCCTCTTTTAAATGTCAAGGCCCTCAGAACTCTACAAATGAAGCGAGGAGCTACTTTGTGCCTTGTTAATGGTGTAAAAATACTAAAATAGCAATTTCTTTGCATGGGCAACACTATGCCCTCTGTGCTAGCATTCTATGCCTGTTTGATCCACTAAAAGTGCTGCTTTTCAAATGCAGGGGGCCGACGCAGGTGGGCTATTTGACAAAAATTCAAACTCGTTTTCATGTTTCACACAGGACTTCTCCTTTAAGTGATCGACTACAAATTTGTTCAGTTTTGGCTGAACATCAAGATAATTTCAGAACATTGTCCCACAACATAATGTCATAGTCAGGCCATTAATGAACTGTCTATAGTTCAGGCTGGACATAATGTTTAAGTCGGAGGGAAAGGTTGGTCATGGGGGGTCGGAGGGAAAGGTTGGTCATGGGGTAGTGCTGGGTGGAGCTCATTCTGACGAGTGTCATCTTGAGGTGATCAATCGCATTCCCAATCATCGCAACCAGTAGACAATCCACCCTTTGGATCTCATTTCCCAAAGTCTGTGTCATGACGGCAAAAAGACAAAAGCCTCTCTGTGCGCCCTGACAGTTTAAAGCTGCGGTGGTTAGTGTGATGCAGTCTAAAGTAAACGCCTCCCTCTCCCAAGGCCAAAGATGGGCTGGGATTAATCTTGTGGTGACGGAGCTCGTGTGTCGAGTGTCGTGTCTCCCTCCGCTCTGTCTGTTGTTCTTTGTGGTCACGGAGACACAGCCTGTGTAAATAGAGAGTAAACAAACCCCCTCCCCTCCCGCCCCCCGCCCCCTGCCAATGGGGAGTTTCAGTAAGTGATGGTCGTGACAGTAAGTGACGTGTGTTTCAGTGTCTGATGGAGAGTGTTGGCATAGGATTGGACTTTTGTGACGATACAGGAGAGGAGAGAGATTGTGTGTGTGTGTGCAAGTAGTTGTGTTTAAGACTGACTGACTCACTCGTTCACAGCTGAATCCAATTATTGGAATATCCTCATTAGCTGTGTTTCGCAAGCAGTGTGTGTGTGTGTGAATGTGTTTATGTGAATAAGCAAGCGAGTGTGAGTGTGTGTGACAGAGAGAAAGTATGTGTGTGCTGTGTGTGTGTGAGAGAGAGAGATTGAAAGTGTCTGTGTGTGTGTAAGTGACTGCAGATGGTGGATTTGTGTGTGTATCATCTCACTCCAGCCATCTTCTCTCTTTCATTCTCATCCTCATCCCCTCATCCTCATGCCTCCTCATTAGAGTTTACTCCATCTATCTCCTCTCTTTCATTTTCATCCCCTCATCTTCATCCTCTCATCTTCATCCCCTCATTCTCATGCCTCCTCATTAGAGCTCCAGAAATATCCCCACCCAACACACCCGTGGCTGTGTGTGTGTGTGTGTGTGTGTGAGTGAGTGTGTGTGTTGTGTGTATGTGCGTGTGTTTGATTGTGTGTGCTGGTGCGTATGTGTGTTTGTGTGTGTGCATACGTGTACGTGTGTGTTTGTGTGTGTACATGTGTTTGCCAGGGTTGTCTTTAAAATTAGAAACTACTGAAACTAATTGGGTCCTGAGTGCCAGATGGCATTTGTCTCTGGATCAGAACCAACACGAGATTAGAGCTGGTACTGTTGGCCTGGCCCTGATCTGGGTCGGGCAGAACCAGAATGATTTTATTTATTTTTTCAGCTATGGACACTGCTATGACTGAAATAAAGAATCAATTGCATTGAATTTACTTGAACTGAATTGGACCAGTGTCAGTCCGGTGTGGGTAGGCAGAATCAGTGCAGAGCAGAACAAAGAAGAGCTGCAGATGCAGACAGCTGTTGCACACCTGGCTCTAAAAGCGGTTTACTCCAACTTGATTAACAGTTCTCTGACGCCTACGAGGCTCCAGATGCTGCTCTGACACTGAGTCGCAACTGGCCCAAAACTGGCCCGCATGTGAGCTGGGCTGGACTGAGCGGGGCCAGAAGTCTCTGGATGGTGGTGAGCAGTTCATAACTACTAAAGTAAGTGCACACGCACGCGCGCACACACACACACACACACACACATACACACACACACTTATTAACTTACTTATTTCACAAGTTCATGATCTGAAACAAAATGTACATATAGAGTGGGATAGATGTGGTCACAACAAGCCTCTCTTGACCAGATGGCTCTGTGCTGGCAGAGACAGACCAGCACGGCAGGACCAACCGGGTCACAAAGTGGAACTCCAAACTCTGTGGGACTCACTGGCAGTGGTCTGGCTGGATCCTGGTGAGTACCTAAGGAGATCAGGGCTGGTGAGTACCTAAGGAGATCAGGGCTGGTGAGTACCTAAGGAGATCAGGGCTGGTGAGTACCTAAGGAGATCAGGGCTGGTGAGTACCTAAGGAGATCAGGGCTGGTGAGTACCTAAGGAGATCAGGGCTGGTGAGTACCCGAGGAGATCAGGGCTGGTGAGTACCTAAGGAGACCAGGGCTGGTGAGTACCTGAGGAGATCAGGGCTGGTGAGTACCTAAGGAGACCAGGGCTGGTGAGTACCTAAGGAGACCAGGGCTGGTGAGTACCTAAGGAGATCAGGGCTGGTGAGTACCTAAGGAGATCAGGGCTGGTGAGTACCTAAGGAGATCAGGGCTGAATCTTACTGCACTTGCAGAGATTTAGGCCTGATCCTGTGAGACCAAAATGAACTGATTAAGATCTCCAAACCAGGTGGAGCCTACATGGAGGATTAATCTGTCTGAAGGAGTTCCAGGTGAATGCAGTGAGGTGAGTGTGTTGGGCAAGGTCTCTGGTCTAGCTCCTAGAGTGCAGGAGTCAAGCAGGATCTGATCAAGCACCCAAAAAGGGCACATGCACCCTTGGAACTAGGGCTAGGTGGACCCCGTCAGGACCATGCAACCAATTTAATGGCGAACAGCCTTCAGTCCTCAGTGTTGGAACCAATGCTGAAAAGACTGTACAGTAATGGAGTGCAGGGAATGTAGACAAATTGAAACACCAGCATGGGGCCACCAGCAGCTGTTGCATTAAAGGGGAACAGTATGCCAATCACCCCAAACAGAGCCTAACATTGTAGGGGCATGGGGCCATCAGCAGCTGTTGCATTAAAGGGGAACAGTATGCCAATCACCCCAAACAGAGCCTAACATTGTAGGGGCATGGGGCCATCAGCAGCTGTTGCATTAAAGGGGAACAGTATGCCAAACACTGTAGGGGCATGGGCCAAAAGCAGCTGTTGCATTAAAGGGGAACAGTATGCCAAACATTGTAGGGGCATGGGGCCATCAGCAGCTGTTGCATTAAAGGGGAACAGTATGCCAAACATTGTAGGGGCATGGGGCCATCAGCAGCTGTTGCATTAAAGGGGAACAGTATGCCAAACATTGTAGGGGCATGGGCCAAAAGCAGCTGTTGCATTAAAGGGGAACAGTATACAATAGTCACCCTAAACAGAGCCTAACATTGAAGGGGCATGCGAGACATCAAGCAGAGCGTAAAGAAAAAAGAAAAAACATAAGGCAAGGAAATAAGGTGACAGAATTAAAGTTGTGCTCAGGGATAGTGTGGAGTAGAGCTTGCAACTGAAGAATGCTTGGAGCTGGTGTGAGGAAATGGTGCCTGCAGCTGAAGATGCTCAGGGTCACTGTGGAGATTGGGCAAGCAGGTGCAGATGATCATAGTTGAGTGGAGGGAAAGGAGATATACAGGTGCAGACGCCCAGGAATCATGAGAAAGTTAGGATTGGGAGTGCAGCTACTCAAACAGGTGCAGTTGTAGGCATAATATTATGACAATGTAAAATGACTGGTGTGACGACATGAATTAAGAGTTTAGTATTATCCACCTCTTAAGAGTTTAGCATTAGCCACTTATACTTAAAACAGGCGGTGGTGGCATAGTGGTTAAGGAACCTGACTAGCATGTAAGTAGCCTGGAAAATTGTGGGTTCGAATCCTGGCTGCCAGGAGCAAGGCTCTTAACCCGAAGTTGCTCTGTGTAATTGATAGTTGACAAATAAGTCGCTAAGTCGATAGAAGCGTCTGCTAAATGCATAAATGTAATGTAAAACAACAAACACTGGACAATCTACAATCTGCATCATGTGCTTCAAAGGAGACTGTGGATCACGACCCTCTTATGGTGTGGAAACAAAATAATAAAAGTTCCAGTGAGGGAAAATCGACGCAGCAGAGCCAGGAGAGCAGAAAGGGGTTGAGTGCTTGAGGGCACTTGGTTATAATGGATTAGACCAGAGACTGATATAAGATTTAGTGGGCCTATTGCTAAACTGAGCAGCATGGGTGCTCCATTGCTCCAAACTGTTAGAGCTGTTGGACAACAAACTGAAAAAAGGGCTGGAGTGGTAGCAGCTGCTGCCCAGAAGACAGGTAAGTTACTCTGTCTAATCGGTTAACTACAAGCTATGCCAGTCCTGGAGAAATTTAAACTTAAGAACAAGCAGTAACAAGAGGCGCAGAAGGCTAGTGGCTGATTAATTTGGCTGTATACCTAGGACAAAAGCAAGTGGGACAGAACAAGGAGCATGGAACGGGCATTAGGCTTAAACAAAAAAATTATATCACAGCCTAAAATATTGAGCTATAGCTAACTGCGGTAGCTAAGCCAAGTTGAAGTAGCAGAGAATGTATAGAGAATTTAAGTTGCTTTTCGCTGCAGGCAAAATGGTATAGCATACAGCTGGTAAACAGAAAATATACTTGGCTTAGATGCCCAGCTAACTACGGTAGCAAAGCCGATTGAAGTAGGCTAGCAGAGAACATCGTGGGAAAGGAGAGGCTCATCAAGCTAGCATTGAATATGGGGGGCGGAGCCATCAGCTCCTGAGCATCGATAGCATATCTGCCATGTGGGAGGCAAGTTCAAACTGTATCTGAGGACGGAGCCTGAATTGCTTAACGTCAAAGACCTTTTAAGGCAAGTACTTTCACTCGGCTGCCATCTTGGAATGCCTTCAGGCAGCTATTAGACCAGGGATAGACCAGGCCCTATCAAAATGAGTGGGGAGATATCCAAAACTCCAGATCGGTAGGCCAGACTGACTTAAAAAGTGTATTGTGCAAATCCTTGTTGTCTGAAGCTGAATGTCAAAATCTACCAGGAGATCACTCAAAGTAAGCTACAAAAGACATTCTTTAAAAACAGCAATTTGCTCACTATGTCTGCGCCACCTTTAGCTGCATGGCTATCACCATGGCTAAGCACAAAAGGCTAACCGTCAGTCATACTCTGTCCAACAATGCGATAGGCTACTTTTACTGCAAGGCAGGACTTCCAGTTTCTCAATTCCGTCATCTTTATGAAATGAGAGATAACTCAGGGGGACCAAAATATATTTGTCAATTAAAGCCATTTAGATGTGCTATTAGCGATAGCTGCAGATCGGAAAAACAATAAAAGAACAGAAGCACAGCCTGCTACATTTATGCTCCACCTAACTACAAGTAGGCTGGAACAAACAAACGCAAGTTGAGTTAACCAGCTCGATAATTAGCTCGAGACATCACAGAATGAGACAATGCTTATCAACTGAAAAGAAACCTGGAAGATTTAACTTAACCTAGCAAACAGCATTGTGTGTTATCATTTGCGAGTGTTTTGCTACTCTGACTTTGTGGAAATTTCTGTCACACTTAGCCTGGATAGCAAATCAGACCAAACAGGCGAGAAGCATGTTTTTCGAGACAGAGACGCATGTGGAGCAGCACTAAACTGAAGAAGAAGTAGCCCAAGCTGATGTTGAAACGCTCATGTGCGAGGGCTCTGGTAAGGGAGTAAAATCCTATCGATTTCAAGCCAGATGCTGAAGTCACTACTAAAGCTCCAGCAGGTAGGAAGTGAATTAGTTTCCAGCTGAATAGAAGGAGACAAAGCCGTGGCAGATTTCATCACATTCCTCCTAAATATAAGTTTCTAAAACAGCATGTATTTAAATAATATGTGCATGTAGCCTATACTCACTCATATGTGGGATGTATAGTTATAAGAATATTCTTCACTCTGACACACACACACACACGCACACACACATGCATGTACTCACACGTGTGTGGACACACACACGCACGTACATACAATCGCTCCAATGAATGCACGTGGACATACACACACACACACACACGCGCGCGCATGCATCTGCAGGCCGACTGAAGAAGAATCCCCTACATGTGCAAGCACAGACAGACAGATGCAGACATGCGTGAGCACACTCACACACACACACTTACGTGTCTGAGGCATCGGTATTATGTGTGTGTGTGTGTGTGTGTTTGTTTTACAACCAGGCAACATTTTAGTTTACATTCCATGCGACTCTGCTGACCTTACATGTAGAGGCCCACCCTGCACCGTATTTCAGAATGTCATCTTTACAGACGATTTGTTTTTTCTATGACCTTGGCTGTGCATAACTAAGGAGTCCATTTCAGCTGCTTTCAGACCTCTAGAGGATGAAATCTCTCTCTCTCTCTCTTTCTCTCTCTCTCTCTGTGTGTCAGGTACTAATGCAAATACCATACCACACACACAGTAGGATATCTATTATGGTGTGTGTGTGTGTGCGTGTGTGTGTGTGTGCGTGTGGTGTGCGTGTGCGTGTGCGTGTGCGTGTGGTGTGTGTGTGTGTGTGTGTGTATGTGTCAGGTACTAATGCAGATACCAAACCACACCCACAGTAGGATTCATTATGGTGTGTGTGTGTGTGTGTGTGTGTGTGTGTGTGTGTGTGTGTGTGGTGTGTGTGTGTGTGTGTGTGTGTGTGTGTGTGTGAAGCTACCATTATTAATCTTCCTTTGTTCTTATGTTCCCACTCACATTCATTTCCAACTCCGCAACAAAAAATGCAAGACAGTCATCTATTCAGCCATCAGATTTTGGCTGCAGAACACAAGACAGTTAGCAAGGTTAGTGTTTCCACTCAATATCACATTTTGCTACCACACAGAGATCTCTCCATTACAGTTTTTCTTGATTGCTTTGATGCAGCCATCACTTCAGAATCCACATTTTCAAATTAGTTAATGCAAAGGTCTAAACAGAAGCACTCTGCCCAAAATCACACATTTTGTTTGCAAAACATTAAAACAAATTTTTCCTTCAAACTACACAAACAGTGGTCAGATCAGTGAGTGCTCTCAGTCAATCATAACACAAAGGAGGACAAAATGCAAAACTTTGCTTTCAAATAAGCAGATTCTGCCTTAGGTTTTGCTATGCATTTACCATTTACCTGGTTATTGAATGTGTGAAAAAGGACCAGAATGTTACAACATAAATTTTATTCTTTCCTCCTAAACTTAAAGTAACTGCCATTGACATGCAAGACCCATAATAAACACCTTGCCAAATATACTGTACAACACAGTGCACTTCATATACTGAAGTAACTTTCCAGTTTTCATTGACCTTCTTTTTTCATCATAACATGGATACTTTCACAATTACTCTATATGCTGTTGGCCTCTTTGACCCACCCTTGCAAAATAGCAAACAGCAAAGGTGGTGTCTTATATGCATGAAGAATGATTGTGGATTGAAGAATTAAGGAGAAGGAGATTGACACAGAGACATTAGACATTCTCTTTAATACATTAGTAAGTCTCTTTTTGGCTGTAGACTCTTTCCAGTTGATCAAGCTATAAATTCAATAGTTTGGGAACTTTCTGTGAAAAGCTCTGTTAAATGTTTCGAAAGACTATGTGAAAAGTGTGTGAAACCAGTGTAAACAGGTTAACACAATTGGAAGTGCTGGTTTCTGCTGTGCTAAGAAATTTAGGATGAAGATCAAGTGGATCCCAGTTTCATTAAGCGCTTTGCAGCCATCGAGAAAAACTGTAGCTTGATTTTCCATGTGACATTTTTTTCGGCAGGGAAAATAGCCAGCAGGGGGCATCTGGCATTTTTAAGGTTCACAGAGAGCAGCTGCCCACGAGGAAGGAAACATGCCGTAATTTAGACGCATTCCAGACACTTTGCACACAGTGAGATGATGTGAAGGCGTTTGGTGCAGCAGGCTGCAAGACAGACATATCAAAGGAGAAAGCATTTCGGAAAACTTTGCTCCGTGTGTGTGTGTGTGTGTGAGTGTGTGTGTCTGCATGTGTCTGTGTGCACTTCTTAGAGCAAGTGTATGTTGTGTGTGTGTGTGTGTGTGTGTGTGTGTGTATGTGTGTGTTTGTCAAACCTTATCAGTGTGTTTCTTTGTGTGTTTATGTATGTGTGCGCCTGCTCATATTTATTTGTGGGAGTGAGAACTGTGTGTGTGTGTGTGTGTGTGTTTGTGTATATGCTTGTGTATGGGAGTGTGTGTATCCACTGCGTGGTAGGGTGTGAGTATTTGGGTTTTTGAGTGTGTGTGTGTGTGTGTGTGTGTGTGTGTGTGTGTGTGTGTGTGTACCCTGGTCTCTTTATCTGTCTAGGCCACATTGGTGCGGCGTGAAGATGCATTGGTTGTGCAGTCGCCGACTCCGGGGAAACCAGTGGAGAAGTCAATGTCACCCAGCTCAATAACATGCACCGCATATCTACACTGAGCCCTGGGAGTGTGTGTGTGTGCGTGCGTGTGCGTGTGGTGTGTGTGTGTGTGTGTGTGTGTGTATGCACACATTTTCATTCAGATGGGGAGAGAAAAAGCTTATTTTTGAATGTGTGTGCGTGTGTGTGCATGTGCATACGTGTGTGTGTGTGTGTGTGTGTGTGTGTGTGTGTGTGTGTGTCATCTAAAGAGGAGGAAGAAGAAAACTCCCACAATAGACCTGATAGGAGGCCTGTTTGCTTGGGTGATAAATGTAATGCTTCAGCTGATACTGTGTGTGTGTGTGTGTGTGTGTGTGTGTGTGGTGTGTGTGTGTGTGTGTGTTTGGGTGATAAATGTAATGCTTTTCTGCGACAGCACTGATCCCAAGACGTCATTCCCACCAACAGCGTATTGCTCTCTGAGCTCTGGCTAGCTCTGGGGCCTGGTTTATTGCACCGTGTGTGTGTGTGTGTGTTTGTGTGTGTGTGTGTGTGTGTGTGTGTGTGTGTGTGTGTGTGTGTGTGTGTGTGTGTGTGTGTGTGTGTGTGTGCACACACAGAGGACACAAAGTCATTCCATTCCCTTCCCCTCATATAAAGCACGGGGCAGCCAATGAGAACACATTACCTGATGAAGACACTCAGGGACATTAGGAAGGACAGGCTGAGTACAAGCAGATGGACAGAACACAGAAAAAGAGTAGAAGAGTGGAAAGAACTCTCCTCTTCTGTCCTGTCCTTTTATGACGGAGGGTGATGGGTGGAGGTTGGTGTGTGTGTTTGTGTGTGTGATGGGGGGACTGATGGAAGAATAGAGAGAGACATCTGGAGACAAATAAAACATAATGTTAAAATAATAAATGGCTTGAAATAAATCAAAATAAAATATCAGCAATAGGAAATATCAGCATGAGGACAACTTGCTGTCATTTGAGGTTACAGGAATGGATGACAGTGCTGTGAGTCTGTGATCTCTCTCTCGTAACCTCACATTCATAGGAGGTGTGATGTGGGAGAGGACACAAGTCTGGGTGAGAAACGACATCCTCTCTCCTCCATCTCCACAGCAACAGCAGGAGCCCAGCCCTTACAATCTCCACGCCAACCCCATCAACACAGAGAGCAGCCCCATCAACACAGAGAGCAGCCCCATCAACCCAGCACTATCACACACATCAATCCAGCACTAATCACACACATCAACCCAGCACTTATCACACACATCAACCCAGCACTAATCACACACATCAACCCAGCACACACACATCAATCCAGCACACACACATCAATCCAGCACTAATCACACACATCAACCCAGCACTAATCACACACATCAACCCAGCACACACACATCAATCCAGCACACACACATCAACCCAGCACTCACTGGTTCCTCATCTACCCATATGTAGTAGTAACAGCACTTATTCCCATCAAACCAGATACAGCACCAGCATTAGCAGCAGTGGTAACAGCACACACACACACAAACACAGATGCACAAACACACACACAAACACACACACACACAAACAGACACACACACACTTACCAGAGCCTTCACACTACTTTTGGTCCCCACGCCAGCCCCCTGGCAGATGGGACAAAGAAAGCCACTTGCTGCTCAGGGCCTTGGCACACTGTAGACTGGCACACTGTAGACTGGCACACTCAGGTACGTCTCCTTACCCGCCTGCCTGTGTGCCGTATGGCTCACTACCCCCTCAAACAGCAGGGGCACACAGGGGCACACAGGCACACGAAAGACTGCCATGCTGCTGGCAGAGTACATACAGCTCCTGTAGTGACCTTAGGAAATGGACCCAAATGAATGACAGTAATTCACTGCAGCCGAGACATGAGCTGTAGCCTATGTAGTGTGTCATTTAGGACACTCCGTGTCAAGGGATACTTCCTCTGGCACCTAAATTTTAAACCTTTTCCGCAGACTTCTTCAGGGTAGTTCAATCCATTTCAGTTTGAGCAGCACAGCTTTATTCATTACCAAGTCATAAAACTGGTGTTTTCAGCCAAAGATGTACAGACGTACCCTCCACAGCACCCCCAAAGACGTAACACCCTCTACCCTCCACAGCACCCCCAAAGACGTAACACCCTATACCCTCCACAGCACCCCCAAAGACGTAACACCCTCTACCCTCCACAGCGCCTCCAAAGACGTAACACCCTCTACCCTCCACAGCGCCCCCTAGTGTCTGTCACCCCATCGCACCCCCACATTGCACCATGGGAGTGATTGTTACCCCAGCTAGAGTGAGGCCTGTTCTATAACCCTACTCCACTGCCACCCTCTGCTGCAGCCCATTGGGCTGAGTAGAGTAACTGGATGGAGGTGTTTGCAGCAGCTTACATTCCTCCAGCACAAAAGCACAGGAACACACACACACACACACACACACACACACACACACTGGATGGAGGTATTTGCTGCAGCTCATATTCCTGTGCTCCAGCATGGGGAGTAATAAGTACTGACACACACACACACACACACACTGACTGATGGGATACACACTGAAGCACAGTAACACACACTCACACATACCAACACACGCACACACACACACACACACACACTCTCACTGACTGATGGGATGGAATATACACCGAAGCATAGGAATGGCAATGAGCTACTCAGCCAGTAAACCAAAGGGAGGAGGTGTGTGTGTGTGTGTGTGTGTGATGAAGGAAGCAATGGATTCATATGCAGAGATGGTCTCAGAGGGTTGAAATTCACCTGAGAGAACAGAGACCCCTTTAGGGCTGGGTTGGATATAAAATTAATACGTGTGTGTATATGTGTGTGAGCTTACTTCAGAGAGCAGAGGCCTTTCTGATGAGTGTGTGTGTGTGTGTGTGTGTGTGCCGGGGGAGGGGAAGTGAATGAGTGATTGAGTATTGAATAAGTGAGACCATTTTGTTAAGACCTCTCTGATTTCTGCTGGGTCTGGAGGGAATGTATGTGTGTTTGTGTGTGTGTGTGTGTGTGTGTGTGTGTGTGTGTGTGTGTGAATGAGTGAGTGAGTCTGTGTAAAGCATTATGCCAAGTCCTGCTGAG
>PYXC01001134.1:175000-180000 GCA_015244755.2 Tenualosa ilisha
ACACACATATCTTTGAAGAGAAGCATCCAGTACCTGAGAGTCGTTTCTCCCTCGTGCTCTTCCAGAATATATCCCAGGCTTTGTTGGTGGAGTCCTTGACGTGCTCACTGAGGGAGCGTCGCAGAGCAGACTTAACGGGACCAGCCATACTCCCCCTCGTTCCGCTCCGCTCCGCACGACCCTGGTGCCTCTCTCTTGAACACTGCTCTGCACATGTGTGTGTTTGTGTGTGTGTGAATGTGTGTGTGTGTGTGTGTGTGTGTGTGTGGGTACGTCAGTTTCACTACGCAACTCTTAGGGAGGGGAGAGAGTTTTTACGCACACAGCCTGACACTTGATGCTGAATGTCTGGACGCAGTTTGGGCAAAACACACATACACACAGGAGGACCCTAGGAGAGAGAGAGAGAGAGAAGGAGAGAGAGAGAGCGAGAGAAAAAGAGAGAGAGAGAGGGAGGGAGGGAAAGAGCGGGAAGAGATGAGGAGTTAGAGGAAATTAAACTGTGAGAGAGTTTTAGCGGAAGCAAGTGATAGATAGAGTGTGCATGTGTTTGTGTATGTGCACGTGTGTGTGTGTGTGTGAACGCATGTGTGTGTGTGTGTGTGTGTGTATGTGTGTGTGTGTGTGTGTGTGTGTGTGTGTGTGTGTGTGTGTGTGTGAGTGCGTGTGTGTGTCTGTGTGTCTGTGTGTGTGTGCATGCATGTGTGTGCGTGTGCACACGTGTGTGTGTGTGTGTGTGTGTGTGTGAAGGCCATAACAGGGATATTTTCCCTTGGGGTCGGAGGAGCCTAGAGAGGAAATAGCAGTTAACATGGATAAACCCCCC
The DNA here is from genome assembly GCA_015244755.2 of Tenualosa ilisha. Classification (NCBI taxonomy): domain Eukaryota; kingdom Metazoa; phylum Chordata; class Actinopteri; order Clupeiformes; family Clupeidae; genus Tenualosa; species Tenualosa ilisha. Next base: position 175,827 of record PYXC01001134.1, read on the forward strand.
ACTCTGTCTTCTACAGCCTAACACACACACACACACACACACAGAGAGAGAGAGAGAGAGAGAGACAGAGTTCATGGCTTTCATCTCTCTCCATCTGTACACACACACATATTTCTGTGGCGCACTCAGGGATAAACACAAACTCAGGGCACATTGTGGTCATGAGGGAGCTTAGTTGGTTAGTACAAGAGTACAGGGATGTGTGTGTGTGTGTGTGTGTGTGTGTGTGTGTGTGTGTGTGTGTGTGAGGGGGGTTTAGTTGTATATGGGTGGGGGAAATGAGAGAGGACAAGGCCCTTTCTTTTAATACGTTACAGCTGGATGACTGACTGTGTTCTCTGTATTCTCTGTGTTACAGTGACCTGCACTGTCACAGGAAGTTTCCTGCTATATGATACAAGCCTCTTCAAAGGAGACCTCCGGAGTCTGGCGCACAGCTGGCCCTGATCCGGCCCTGATCTGGCACAGGCCTGGAGTCCAGTCATCTTATGTTTCTCGGCCATTCTCCCATTTGCGGGTAGAACAGTGTGTGAACTGTGTTACTATGTGTGTGTGAGTGTGAGTGTGTGAGTTGTGCTGTTGCTGGTGTGCGTAAGTGCGTGAGTGTGTGAGTTGTGTGAGTGTGTGAGCTGCACGGGTTCAAGCAAAGGTCTTACCTTCAGTCTGCTGAAATCATCCAATAATCTGTCTGGCGGAGGAGTCTTGCTGTGTTGAGCTGGTTTCCCGTGTCTCAGGAGCAGAGACATTTCTGCAGCGCTGTTCAGGAGAGGGTCAGGGGGAGTTCAGGGGAGAACACACACTCCTTGTGTGCCTGTCGTGGCGTGGAGACCAGGGCTTGCCAGGTTCCATTTAAAGCCCCTTTCATAAATTGTTACGAAATACAACCAGGAAGTTCCAGCAGCATCCAATCTCCATTGTCGGGGGAATTCTCTCTCTCTCTCTCTCTCTCTCTCCTCTGTCTCTCTCTCTCTGTCTCTCTCTCTCTCTCTCTGTCTCTCTCTCTCTCTCTCCTCTCTGTCTCTCTCTGTCTCTCTCTCTCTCTCTGTCTCTCTCTGTCTCTCTCTCTCTCTCTGTCTGTCTCTCTCTCTCTCTCTGTCTCTCTCTCTCTCTCTGTCTGTCTCTCTCTGTCTCTCTCTCTCTCTCTCTCTGTCTCTCTCTGTCTCTCTCTCTATACATGTATGTATGAAGAGATGCAAAACCCTGTAAGTCTATTTTCAGAAATATTAAAAAATTAAGTTGTTTTTATTATAAAGGTTATCAAAATTATATAAATATATTTCTGTAAATTCATCGCAAATGGACTTAGAGGGTTGCATGTTGCATGTGTGTGTGTGTTTCTGCGTGTGTCTGTGTATGTCTGTGTGTGTGTGTGTGGTGTGTGTGTGTGTGTGTGTGTGTTCCTGTGGTGTGTGTGTGTGTGTGTGTGTGTCTGTGTGTGGCGTGTGTGTGTGTGTAGGAGGGTGGTGTTTTTGAGTATATATGTTTGTGTGTACACCAATTTGTGTGTGCGCGTGTGTGTGTGTGTGTTTGTGTGTCTGTGTGTGTGGTGTGTGTGTGTGTGTGTATGTGTGTGCTCCTGTGGTGTGTGTGTGTGTGTGTGTGTGTGTGGAGGAGGGTGGTGTTTTTGAGTATATATGTTTGTGTGTACACCTATTTGTGTGTGTGTGTGCGTGCGTGTGTGTGTGTTCCTCTGTGTTCTTAGTGGCTGCCATGTAGTGAAGGGATGAGGAGCTGCCAGCCTCTTCTGAAAATCCAACGTGACAGCAGCTGATTCTGGCTTCTGTTCCAGTCAGCGAGCTCTAATTCCTATTCACACACACACACACACGCCACACACACACACACACACACACCACACACACAGACAGTGCCCTCTCCAAAAGAGAGAATTAGGTCTTGTTTAGTAAGCAGGCAATGGAGCAGAAATAGAGAAGAATGACACCAGTCCAGGCTGATGGGTCATGCCAAAGGGTCACACACACACACACACACACACACACACCAACAGGTCATGCCAGTGGGTGGCACCATCAGGGCATGCATTCCAGTGGTCAATGCCAGAGGGTCAGGCCAATAGTTAAGACATGCAGATAATGCCAGCAAGTCATGCCAACAGCTTTTGCGAGTGGTCAAGCGTGTGTGTGTCGCACAAGCAAGCCATGGCAGCGGTGGTGCCAACAGGTCTGGGGCCAGTGAGCAATGCCAGTAAGTGATGCCAGGGGCGATGGCAGTAGGTCATGAGAGTGGCTATGCCAACAGGTCTGTGCCAGTCATCATGCCAGCTGGCTGGTCCTGCCCCCCACTGCCATGCAAAAGTAAGTAAAGGGAACACTCTGAGCTCCTACAGGGCATGGAGCTCCTAGTACTGTCTGCCTCGATAGCAGATCTAGCCATGGGCCAGATTAGAGCCAGATTAGAACCAGATCAGAGCCAGATTAGGGCCGGTCCAGTGCCAGCTCTGGATGTGTCCTCTTTAGGGCAGTAAAATGAATAATTACGTAGCTTAGCACCAGTGGGCAGCAACCAGAGACCAGGGTGAGGAATGAAGATGTGTCCCACAGTTACAGTCACCCTCAAAGGCTGCTGAAGTCTGCTGAAGGCTACTGAAGGCTGCTGAAGACTGGTGAAGACTGGTGAAGGCTGCTGTAGGCTACTGAAGGCTGCTGAAGACTGGTGAAGACTGGTGAAGGCTGCTGTAGGCTGGTGAAGGCTGGTGAAGGCTGGTGAAGGCTGGTGAAGACTGGTGAAGACTGGTGAAGGCTGCTGTAGGCTGGTGAAGGCTGGTGAAGGCTGGTGAAGGCTGCTGTAGGCTGGTGAAGGCTGGTGAAGGCTGGTGAAGGCTGCTGTAGGCTGGTGAAGACTGGTGAAGGCTGCTGTAGGCTGGTGAAGGCTGGTGAAGGCTGGTGGAAGGCTGGTGAAGGCTGGTGAAGGCTGGTGAAGGCTGGTGAAGGCTGCTGTAGGCTGGTGAAGACTGGTGAAGGCTGGTGAAGGCTGCTGTAGGCTGGTGAAGGCTGGTGAAGGCTGCTGTAGGCTGGTGAAGACTGGTGAAGGCTGGTGAAGGCTGGTGAAGGCTGCTGTAGGCTGGTGAAGGCTGGTGAAGGCTGGTGAAGGCTGGTGAAGGCTGGTGAAGGCTGGTGAAGGCTGCTGTAGGCTGGTGAAGACTGGTGAAGGCTGGTGAAGGCTGCTGTAGGCTGGTGAAGGCTGGTGAAGGCTGCTGTAGGCTGGTGAAGACTGGTGAAGGCTGCTGTAGGCTGGTGAAGGCTGGTGAAGGCTGGTGAAGGCTGGTGAAGGCTGGTGAAGGCTGGTGAAGGCTGCTGTAGGCTGGTGAAGGCTGGTGTAGGCTGGTGAAGGCTGCTGTAGGCTGGTGAAGGCTGGTGAAGGCTGGTGAAGGCTGGTGAAGGCTGGTGAAGACTGGTGAAGGCTGCTGTAGGCTGGTGAAGGCTGGTGAAGGCTGCTGTAGGCTGGTGAAGGCTGGTGAAGGCTGCTGTAGGCTGGTGAAGGCTGGTGAAGGCTGGTGAAGGCTGGTGAAGGCTGCTGTAGGCTGGTGAAGACTGGTGAAGACTGCCGTAGACTGGTAAAGGCTGCTGTAGGCTGGTGAAGGCTGGTGAAGGCTGGTGAAGGCTGCTGTAGGCTGGTGAAGGCTGGTGAAGGCTGGTGAAGGCTGGTGAAGACTGCTGAGGACTGGTGAAGACTGGTGAAGACTGGTGAAGGCTGCTGTAGGCTGGTGAAGACTGGTGAAGACTGGTGAAGACTGGTGAAGGCTGCTGTAGGCTGCTGTAGGCTGTTGAAGGCTGGTGAAGGCTGGTGAAGGCTGCTGTAGGCTGGTGAAGGCTGCTGTAGGCTGTTGAAGGCTGGTGAAGGCTGCTGTAGGCTGGTGAAGGCTGCTGTAGGCTGTTGAAGGCTGGTGAAGGCTGCTGTAGGCTGGTGTAGGCTGCTGTAGGCTGGTGAAGGCTGGTGTAGGCTGGTGAAGGCTGGTGAAGGCTGGTGAAGGCTGCTGTAGGCTGGTGAAGGCTGGTGAAGGCTGGTGAAGGCTGGTGAAGACTGGTGAAGGCTGCTGTAGGCTGTTGAAGGCTGGTGAAGGCAGCTGTAGGCTGGTGAAGGCTGCTGTAGGCTGGTGAAGGCTGGTGAAGGCTGGTGTAGGCTGCTGTAGGCTGGTGAAGGCTGGTGTAGGCTG
>PYXC01001134.1:187500-190000 GCA_015244755.2 Tenualosa ilisha
ACCACCTCCCGGCTTGTGGAGACACGGGCGTCCGCGCTGATGGCGTCCGCGCTGATGGCGTCCGCGCTGATGGCGTCCGCGCTGAAGGCGTCCGCGCTGATGGCGTCCGCGCTGATGGCGTCCGCGCTGATGGCGTCCGCGCTGATGGCGTCCACGCTGATGGCTCGCTGTTAGTCTGGCTGGTAGGACATTTAATTCACTTGGGCTGTGCAGAATATTCACAAAACAGCAACAGCCTTCAGCTCCACACTCTCCACTTCTCTTGATTTCTCCTCTTCCCAGTGTTTGAGGAGGAGGCTGGTGATCTGCTCTTCCTTTTGAGAGATGTGCTTGTGTCTCAGTAATGCAGGAAAGTCTTTAACTGCTCTCAATGCATCATCACGCGCCTCGCAATGCATTGCACCTTTTACACTGAAAGAGTCACTAAAGGCACAGCTGATGGAATACTATTGGCTAAGATGAACAAACTTTCTAAGTAAGCCAGGGAGAATGTGTGTGTGTGTGTGTGTGTGTGTGTGTGTGTGTGTGTGTGTGTGTGTGTGTGTGTGTGTGTGGTGGTGTGTGGGTAGGGATGGAAATTTCCATTAGGAACTGATTTCCCTCAGAAATTTCAGCCTTATAAGTACAGTCTGAACTGAGCACACAAACACAAGAGCACAAGATCTCATCAAGACTTGAAGACTTGAAGCGCTAATTTGGCTCTGATCTGCTTTCGGTGTGGCTCTGGTCTGCCCCTGATCTGGCTCTGATTTGGCTCTAATCCAGCTCTGATCTGGTTCTGTCTTGGCTCTGATCCGGTATGGACCTGGTACTGATTAAAAATGGGTCCCGTGCGGTAGCCATCTGTTCTTAGGCAACTTTTGTTCTTAACCACGTTCAGATGAAATATCCCCTGTGGATGCCCCATGCCACACAGCCCCAGTACCAGGAGAGGAGAGGAGAGGGCACACAGGCATCCACTGGCAGAGAAGGATGGGCAGGGGAGTCACAGAGATGACTGTGAGATGACTGTGAGATGACTTGCCTAGTGGCAAGTTTCCAAGGACCATGGGAAGGTTACAGCAAAGTGGTGCAAATGCATCTTACCTAAAAAGCCCTTTCAGCTGCGTCTGCTCCAGCCGCGTCCACTGTGTTCAAAGCCACAGATGAAACCACTCGGCAGCAGGTCAGATGCACGTTGGCCAATCTAACCTAAATGAGCACCATGCCAATTCAGCTGGGCTGCAGTGAGGGGATGAGGGGGGATGTGTTATGCTGTCCACACACAGCTGTTGGACAGAACGGCCATCGAAAGCTCGGCTAATATATACAGTCAAAATAATTATGCTGAGGGTTTCAAAGCAGCATGACCATCATGAATCTGAAAATGTGAAAATCTATACTATGGACTCCATATTTATTTGATGTACTTGTTCATTATTTATTGCCGGTATGAATCAATAGTGTTATATCTTTGTGGCATTGCAATATTATGTCCTCACATCACATGCATTTATGATTTTGTGGTCTAAGGATATGTGTGTGTGTGTGTGTGTGTGTGTGTGTGTGTGGTTGCAAAATATTTTATTCCTTTTTTGCAACACAGCAGCTTGTCATGTTGCTGCAGCCTGGTTGCCTGTCAGCAGGCTGATGCCTTTATGTGCAGTAGCCACTCAGCAGTGCATACATAATGCATCATAATGACATTTCCATAAACTGATGCTCTCGTCCTGCAGCCCTCATTGCCAGTCGTGCTGAAAGGTTAATATTGACAGCGCATGTGAATCAGAACAGTTATTAGCTATGTAAATTTTTATTTTTTTGTGTGTGTGTGTGTGTGTGCGTGTGTGTGTGTGTGTGTGTACACATGCCTCACATAGACATTACTACCTGGAACCTAAATCCATGAAGTACAGAGTTTAATACATCGAACATAAAACCAAACCATGAGAAACCTTTATGACTGATGCTAAGTTAAACAGGCACACATATTGTGCATTTATAGTGCAGCCCTGTGATATGCAGCTCTGTGCAATTTGTGAAGGCAGCTCAATAAGAGAAGAAAAGAACTGAATGAATAACATGAAGAATACTGCAGTCAAAATGAGCTGTGAGAGTTGAAGAGCAAAATAGACGTTTTTACTTCCCACTACCTCTACCTTTGCACTTTGCAGTGCTGATCTCAAGGATGACGATTAGATGTGTGTGTGTGTGTGTGTGTGTGTGTGTGTGTGTGTGTGTGAAAGTGGGATCGACTAATGTGGAGAGACTAATGGGGACTGATGCTCTGTTTGCCCTTGTTTGCTTGCTGTCACAGGGAAAGGCATTGGACAAGACACTGATGGCTTATATATATATATACGTGTGTGTGTGTGTGTGTGTGTGTGTGTGTGTGTTTGTCTCTGTGTGTAGAGCAGTATTGGAGATGACGCTGATGGCCTGTGTGTGCAGTGTGTGTGTGCAGCGTGTGTGTGTACAATAGCATGGGACACAACATTGATGGTCCATAAGACACTGCAGT
>PYXC01001134.1:200000-210000 GCA_015244755.2 Tenualosa ilisha
TCTGATCAGTGTGCTACGACTAGGACCCAACACCACACATTTCAGTCCTTAGCCCTGCAGTCTCCCTAGTCAGTACATGCCCTCTACAAGGACCACATGGGATGCAGAGGTCAACACATCACATGGAGATTGACAGAGCTGCTATATTTTGCATCTCCAACACACTCCCATTGAACACGCGCACACACACACACACACACACACACACACACACACACACACACACAAATGCACATGCACACACACGCACATATGTGTGCATGCACACACACACACCTTGGAAAGAATTTTAAACAGATACAGTGAAAAATGCAACTCTTTCATGAGTTATATTTCTCTATGAAAAGCTCTTTCATCTACGGCGCTTTGGCTTGTTTTAAATCTTTATGTCACAGAGTGTGTCCTTGAGGCTGTGAGATATGCATCCACATATACTGTGCACTTCAGCTCATGATTATACACAAATGGCCCCATCCCCTCGCGCTCTTGCAGTAATGGGGTCAGTGCAGACAGCAATGAAATCCCGCTCTCGGCGGGAGCCGGCCAACGTCTTTAGACCTCAGCACGCTCACGACAAGATAATGCACTCTGGGAGATGGGATTATCTTACTGTACATGCATGCTTAATGGGGCAGCCGCCTCTGTGCAGGTCTGGCGTAATTGTGTGAAGATTTGTGTGTCTGACAGAGAGCCAGAGAAAGTGTGCATCAGAATAAGAGTGGTGTTGAGCTTGCTTAGCGTCGCTGTCAGCTCCGACGTCAGCTCAGTGGTGCCACAGAGACTAGGGAAGCAGGAGCTAAACTGAAGTTTTAATGGTGAATCAGATGCACAGCCATGAAGATACAGATCAAAGATAATCTAAGATCAGGACGACACTCTCTGCAGTAGAGTAAACAGTCTCTGGTGTGGAGTCTAGGCTGCCATACACAGTTTGGATAATCGCAAGAAGATGTTTGGACCCCTAACACCTCCAAACAGAGACCCCTGTGGACCCATAACATCTCCACATAGACGCCGTTTGGACCCCTAAAACCTCTAAACAGACACCCCTGTGGACCCATAACATCTCCACATAGATGCCGTTTGGACCCCTAACACCTCGACACAGAGCCTGTTTGGACCCCTAACACTTCCACACAGAGACCTGTTTGGACCCCTAAAACCTCTAAACAGAGACCCCCATAACATCTCCCCATAGACGCCATTTGGACCCCTAACACCTCGACACAGAGTCTGTTTGGACCCCTAACACCTCCACACAGAGACCCCTTTATGAGCCCTAACCTTCTCCACAGGACTCCCTCTGGGCTCTAATCCTCCACATACAACCCTTCTGGACCTTAGCCCACCTCCACACTAACTAATCACACTACCTAATCATTAATCACACACCTCCACACAAACTCCTAATCCTCCTAGCAGGGCTCCCCTTGGGCCCTTACCTCCCCATAGTGCCTCCTTTAAGCCCTAACTCCTCCCCATAGTGTCCCCTTTGGCAACTAACTCCTCCCTATAGAGCTTTCTTTGAGCCCTAACTCCTCCCTATAGTGCCTCCTTTAAGCCCTAACTCCTCCCTATAGTGCCCCCTTTGGGCACTAACTCCTCCCTTTAGTGCTTCCTTTGAGCCCTAACTCCTTCCTATAGTTTCCCCTTTTGGCCCTAACTCTCCTCCCCATCCCTATAGGGACCTTTTTGGGCCCTATCTCTCTCCTTATAGATCCCCCTTTTAGACCCAACTCTATTTCCTATAGACCCATTTTGGGCCCTAACTCTCCTGCCCATAGGGACCCGTTTGAGCCATTATTCTACTCCCCGTAGGGCCCTCTTTGGGGCCTCTTTCCCATCCACAGCACCTCATCCATCAGCCCTCCTCTGGGAAGCAGGTTACACAGCACAGCACAGGAAACACACTCTGCATGAGACAAGACAAGGACAGAGCCTGTTAGTGTATGTGAGAGACAGGGCCAAGGGAAAGTCTGTGTGTGTGTGTGTGTGTGTGTGTGTGTGTGTGTGTGTGTGTGTGTGTGTGTGTGTGTGTATTAGAGTGAAAAGGGGAAAGAGAAAAAGAGAGGGAGAGCAAGAGGTTATTATTGGGGTATGTGTGTGTGTGTGTGTGAGAAAGAGAGAGAGAGAGTGTGTCTGAGAAAGAAATAAAGGGAAAGAGGGAGAGAAAAAGAGAAGGAGGGCAAGAGGTTTTTATTGGTGTGTGTATGAGAGAGAGAGAGAAATACAATGAAAGAGGGACAGAGAAGAAGAGAGGGAGAGCAAGAGGCTATCAATGGAGGGAGTTTGTGTGTGTGTGTGCACGTGTGTGTGTGTGTTGAGCGAGTGTAAGAAAGAAGATTAGAGATGGAGAGAGCAAGAGGAGAGAAAGAGAGATGGAGAGAGAAGAGAGAGAAAGAGAGAGATGAAAAGAGTGAGAGGAAAGAGAGAGAGAAAGAGATGTATAGAATGGAAGGGTGGAGCTACTCCTCAGGAGGAAAGGGGACATGACACTGTTATGGGATTCATTGAGTTTAGAGTCTGGACACACTCACAAGACAAGTATGCTCACACACACACACACACACACACACACAAGCCCATGTGCACAAACACACACATACACATACACACACACACACACACACACACACGTGCACACACACAAACACATGCACCCACAGACGTGCACACACACCAGCACACACAAGCCCATACGCATACAAACACACACACATGCACACAAACCCACGCATACACACACAAACACAGATGGGCGTAAGGCCTGACACACAGCTAAGCTGCACAGGTGAGAGAAATCAGAGCACCAGATGAGAGATTAAACAAGCCTCCAACAAGGATGGCCAAAATTAACCAGACTCTAAAAAACATACACACACACACACACACACACACAGACACACAGAAACACATTCTCAGCCATCTTCCCTCTCCTCCATATGGGTTATTTTGAACTCCTTGTTTACACTCTGTGAGGTGCTTTTGAATTTCTTCTGGCCACTGTGTCAGACCCACAGGCTCTGATTGCAGCCTGACAGACCCAGAGAGGACAACAGAGGAGGGGGGGGGGGAGTCCACCCAGACCCCCCAGGAAAAAGGGCAGAGGGAGGGGCAAGGACCCCCAGGAGCAGGGGCAGGGGAGGGGCAGGGGCAGGGGCAGGAGCAGGGTTAGGAGCTGTGGCTGGGACAGGACCTGGGGCAGGGGCAGGGGTTGGGGCAAGAGCTGTGGCTGTGGCTGGGGCAGGGGTATGAGCAGGAGGTACAGGGGCAGAAACAGAGGGTAATATAGGAGTCAGAGGAAGGGGCTGGGAAGGAGCAGGGTCAGAGGCAGGGGCTGGGGAGGGAGCAGGGACTGGGGCAGGGGCTGGGGGGAGCAGGGACTGGGGCAGGGGCTGGGGGGAGCAGGGACTGGGGCAGGGGCTGGGGGGGAGCAGGGTCAGAGGCAGGGGCTGGAGATGGAGCAGGGACTGGGGCAGGGGCTGGGGAGGGAGCAGGGACTGGGGCAGGGGCTGGGGAGGGAGCAGGGACTGGGGCAGGGGCTGGGGAGGGAGCAGGGACTGGGGCAGGGGCTGGGGGGAGCAGGGACTGGGGCAGGGGCTGGGGGGGAGCAGGGACTGGTGTGGTTATTTTTATGTTATTACTTCTGGTTTCCTAAGAGCGACAGCAGGACATACACATGGGCGGCCCGAGAGGAGTGCAAGACTTGCCGGAATAACTGAGACCCTTCTCTGAGATAAAGAAAGAGATGCTGGTGATGCTATGCTAAGCTGCTGTATGCTGTTGGGCATCAGTAATGAAGCACTCCATGCCAAGAGTCTCTCTCTCTCTCTCTCTCTCTCACACACACACACACACACACACACACACACACACAGACACACACAGACACACACATACACACAGAGACACACACATACATACACACACACACACACACACACACACACACACACACACAGAGAGACACACACAGACACACACATACACACACACACAGAGACACACACATACATACACACACACACACACACACACACACACACACACACACACACACATACACAAAGAACACACAGATGAGAACATAGTCAAATATCTTCATTCAAATTTCATGTATTGCTTCAGCCATTGCTTAAAGTCAGTCTAATGTCTAGATGCTGTCTTTAAAACTGTCGCTTGGGCATGCTGGAATTGACTGCTGCTCTAGTCTGTGTTCAAAAAACGTGTGTTTGTTTTGGGTGTGTGTCAGGGTTAAAACCTGCTTTTGTGTAGACTCTTGACAGAAGACACATTCCGCTCATGGTAAAGCTGTTTTTATCTGGGCTCTTGACAGAAAACAATGTCTGTGAAGACCTGCGTTTTCCTACGCTATGCTAATGCGATACGGCTGTGATTAATCCTCTCTCTGCTGCATGCATAAACTCACTCAGATTATTTCCCTCAATCTCACAATCTCACTGGGTATCACGGTTCAGATGGATCTGCAATACTGTCATGTCTGTGCTGTTGAGAGTGCTGAAGGCAGGCGTACATCGAGCTCAATGTATAGATGTGTCTGAGCTATACATTAATCACAGTCAGAGAGAGACCATTATTATATGCTATAATCCAGCTGTTGTATGGCTGTATGTTTGGATCCATCTTTGCCTAGTGCGTTATGCATCTTATTTACCTATGGCAGAAGTGTTCCTCTGGTGTGTGGGAGTGTCACAGTGTGTGTGAACATATATGAATGTATGTATGTGAATGTGCGTGTGAATGTGGGTAAAGTGTGTCTAACTGTTTGTATGAATGTGTGTGTGTGTGTGAAACTGAGAGGCATTTATTAAAAGTGCCTAAGAGATCCATGCTACATCATACATAAATACCCCATTCACTTTCTTCACCTTCATTTCTTTCCCTTCCCCTCCTCTCCTTTTCTTTTTTCTTTCTTTTCTTTTCCTTTCCTTTCTTTCTTTCCTCTCCTTTCCTTTCCGTTTCTTCAACATGAACGCATGACAAAGCTGTGGAAGAAAAAAAAAGAAAAAAAGAAAATGAAAGGAGAGAAGAGGAGAGGAAAGGAAAGAAGAAGAAAGGAAAAGAAAAGAAAGGTAATGAAAGTGAAGGAGAGGAGAGGAATGTGTAATTCAGCAGAAGCTGCATCATTGTTTGTGTACTTTATGGCCCCAGAATAAAGCCCTGATTTTTACAGCACACTTCAGGTTCTCTGGTTCTCTGTTTGATTGCTTTCAATTAACACCCCTTCCTTATAGGGTCACCTTCCCTGCACCAAGGACACACACTTCAGAAGTTATGACAACATATTCATATTCATGAGCTCTCATCAGACACCTTGACGATGTGTCAGCCACAGATACGGTGTGAGATTTACATGGACATATTTTAAAATGAGCAATTTCACCACAAGAGACAGAACCCTGAGTATAAAGACAGCGCAGGATTAATCACTGGGGAGGAAAAACTGCTCTCAATCTTCCGTCAGGGACTCAAAAGTTGAGGAGGGATGCAAACAACTGACACACACACACACACACACATACACACACGCTGACTCACTCACTCATGCACGTATGATCATAGACATATGCACACAAACACACACACAGACACACACACACAGTCTTAATTGAATGATGTCATCCTGAGTGTCAATTAAATGTTCATTTGGATGAACTCAGTTGTGGTTTCACATTTTTAATTTCCTCCAAGACGTCCCACACACCATACGATTCACTGCCAAGGACTCACTTGTCTGACTGTCAGCAGTCAGCTCCTCTGACTGACAAGCCAAATACCTCCACTGTGGTGTAATCCACAACAAGACACACACACACACACACACACACACACACACACACATATATAAACATCAGACCATGTCTGTTCACAAACACAAACATAGTCTACTCCTACATCAACTTTTTCACTGATTTTGTAATGATTTGAAAATGTTGTTTGCCTCAGATTCGCTTGAACCACTCAGCTGCTTTGTGCAAGTAAACCTCTACAGTGACCTTGGCCAAACGTAATCAAAAACCCAGCCCTGGTTTCAGAAACACTTTAAGGAATTTAACACTTTTAAATAATTGCTGTTTTCAAACTCTGGAGATGACAGGGAGGTCAGAGACACAGAGGTTGCCCATACACTTTTGTCATCTTCTCCTGCTCGGTGTGTGTGCCTGCTGGTGAAAAAAAAAAATGAGGTGAACTATGATTTTGAAGCTGGAGCTAACACAGGCTGCTCTCTCTGCACTTTGCACATCATGTCCTCTCTGTCAAGGTCTCATGGAGACGCCAGTGGAGTTTTACAGTTTTCTCTGCACTCAACAATAATTACATACCTCAAATCAACACTTTTGGTTGGTTGTTCAGTCATATAGTCATTTCACCTGTGCATGCTTCCCTATTTGATGCAGACAGACTATAAAACTTCACCGTTGCCATGCAACCTTAACTCAGGAGAGTGTGATGTGTGATGCAAGTGCAGTTTGGATAAGCTCCAGGTTAGCAAAAATCATAGTTCACCTCTTAGCAGGAAATGAGGATCTAAGACTTCTCCATCACCTGCAGAGTTTGAAAGGAGCGATTATTCAACAAGCCCACGTAAGACCCTATTTTTCAAGTCTGCCTCTGCCTTCACCTCACCGTTCCCTTCACAGATCCCTCTGCTTCTCCTCAACCTTTCACATCAATCTCTGGCTGGGTTACAAGTAAACGCCTCTCTACATCCCTGATGGCTACACAGCCCAGCAGCTCCTCCGTCTCCTAGTCGTGTGCTGTGAGATCCCTGCCCACTCATTCATTCACCCGCTAAACTATGCTAGGCTAAGCTAGCATAACGGGGGCGATGTTAAAGATGTGCTTGAGTGGCTGCCACTGCATTGGCCTTGATGTTCTGTTCAGCTGATTAATGGGCTTGTTCAGCCTGATGACTGCCTTAAGACAGGATGGCCATAAATTACAACTTGCAAAAACAACCACCGCTAAGCAGTCTTCCTCGTCGCCAATTACTCAGGTTCCTAACGAGGCATTTGGGATTCCATTAATGAGTCTATTACAATGAATACAGTCTGTAATAATAAGAAGCCAATTCTTATTCTAAATGAAAAGGGAGAACAATGCTGTGACACATCAGTGTGGTTGTAGCAGGGTGTAAAAGTCCTTTCAGTGAACCCTGCCGTCTCTGTCAGAACATGATATTTGTGTTGGTTTTAGGCCTACACTACGGCCATCCAGACATCCAGCCTCCGTGACATTGTGCTACAGGAAATTGAGAGCTGTTTGCCAGTGCTCCAGGCCAGTAAGCAGCCTCAAGCAGAAGTCTACTAGTGCAATACAGCGGGTGACTGGAGATGGCCCTCTTCATTAAAAGTGTGTTGATTTTAATGTCAGGTCTAATCCTCAGCAGCTGCACGGCAGACGGCCACCGGGTGAGGAGGGTGTTGAGAGCAGACGACAGGGAGTCTGTCTGATGATCTGACCCAGTTTAGCAGGAAGACAGCTTCAGTTAGTCTGGTTTCATACTTACTTTACTTCATCCAGGGACCGTCTATCTATCTATCTATCTATCTATCTATCTATCTATCGATCTATCGATCTATCGATCTATCAATCTATCTATCTATCTATCGATTGATCTATCCAATCTCATATCTCAAGATGCTTTGTACTAGTTTTCATCTACAGACATCTGTAGTCCCTGTCCCCAGTTATGATATCAAACAAAAGACACCACAAAAAAAAAAAGTCACTGAACACACACGCCAGAGTGTCAATGGGTTAGATTATTTATACTAATACAGTCCTGAAATACTAAAATACATTGCATTGCAGTTTACATTGAGTTCATAAACACTCTTCGTAACTCTGAAGCTCTTTAGCCTTGAGATGGAACTCTAAATAGCAAATGTTTCACCACACACAACACAACTGGACACTGTCTGCTCTCCTAAACAGGATATTGAAGCCTTTTAGTGACCCCTTCATAAACAGGCCAGCAGTTGTGTCATGCAGTGACCCCTTCAATGAAAGCAGCCCAGCAGTGGTGTCGCTCAGTGGCTGCATGGCGTTAGTTAGCCTGAGTGAAATTTGACTCCGAGGTTGTGTGAGTTTGCACTTTCCCAATCGCACTCTGCCCCCTACTGGCCAAAGCCATGGACTCTTTCTCCAGTAACGTACAGCACCCTCAGTACCAAGCCTGGCATCCCAGAGATCAGCCATATTCACCCATCCAGGTGGATTCCAGACTAAATCTGACCGGTACAGGGACGTCTAAAATGCGTCTACTGCAGAGCTGCCATTGAAGCTTGAGCTGTATTGAGCTGATTAGAGCTCCTCTGAGCTGAGTGGATATATAAGATCTCCTCTGGTCATCCTGTCCTTTCTTTCGAGATGTGTGGGCATGTCTGGCAGCTGCACAGAAGGCAAAGACCTTGGCATGACCTCAGTATTAGATGGGCAGAGTCTAATTGGCATCCACAAGGAATCCTTTCAATCACCCCCACTGTGGAGATAGATATCTCTCCGTCTGTCTCTCTCTCGTTCTCTCTTGTTTTCCCTCCCTCTCCCTTTCTCTCCCTCCCTCTCCCTCTCCCTCTGTCTCCCTCTCTCTGGTGTGCTTTCCGTCCACTCAAAGCAGTTGAATGCTGAACACAAGCGCAGCAGTTCAAAAGGCAAGCTCATGTGCATTGTGTTGGTGCTGTGATTCTTTCTCTTTTTCTTTCTATTCCTCTTTTTTCACTTACATTTTACATTACATTTATGCATTTAGCAGACGCTTTTATCCAAAGCGACTTACAACTCATCAACTATCAATTGTTCAGGGCCAGTCTCCCCTAGAGCAACTTAGGGTTAAGTGCCTTGCTCAAGGGCACAACGGTGGCAGCCGGGATTTGAACCCACAACTTTTCAGGCTACTTACACGCTAGCTGGGTTCCTTAACCACTACGCTACCACCACCCCACTTTCTATCCCTCTCTCCCTCTCAACTCCTCTGTCTCTTTTTTCCTTTCTTTCTCTCTCCCGTCTCTCCCTCTCAAACCCTCTGCCGCTTGTCTCTCTCTTTTTTTTCTCCTCTCTCTCAATCCCTCTGTCTTTTTCTCTCTCTCTCTCCTTTTGCCAGCTCACCTAGCCACCTGAGGGGAAGTGGTTCCTTTAGTGGTGTTCAGTGAGGTGGTGGTGACCGCAGGCGATACAAAAACGCTCTAATGGCCGGCCGAGGCCCCCGAGCGTGTTCTCAGCCCAGGATGGCTCTTTTTCCGTGCGTTCCCGGGGCGCCACGCCAAGCCTGACACATGACCTTGGCATGGACACATCCATTATCCAGACAGATCTGGCAAATTGAATTTCAAAATAAGAGCCATTACTCAAATCACAGCAAAGCCAGGGGCCACTTCCTGCCGGTGCAGGAGAAAGATGAACAAATGACCACTCAACAACAACGCCTGCCTGCTAGCAGATAAGGCCAGATAGGAACTGGATTCATGCCAGAACAGGGCCAGATTGGGGCCAGATCAGAGCCAGATGAAAGCCAGATTAGAAGGGAATTCAACTCAGATAGAGCAGGTGTATCTGTGATGAATCACAAATCATGATGATGATCACATCCAATATTGCCATGACTCTGGATATTACACTAACAAACAGTGAAGGTTCATGTTGATTTATGTTACAGTGTTTTTCTCTGTTCTCCACTAAAAGAGTACTACAGGTGAGGGCAGGTGAATGTGTTGTGTTGTGTTGTATTGTGCTGTGCTGTGTTGTGTTGTGTTGTGTTGTGTTGTGTTGTATTGTGTTGTGCTGTGCTGTGCTGTGCTGTGCTGTGCTGTGCTGTGCTGTGCTGTGTTGTGTTGTGTTGTGTTGTGTTGTGCTGTGCTGTGCTGTGCTGTGCTGTGCTGTGCTGTGCTGTGTTGTGTTGTGTTGTGTTGTGTTCTGTAAGAGGTATGAGGGTGTCGTGACTGTGACTGGGATACCATGGCATCGTGCTGCAGGTGATGAC
>PYXC01001134.1:215000-227500 GCA_015244755.2 Tenualosa ilisha
ACACACACACACACAGGCACTCACACAGCCACACGCACACACACACTCACACAGCCACACACACACACACACACACACACACACACACGCACACACAGGCACTCACACAGCCACATGCACACACACACTCACACAGCCACACACACACACACGCACACACACAAACACACACACACACTCACACACATGCACACACTCACACACCACACACACACACACACACCACTGCTGAATCCCAGTGCCCCCTACTAAGCACTAAGTGACAAACTGTCAAAGACCTACAGTAAGTGCATGAATTGACTTTGTGATTGTTTGATTCCTGCCTCCTGCCTTAAATCGAGCGTGGAGCTTTGGGTTAGAGTGTGTGGTGTGTGTTCTTTGGGTTAGAGTGTGTGGTGTGTGTTCTTTGGGTTAGAGTGTGTGGTGTGTGTTCTTTGGGTTAGGTGTGTGTGATATGTGTGTTCTTTGGGTTAGGGGTGTGTGGTGTGTGTGTTCTTTGGATTAGGGTTGTGGTGTGTGTAGTCACACTGTTTGTGTAGTCGTGCGTTCTGTTCTACTCCCCTACTGGTGTTCTGTGACACATAAAGTAGATGGTTCTCAGCAGAACTGTGCTAGAACAAACAGAATGGGATCTCCTCCTCTACTTGCCCTGAATATGTATCTCCAATCCCTCTGTATTTCATAAGACAAATCAGAGGCCATTCACCATAATAATGCTGATTAATAATGCCTATCAGAAGCAGAGTGAGTGTCCTGGTGTCTATGCGCTGTCATTCCCTCGGTTCCCCGATGGCTGTAAAAACTCCAAGATGGCTCCCATCAGAGGGTCTAATTCACACTGTGAGTTATGAATGCGCTGATAATGAGATGGAATGAGGACGGAGACACCAGCGATGCCCTTGGACTGAGCCGAGCCAAGCAGGCAGCCTTATGGAGAGGCTGGTAGGCCATGTGTCTGCTAGTGTCATTATGCAGAAAGCTCAGGCAGGGCAGCACAGCGCAGCACAGGGAACATATGCTAGCTTTGGCACTCGGTGGAGCTGGGCCTCCTGGACATCAATCCCCAGATGTAGACCTTGAGCCCACACTTACTGTGTCATGTGACACACAGAGACTGTGGCCTCTTAATGAATGTTTTTTTCAACTTCATGTGAAAGATTTAGCCTCCTTGAGGCCAAGGAAGTTAATTAAGTGGGACACTGCTGTATTATCTGGACATAAAAAGGCGTAAATACAACACCTGCAGTATTAAAGTGATTGCAGCTGAGGCTTTTGTGAGACCTGCACCTTGCACTTCTATCACCTCACCCCCAAGTGGTGCTTGGAGGTTACTGTAATTTGGTCAGCGCCCCCTGGTGGTGGTGGCTTTAGGGAGGTTACTGTGATTTGGTCAGCGCCCCCTAGTGGTGGTGGCATTAGGGAGGTTACTGTGATTTGGTCAGCGCCCCCTGGTGGTGGTGGCATTAGGGAGGTTACTGTGATTTGGTCTGCGCCCCCTGGTGGTGGTGGCAGGGAGGTTACTGTGATTTGGTCAGCGCCCCCTGGTGGTGGCATTAGGGAGGTTACTGTGATTTGGTCAGCGCCCCCTGGTGGTGGTGGCATTAGGGAGGTTACTGTGATTTGGTCAGCGCCCCCTGGTGGTGGTGGCATTAGGGAGGTTACTGTGATTTGGTCAGCACCCCCTGGTGGTGGCATTAGGGAGGTTACTGTGATTTGGTCAGCGCCCCCTGGTGGTGGTGGCATTAGGGAGGTTACTGTGATTTGGTCAGCGCCCCCTGGTGGTGGTGGCAGGGAGGTTACTGTGATTTGGTCTGCGCCCCCTGGTTGTGGTGGCATTAGGGAGGTTACTGTGATTTGGTCTGCGCCCCCTGGTGGTGGTGGCAGGGAGGTTACTGTGATTTGGTCAGCGCCCCCTGGTGGTGGCATTAGGGAGGTTACTGTGATTTGGTCAGCGCCCCCTGGTGGTGGTGGCATTAGGGAGGTTACTGTGATTTGGTCAGTGCCCCCTGGTGGTGGCATTAGGGAGGTTACTGTGATTTGGTCAGCACCCCCTGGTGGTGGCATTAGGGAGGTTACTGTGATTTGGTCAGCGCCCCCTGGTGGTGGTGGCATTAGGGAGGTTACTGTGATTTGGTCAGCGTCCCCTGGTGGTGGTGACAGGGAGGTTACTGTGATTTGGTCAGCGCCCCCTGGTGGTGGCAGAGGCCTCTGTCCTCTAACATGGACATGAGTATCCGGCTCAGAACACAGACTTTGGTTTTGGACTCGTCTAAGGTACTTCAAGTTTTTTTTTTCGCCTGGCAAATGTGACTTAATGCACTCTTTCTCTGCACTACATTTCTCTGATAGGACCACATAGACACGCAGGAGTAGAGTCGGTCAGATAGCTTTTATTAACAAGTTTATTGATACAGTCTCACTTGCAACTCAGTTTCATAAATACAAACTGTTGTTTACAGAGGGTAGAATAATAAAGTCCATATAGATAATTCTGTTCCGTACTGGTTAACATTGTCCCAGTGCTGCTTGCAACGCAGGGACGTTTTGCATAGAACGTGTGTGAGAACCAGAGGACACCCTCCGTGTGTGAGAACCAGAGGACACCCTCCGTGTGTGAGAACCAGAGGACACCCTCTGTGTGTGAGAACCAGAGGACACCCTCTGTGTGTGAGCAGCACTTGTGTAGTTTCCCCAGTGGCCAAACACACACACGGGCTGAATGCCAATGTCTACCCCGAAGCCCCGAGTCCTGGAGCCCCAAAAGTAACATAAATCGCATTGATCAACATGATTCTTATCACAGTTGTTTGCTGTCAATCATTTTCACACTCATCTCAATACAATTGCCACCTTTTCAAAACTTTACCAACACACATCTAAGCTCCTCATTTACCATCTGCTGCAAAATGCACAACAGCCACCAGAGCTACTGCTACTTCCCCCAAAATGACTAAAGCCATTGGAACACACCAGCAAGTCAACAATGGCGGCAACAACGGAAAGAAGTTGAAACAAAACACATCAAATATAACTTTCCTCATACAGTTTGACATAGATCAACATTGTTACATATGTTGTGGACAGTATATGCCATGTTATATATATTTTGAGTGAATATAGCAATACCAGTCTATCTGTTTGACATTTTGATGTGTTGGTGGACCTCTGGCAGTAGATGAAAATGGCACACAGAGGAATGAATATTTCTCTGTATCTGTGTAAACTGAGGGGATGTCCAGATGCTAATAGCATGCACAGCATAGTGGCTGTTTCCTAAATGGCATACTGCTGTACTACTTAGTGTAATACGTACAGTAAGGCATGGCAAGTAAAGTGTTAAGAGTTTTGCATTGAGACAAGTCTGAAAATGACACAAACCCTGTAAGCTGTTGAGGGTTCAGGACTTAGGGTTGGGGCAGGCAGGACATTAGGATTCAGGAACCACTCTGAATACACAGGGCTGAGACAACACCTCCACCCTGACCCCAACCCCCACCTCCAGAGGTACTCACAAAGGGTCAGTCCAGTGCCCAATGTCCATCTTCAGAGAGCAGCAGAAGACCCATGTTCCAGCTGATTCCGAAAGGCATGACTCCTCAGCCAATTAGATCAGCTAATTAGTCCAATCCCCTGTGTTATTCATGTCCACAGGTAGAGTCACCTGATTAGATCAGCTAATTAGTCAAATGGACCGTGTTACATAACGCCCACAGATGGAGCCAATGCAGGTCAGACTTTTGGGCTCCATCTCTGTCTCTCACCACAGACATGAGGAGGCCAGCAGAAGCAAGACACAACAGGACTGAATCTCGCTTCATATCTCTGTGCTGGCTCTGTCTGGGAGGGAGGGAGGGAGGAAAGGAGGGTGGCCAGACGTCAGATCCATTTGGCTGATACAAAAAGCAATAAAGCGTCTGCTTGTGTGAGGACAGGACTGGACCAGACTCATGCTGCTGTTGGCCTTTTATTTACAGGGGTTTGTACATCAGCAGAGAACGCTGAGGAGGAGAACACACACACACACACACACACACACACACACACTCACACACTCACTCACACTCACACACACACTCACTCACACTCACACACACACAAACACATACATATACACACCTGTGGCCCAGAAGCGCACACACACACACACACACACACACACACACACACACACACACACACACCTCTATTGTTTCCTAACTGTGGTCAGCATATCCTGAAACAGCTTGTGCTCCTTTTCTGGTATGTCCCCATTGTAGTGACGTTGAGAGAAAATGGTGACTCAAAAATGGTGTATTTTTACAGAGTAGTCAGTCACACTAAGACTCAAAAATGGTGTATTTTTACAAAGTAGTCAGTCACACTAAGACTCAAAAATAGTGTATTTTTACAGAGTAGTCAGTCACATTAAGACTCCAAAATGGTGTATTTTTACAGAGTAGTCAGTCACACTAAGACTCAAAAATAGTGTATTTTTACAGAGTAGTCAGTCACACTAGGACTCAAAAATGGTGTATTTTTACAGAGTAGTCAGTCACATTAAGTCAAAAACAGCAGTCAACATTAAGCTCAAGCTAGGCTTTATACCACCAACTCATCAGTCAGAAAACACCTTTTATTTGCACCCATAAATGAATATGCACAAAACAACCAAACAGTTATCCAACAATTAAAAACAAACTAATGCAACCATAATTAATCATTAAAAGTCCTGAACAGTTGATCTGTGTTGATCTCTTGCCAGAGTGGCGTGCCGTGAGGAGGAGATAAAAGCAAACGTTATGCCAACAGCAGGAGGAGTGGGTGGGAGGGGCTGGTTCATCAGGGGCTGCATGAGGTGAACTCCTCCAGAGATACACACACGTTAGCAGGCCCCGCCCCAGGCCTGCACTGGCTGAGTGACGGGAGAGGAGAGCAGAGCAGAGGAGAGCAGAGGAGATGGGGCTTTCATGCAAGTATTGTGTTCTCTATTCATCAGTCCCACACATGAGGACACTTGACAATCAACCATAGTGTTTGTTGTTGTGAAATGTTGCAAATGTGTGTTGTGATGCCTTAATATGAGTTGTGTTGTTTTGTTTTGTTTGTTTTCAGTGATACTTTGTTTGTTTGTTTACTTGATATTTTCGAGCCCTTGTAATTCTGTTGTCTCCCACAGACCAAAGGGCAGCTGTGAAACGCCAAAGGGGATAGAGGAGCACTGCAGGTTTGAGTGGAAGTGACAAAAAACACAAACATTATTCCTGTTTGTTTCGTTCCCACGTGTTTCTCACGGCACAAAGTCTTCTTCATTGCCCTTTGACCTTTGATGTCACATGGGGCCATTTCATTTCATCTGGCCGAATGAAAGTGCTGAGCCTGAAGGTGATTTTTACAAAACTATACTGGAGTTCCCCCTTTTGAATAACATGTGAGGCATTAAAATACAAACATAAACATTTATATCAATAATATTATAAACAACAATCACAACAACCACCATCATTTCAACTCCAAAACAACAACAAAAAAAAAAACAAACAAAAATAAAACAGGTCAAATTTTCTCAAATCACTTCAAACCCATTTGAAGATGGCTTTTGTCAGAGCCTTGGATCTGGTTTGGACCAGGAGCCAAGGTCTTCCTCCTGGTGTCTGCTGCCTGCCAACTATGTGGCCTGGTGCTGGACTCTGTTATAGATGAGCCCAGCAGGGAGCCAGCAGCTGTCTAAACTGGGCCAGTTTGGCATGACTGAATGTCTGAAATCAAAGTGAGTTTTGAAAGGCATTTAGCGGAGATGAGAGAACATGACAAGTGTAACACTGCTTGCTTTGACAGATGAGCCACTTTATAGATGAGCATAATGTGCTGATGCTTCAATTATCAGAGCTCAGCTGGACTGACCAGAGCATCAGCTCATAAATGAAGTGCCTTTCCTATCAAGTAAGCAGTGCTTTTCTTTTTTGTAGCCAATGAAATTGCTGCACCAGTAACATAGCTTGAAGAGCCAGTCCAAATTAACCTGGATTTGCAACAGCAGGTTGGGAATCGTGACAGTGCTAGCACAGCTCTGTCACGCTCAGGTGTGTCACATGACCTCAAAAACCACGTGAGGGAATGAGGGTCTGGTTCAGTGGGTGTTTGACAGGGGGAGCATCGCACTGCAGCTCAATGCAGGTCAATGAACTTTCCCAATATATAACTAATGCATAGCGATATTAAAGCTTGATATCGAGTCTTACTGCTATTGATTTCAAATTCAATTGAACTGAAACCTGGGAGCCAATTTGTGTCTCACGTTGTTTTAAAAAACCCTATTTTTGCTCCTTTGTCCTGAACAAAGAGAGAGCAGAATGAGTTCTCTCTCACACTGGCGTGCGTGCTGTCTAGAGTGAGCTACTAATCCAATGCAACTCATGGTCCTGTCGACAAGACAAGAGACAGAAGCCCCAGAGCACATCAGCTAAGTGTGTGTTTGACTGCCCTGGAGTGTGTGTGTGTGTGTGTGTTTAACTGCATCAAAGCACAGTGTCTTTGACTGCCCTGTGGTGAGTGTCTTCAGTTTGTCAGGTGCCATGTGACATGTCATTGTGACAGTGGTGCATCTCTCTGAGGGCTCTCAGTGTGTGTGTGTGTGTGTGTGTGTACAATGGAGAGAAGTGGGTAGGGAGAGATGGAGTAGTGATTCTGCTGGACAAGAAGAGTAAAGACAGAAATAGGGACAGAGGAGGAGAAAGATGGAGTGAAGGAGTGAGCCAGAGAAAGAGAAAAAAGAGAGGGATGGAGAGAGAAGTAATGGCACAAAACAACCTTTACACTGAAGAGGGGACAAACAGAGATGGAGAAATAGAGAGAGAGGCAAAGGAACAAGGACACTGAACTACAGAACAACACATGCCACAGGAATAACAGGGGGGGAGAGAGAGAGAGAGAGAGAGAGAGAGAGAGAGAGAGAGAGAGAGAGAGATGCCGGGAGAGAAATAGTACAGATTTTGAATGAACAGTGGAAAAAGGGGCCAAGAAGCAATGACACACACACACACACACACACACACACACACACACACACACACACACACACACACACACACTCATACACACACATACACACAAATGACTGTGAAGACTGATGTGCATGTACAGCTCTGAAGATCAAAAGCAACCCTCCCACCTCATCCCTGTCTCCCTCCATCCCTCCCCCCCTCTCTCTCTCCCTCCTTCTCTCTCTCTTTCCCTCCTTTTCTCTGTCATGTAAAAGAGGTCTGGGAGTCTGAAGTGAAGCAGAGAAAGCTGTTTTGTCACCTGCTGAATGTGAGGCCTTGCTGAGGTACGGGAAACACACTTAGACACACTCAGGAAAGGTTGCAAGTGGGCGTGTGATTACATTAAATCCTTCACACATCCGTTTGAATGCATCAGCTCAGCGGAGTCAAACACACATCATTTCCCTTCCAAAAGCCGAACCAAACCTCACAACTCCCTGGAAACACTTTTGACGGATTTAGACAGAATCAATGCAGACCAGGTGACAGTCACATCCAGGCCAGAACTCAGCCAGAACTGATCAAAACACAGCTCTTACTCTCCATCCTGGTGATGTTTATGTTTACATTTGTGCACAGTAATTACCGTGCTCATTTGAATAAGCCATGTAATGTAGCGGATTTAGGGAGCTAGCTATCATCTCCAGTCCTTGTAGCTGTGTCAGCACTGTTGCTACTAGTGTGGACAGACTCATTCAGATACTCACAGGCCTGGTGCCATGTTGTGTGTGCTGCACACTGATGCAGTCTGGAGTCCCTCAGGACACTAAAAGATAAACATTTTTGTTTGTGTATATAAATGTCATGGATACATGTGTGTTCACCAGACTGTACTGGTTGAATGTTGTGATTTGCCAATATATTGGATGTTATGATTTGGGATTGTAATGATCTATTTGCTGTGCCAATAAAACTCACTTGAATTGAACTGAATTAAATATTGACTTGGGCTGTCTCTGTGCAGGCTACTCTTGACTTCCACTAGAACGGCAGGCTTGCAGGGCTTCAGGCTAGGTCACTATGCAACACATTAGGGGACATCTAAGTCATGTGACTTACCGTAAGTCTCGGTGGGAAGTACTTGGCTTTAGTGAGCACAAGCCCATAAGTAAAAGTCCAATTGCAAACATATGTGATTCTTATTTGTCCTTATAGAAAGATATAAGAAGATCTTATAAGTGCCTATATGTAATGGGGATCTTCCCAGACAGATGCTCTGTGGGACACTACTGAGGTACGGTGTGAAGGTGCCATAACTGTGAGTGTGTGAGTGTGTGTGTGTGTGAGAGTGTGTGAAGTGTGTGTGTGATTGTGTGTGTGTGTGCGTGTGTTCGTGTGTGATTGTGTGTCTAGTTTATTCTTCACTGGGAGAAGATGTGAGACTGCTTACGTGTTACAGGAAACCAGACTGCTTACTGAAATGGCATTGCAGACAGCTACACACACACACACACACACACACACACACACACACACACACACAAGAATAAGTACAGAAACAAACCCAAGCGGGAATAAATAAAGAATATGAAATGCACTCTATTTCTTCCCTTTCATTTGTCTTTCTTGTCTTGCTTAGCCCAGAGAGCTGAGAAGAGAGTCAGTGAGATGTGCTTCTCCTTTGCCTGTCCAGCACTGACATAAGGCACAGACGCTTGTCCTTTGATGGGGGCTGGGGCTCAAAGTGTGTGTGTGTGTGTGTGTGTGTGTGTGTGTGTGTGAGTGAGAGAGAGAGAGTGTGGGTGTGAGTACGTGTGAGAGAAAGAAAGTGTGTGTGAGTGTGTGTGTGAGAGTGTGTGTGTGAGTGTGTGTGTGTGTGTGAGAGAGAGAGTGTGTGTGTGTGTGTGTGTGTGTGTATGGTGCCAGACAGAGTGAGAGCCGACTCAGTGCAGGACTCCCGTCTCCTGTCTGTCTCTCTCTCTTTCTCTCTCTCTCTTCTCTCTTTTCTTTCTGTGAGGGGCCTCCTCAACGTGTCAAAATCATTTTCTTTGTTTATTTATTTATTTGTTTGTTTATTAGTTTCCTTGTTTGTTGGTTGGTTTGTTTGTTTTTCCACAGCAGGGCAACGCAAGTGGAGCAGGTGTTGTCACTCTGACAAACGCGGAACATGTAGAAAATGTGACGAGCGAGGGAGGGAGAGAGAGAGAGAGCGAGGGAGGGAGGGAGAGAGAGAGAGAGAGCGCGGAAGAGAAACACAAAGAGAAAGTGGTGCCTCAGAGCAGCAGGTCTGAGCGAAGCGCGCTGGGCGGTCCGTTCGTCCGTGCGTGCATCCCTCCGTTGTGGGAAATGAATTGGCTCTGGGCTGTGACTGCGCCGAGGTGTGGTGTGAAATGAATGTAATCTGTGCTGAAGGCAGGAACAGAAGGGTGAGGTGTGTGTGTGTTTGTGAGTGTGTGTGTGTGTGTGTGTGTGTGTGTGTGTGTGGTGTCCTGGTGATCACCCCAGTCTTCAGGACGGTGGATAGAAACTTTCCTCTCTGCTAAATGTCTCAGGAGGATCTTGGAGAGTTCCTCATTGAAGCGTGTTTTTGTGTGTGCCAGTGTGTGTGTGTTATTGTATGTCTGATATTTTGTGTGCATCGAGTTTGTGTGTGTGTGTGTGTTATTGTATGTTTGATATTCTGTGTGTGTATGGTGTGCCTTGAGTTTGTATGTATATGTGTATGCGTGTGTGTGTGTGTGTGTGGAGCAGTCCTAGATGCAGATGTGGTTGCTCATCTGGCAGGTGGAGCCGTTTTCTGCTTGCGACAGGAAGACGATGCCATTGGCGCACACACACACCTCAAACACAGTCTGTCTGGACGGGGAGGAGGACGCCACGCCCTTGGGCAGACGCAGGAGCTTGATCTTCGGAGCATCCAGGATGATCTGCATGGAGGAGACAGGAGTAGGAATAGGAGCAGGAGGAAGAGAAGGAGGAGGAGGTGAAGAGGAAGAGGAGGAGGTCAAAGAGAAGAGAGGGAAAAAGGAGGAGGAGAAGAATAAGAGGAAGAGGAGTGGGTTATGGAGAAGAATAGGGAAGAGGAGGAGAAGAAGAATAAGAGGAGCAGGAGAGAGAGGAGGAGGTGAAAGAGAAGAGAGGGGAAAAGGAGGAGTAGAAGAATAAGAGGAAGAGGAGGAGGAGAATAAGAAGAGGAGGAGAAGGAGGAGACAAAGAAGAGGAGGAGGACATTTTATGAGAAGAGCAACACCACCACATCAGTAATAAAGAAATATGTGTGTTATGTAGCAGTGTTGCACTAATTGTTTATCTGCAGGAACTGCAGTTTATTTCTTGTCTCTCTTGAGGTGTGCCGTTCTTCCTCTCTCTTCTTAGTGTGTGTGGTTCTCTCTGGTCTCCTCTATGTCCAGTCCTTAGTCTATTCCTTTGGTCTTGGTCTCCCAGGACTTTGAGAGCAGCCCAGCGACAAGAGCGATGTCCCCCTCCCACCTACAGCTAACCACTCAAACTAGCATCTCTACAGAACATGTCAGCAACTCGTGTCAACAACACAAACAACAACAAGGTGTCACTTGAGAACTTCAGCTGTCTCCTTGGATGAACACCAGACTCAAATTACAGCTCCGCAAGAAAAACTGGAATTCATCCTCGGAACACAAACAGCACCAGTGTCTGAATCCTAACTCCCCTTTAAAGGATAGTCCAGTGCAGCCTATAGTCCTATTGTTTGAGATCCCAACTCCCCTTAAAGGGACAGTCCAGTGCAGCCTATAGTCCTATTGTTTGAGATCCCAAACTCCCCTTAAAGGACAGTCCAGTGCAGCCTATAGTCCTATTGTTTGAGATCCCAAACCCTGTTAGTTACTCTGTTACTAGCTGACGCTAACCAGTGAGAGTATAGAAACTCTGTTAGTTACTCTGTTACTAGCTAACGTTAACCAGTGAGAGTATAGAAACTCTGTTAGTTACTCTGTTACTAGCTAACGCTAACCAGTGAGAGTATAGAAACTCTGTTAGTTACTCTGTTACTAGCTGACGCTAACCAGTGAGAGTATAGAAACTCTGTTAGTTACTCTGTTACTAGCTAACGCTAACCAGTGAGGGTATAGAAACTCTGTGAGTTACTCTGTTACTAGCTAACGCTAACCAGTGAGAGTATAGAAACTCTGTTAGTTACACTGTTACTAGCTGACGCTAACCAGTGAGGGTATAGAAAGTCAACAATAGTTGAACAGGTTTGATCGGAAGAAGAGGGTTTCATCAAGGCAAAGAACTACAATCTGTACTTCTGTACACATACACGCACACACACACACACAAACACACACAGACATACACAAACACGCACACACACACACACACAAACACACACAGACACACACACACACGCACACACACGCACACACACACACAAACAGCACACATGCACACACACCACACACACACACACACAAAAAGCACATACACACACACACACACAGTGTGAGCTGTACCTCTGTACATACACACACACACACACGCAGTGTGAGCTGCCTCCATGAGTCCCATATGAGACTCCTACTCAAACTTCAGGAGAGCAGACGCTGAATCTCTAACTGTCTCCAAACTCTGGGCTGGTCCCAGACGACAGCCTGTCAGTCCATCAGAAAAGAAGAAATACTGAGAAGAAACAGACCCTCAAGCTGCCTCACATCCATCCATCTACTCTCTCTCTCTCTTTCTTCTCTCTCTCTCTCTCATACATACACACACACACACACACGCACACAGACACACACACACACATAAACACTGTCACTCATTACACCAGCATCACAGCATCCATCCCTTTCTCCATCTCTCTCTCTCTCCTTATCTATCTTATACTCTATCGCTCTTTGTGTGTCTCTCAGATTTCTCTCCCTCAGTTCTTCTGCAGGTGTCTTTACATTATATTGCTATGTGTTCTTTGTGTTCTCATTCTCCCCAGACTCAGTGTTCTAAAGTCCTCCCCTTACTCGGAGAGGAGAGAGAAGAAAGGAACGTAGAAAGGGCGGGGGGGGGTTGAGAGTGGAGGAGTGGAGCAGAAAAGAAGAGGAAAGGGTAGAGGAGAGGCGGAGAGGAGGGGAAAGAGGAGAGGAGAGGAGAGGAGGAGGAGGAGGAGAGAGAAGTAGATGAGTCATTTTGTCTCCACCTCAGGGAGGCATTTCAAGTGAATGACCTGGAACACTTTTAAAAGCACCGCTTCACCGAGGACCATCACACATCTGCTGCTGAGCAAACTGAAGCCCCCCACCCCCCAAAAACACATACACACACACACACAGACACACACACTCGTGCACACAGACGTAACACACACCAACCTGGCACAGCATGACACAGCACAGCACAGCACAACACAACACAGCACAGCACAGCACAGCACAGCACAGCACAGCACAGCACAGCACAGCACAGCACAACACAGCACAGCACAACACAACACAACACAACACAACACAACACAACACAACACAACACAACACAACACAGCACAGCACAGCACAGCACAGCACATTA
>PYXC01001134.1:232500-237500 GCA_015244755.2 Tenualosa ilisha
AATTTGTGGCGCCTTTATTTGTGAGTGAGTGAGTGAGTGAATGTATGATTGAGTGACTGTGTGAGTGAGTGAATGAGTGAGTGAGTGAGTAAATAAGTGTGTGTGTGAGTGAGTGAGTGAGTGTGTGAGTGTGTGAGTGTGTGAGTAAATAAGTGTGTGTGTGAGTGAGAGAGAGTGTGAGTAAGTATATACATGTAACTGGTGTCTGGTGGTGGCTTTCTGACACAAGACTCTCTGCTGAGAAGGAGAGAGGAGGCAGACAGACAGGCAGACAGACAGCCCAGAGGGAGAGAGAGAGAAAGAGAGGGAGAGAGAGAGAGGAAGAGAGAGAGAGAGAAAGTCATTCACTGGATGAGGGAGAAGTGGGAGCTTTTTTTTGATGATTGTGTTTGAAGGTAAAAAGCCAACTGGTGAGGGCTGCTGTCAGGCTCCATCAGCAGAGTACTAGCTGAAGCTAATTAAACAGAAATGGGAAGCTCGCTCCGCCACAAACACACACACACACACACACGGCCCGCTCCGCCACAAACACACACACACACGGCCCGCTGAGGACCTGCGAGGACTGTGTGAGGGGAGATAGGACTTCATTAACGCAAACACAGCCATCGTAATGAAGACAGAACCCGTTGTAGTGGAGACAGCACCATATTAGCAAAGATAGGGGCATATTAAGGCAGCTTGCTTTGGTTATATAAGCCAGCCAGACAGCCAGACAGAAGACACCAGGCACAGGGCCTACAATAGTTCATTTGCTGCCAGGAGGAATGTGGCGTGCTATCAGAGTTAGCAGAATAAGCAGAGCGCTTTAGCAGTCTTTATAAACGTTTACGCAGCGCCAAACAACCAGCTTGGCCAGAACTAGCAGAGTGCTTTAGCAGTCTTTATAAACGTTTACGCAGCGCCAAACAAGCAGCTTGGCCAGAATGAGCAGAGTGCTTTAGCAGTCTTTATAAACGTTTACGCAGCGTCAAACAAAATGTAATTTAGGGTGAGTGGTGAACTTGCTTGCTTGAAATGCTAAAAGATATATTCAAAAATATAGTGTATTTGTGTGTGTGTGTGTGTGCGTGTCCGTGCGTGTGTGTGCGCGTGTGCAGGATGCGATTTGTAGGGGGGGATGGGGGATCATCTCCCCCTTTCTGGTTTTTACCTCTGCTGAATGAATTTTATCCTCGGGGGGTAAAACCCCGAAAATAATTAAAGAAAAAACGATTGAATTGAAATCAGGTTGTGACAGTTTCTTCCACAGCTCTAATCTACATTGCTGGTAGCCTACTAACTTTCAACCTGACCTGAATTGTCGGTAATCTTGTTGTTCGCAAACGTCCCCATGCACATAAATACATTGTTTCAGCATTCTACGCAGAACTAATAAAAAATGAGGGAAAATGAAACATGTTCAGAGCAGCATATCGTCCTACTTCACAGGACCAGCACAAAAAAAGACTAAGTCAACATCCAACTAAGTCATCCATCGCTGTTACTGGACCAGACGTGTGTTCGTTCCCTGCGCAGAGGTTCGCAGAGATGTGGATAAAAGTAGGACGACACGCTGCGGATGACGCGCCAACAGGAAAACCGAAAAGGCCACATGAAATCCGACATCAGAGCAAACTGTTTATTTAGTTTTAGAATTAGTTACTTTGACATAACATGTGAAATCATATTTTATGACATGTGAAATCATTATTGGTTACGTTTTACAGACCGATCCCATTAGGCTAATGTTCCTCTGCCAATCCTCTGACATGTTCGCGTGATCGGACCTTATCCATGGTTCTGAAGCCCAAATAAGCCATCACATCGTGGCTGGCACAGAATATGAAACGTTTCATGTCTTTTTAAGTTTGCATTGAAGATGAATGCTCATCTGTTCATAATTTAGGCACACAGGGTCTACCATTAACCTAAAGAAGAATTCAACCTGCTGATTGCTTATTTTTTCATGATTAAAAAACAACAAAAAAAAACATCCCCCCCCCTCTGTTTTTTGGACAAATCGCACCCTGCGCGTGTGTGTCTGTGTGTGTTTGTGTGTGTATGTGCGTGTGTGTGTGTGCGTGTGTGTGTTTGTGTGTGTGTGTGTTTGAGTATGTGTGTGTGTGTGTGTGTGTGTATTTGCGTGTACATGTCGTATCGTATCGTATCGTCTCCGCTTCGTATCTGTATGTGTGTACATGAACAGAGGGTAACCAGCGGGGCATTGCGTATAGGATCTATGTGTGTGTGTGTGTGCATTTCTGTGTGTATGTGTGTGTGTTTGTGTGTGTGTGTGTGTGTGTGTTTGTGTGGACTAAAGGTAAACAGTGGAACACAGCGGGTGCGATTTGTGTGTGTGTGTGTGTGTGTGTGTGTGTGTGTGTGTGTGTGTGTGTGTGTGTGTGTGTGTGCAAGGCTGGGAGCTGTATCTGTACCGCTACTGCGTAACTTGAGGGTGATTCAGAGGAAAGGGATGATTTCAACATCTTACAAAGTGTCACTCAGTAGGGGATCAAGGGCTTATAACATCCACACACACATGCACACATAACACACTCACTTACACACACACACACACACACACACACACACACACACACACACACACACACACACACACACACACACAGAGGTACAGCAGCAGAACTTCTGTTGTCAGCAGATGCTAATAACTGGCCCGTGCTGCGGGGGCTGTGTGTGATGTCAGCCATTGTCCTCCCAGCGCTAGGTGCTGTAATGACGGCTCAGAGGGGGCCAGTTGATGGCTCGTCTGTTCCGACGCCACCCTCCCTCTGGGTGACCTTTGCCAAGGTCATCTGGAGCTCAGGGATGATACTGCTGCTTATCTTAGCTGCGGAGCACACAGGCACACTGGATCTCAGTTGTGGAGTCTGGCCGTACAAACTAAACGGCTGCCACTGATGCCACTGACACAATGCCAAAGCGCAGGATTACTCTCATGCCCAGCTGGCAGCCTATAGTAAGACTGGAGTAGGAAACACACACACACACACACACACACACTGTCACGTAGCCATGTGGGTTGAAATGACAGGTAGCAACCACTTTTCTACATCCTCCCGTCCCTCATCCCCCTCCCCCCCCTCTCTCTCTCTCCCTCTCTCTCTCTCTCTCCCTCTCTCTCTCTCCCCTCATCTCTCTGTATCCCCCTGTAGTGGCAGGTTGCTGCTGTGAGTGCTGTTGGCATAGAGGGATAATGGAGACTCCTGTAGGGCTCGCTAGACTAGGACATCCATGCTGAGACTGCACAACTACTCACACAAAATAACACACACACACACACACACACACACACACACACACACACACACACACACTACCAATACCACACACACAAGCACACACACACACACACACATACTACCAATACCACACACACAAGCACACACACACACACACACACACACACACATACTACCAATACCACACACACACAAGCACACACACACACACACACACACACACAGAGACCTTCCCTTCTCTCCTTTTGCCTCCTTTCAGCCGGGTGCATGTGTGTGTGTGTGTGTGTGTGTATGTGCGTGGTATTGGTAGTGTGTGTGTGTGTGTGTGTGTGTGGCTGTTTTTCACCTGAAAAGGATCACTGACCCCCTGAAGCAGCCAGTCGCCACGGCAGCAGTGGAAGCAGGAAGAGTCCAGGCTAAGAGTTTCCACTTTTCACTTTCAGCTCAAGTCTACTGCAGACACAGCTCTGCCTTAATGATTACAAATCACCTCGGACTCTCACACAACACAGCACAACACAACAGAGAGCGGGGGGGGGGGGAGCCTTGCCCAGAAGTAATAAAGGTGCATGCACAAAAAAAATGTGTGCACACACATATAGACACACACACTCACACTCACACACACACACACTATACACAACACAAGTTTGAGTCCATGATTGTTATGTGTGTCTGCTCCTCTCTCATATCATTTAAAGGGTTATTTTAATTCCTTGCTATGCTGAGTCCCAGCTGAGTTTGGGGAAACTAGTGCAGTTTATGAAAAACCCAATGCCTGATAAATTTGAGTGGATCTCTCTTTCTCTGTTTTTCTCTCTCTCTCTCACACACACACACACACACACACACAAACACACACTCACACACACATGGGCACATCCCTGTTGAGTTTGGGGAATCTAATGTAGTTTATGATCTTTCGTCTATTTCAGTGGTTCTCCATCTGCGCTGCGTTCCAGCTGAATGCTGTTCAGTCTGTATCAGTCCAGGGACTGAGCTGGTATTATGGGGAGGGTGTTAAACTCAACCGCAGCGTCTGAAGAAGGCATCTGCACCGTGGAAGCCTGAGAGGGCCCCATGGAGAAGAGAGGGAGGGGGTGAGAGACAGAGGAGCGAGCAGAAGAGAGAGGGCAGAGAGAGAGAGAGAGAGAGAGAGGAGCGAGCAAGAGAGAGGGCAGAGAGAGATAGATGGGGGGGGGGGGGGGGGGCAGAAAGAGAGGGCAGAGAGTTTGAGAAAAGAGAATATGGGAAATGAGAGAGGAAATGTTCTGAGGCAGAAGAAAGGCGAGGAGAGGGAGAAAGAGAGAGAAGTAGGGAGAAACTGGCAGAATGAAAGAGGAGAGACAGACAAAGAATGAGAGATGAAAGACAGAGAGAGAGAGGGAGGGGGGGGCAGAGAAGGAGAGAGAAACAGAGAGAATGAAAAGAGAGAACAAGAGATAAAAGACAGAAAGAGAGGGGTGTAAGTAGACATGCTGTATGTCAATCCTAGCTCATAGTCAGACATGTTGCAGGACTATGCAGGTTTAAGCGGGTATACCAGGCATCAGCGAACCACTCTGCAGGCACACAGAACTGGGCACAGGTCAGTGCGGGCATCACAGACAGAGAGCAAATATGAGCTTCTGGCTCGCTGGATGGAGTGGAGAGGAGAGAAGAGGGAGAGTAGACGTTTTATGTTTGAAGAGAGGAGAGGAGACAGGAAGTGAAAAGTGGAGATGAGAAAAGAGCAGAGGAGTGGGAAGGGGAGGA
>PYXC01001134.1:242500-245000 GCA_015244755.2 Tenualosa ilisha
GAACAAGGGGCCAGGGGAATATAACTCTTCTTCTCTCTGTAGGACTGTGCGTGTGTGTGTGTGTGTGTGTGCGTGCGCGTGTGTGTGTGTGTTTCTGTGTGTCGTCAAAGACTGAAAGAGATTGTGGAATGCTGAAGACATTAGAAGCTGCAGCTGCTCTCTTTTGTCTGTGTCGCATAGATTTGAGAGGTAGGAGCGGACAGGAGCAGACGGGGGTGGGTGGGAGCGGGTGGGAGTGGGTGGGAGCGGCTGGGAGCGGCTGGGAGCGGGTGGGAGCGGCTGGGAGCGGGTGGGAGCGGCTGGGAGCGGGTGGGAGCGGGTGGGAGCGGGTGGGTGGGAGGGCCCCGTGTCCCCGTGGGTTGGGCAGGTGTAATGGTATAATGGTGTTTCCAGGCAGGGGGTGAACGCTCAGCTCCTCGGGAAAGAGCACTGGCGCTGAGATCACACACCTCAAAACCTCACACACAGGAGGGGAGCAGAGAGAGGAGAAGGCATTAGTAGAGAGAGAGAGGAGGGAGAGAGAGAGAGGGAGGGAGAGAGAGAGGGAGGGAGAGAGAGAGAGGAGGGTAAAAGGAAACAAGGAAATTAGAGGGAGAAAGAAAAATGAGAGGAAGTGCATTAGAGAGAGAGTGAGAAAGACAGGGACAGAAAGAAAGGGAGAGGGAGAGAGAGAGAGAGAGAGAGAGAGAGAGAGAGATCCAGCTTTAAAGGAGAGTGAGATGGAGGGCAGCTTTAAAGGGTTTAGGGAGGAGAGGATGGAGGATGGTAGACAGGAGAAGAAAGAAACAGAGAGTGAGGTGAAGAAAGAGAGAGAAGAGTGATGGAGGGAGGGAAAGAGAAGGAAAAGAGAGAGTGGGAAAGTGGGAGAGAGAGATAAGAAGAGAGGAGAGAGCAAGGAGGCAGAGGAGAAGAGGGAAAGAGAGAGAGATGAGAGGGAAGATGTACATGTGTGTCACTGCAGGTGGGAGGTCGGGGAAGCTTAAGATGCTGAACTAAGAGAGGATGGTAGGGGGTAGAGGATAAGGGACACACACACACACACACACACACACACACACACACACACACACACACACACACACACACACACACACACACCTAGGTCTTATCAGTCCCACAGTCCTCTGCTCTCTCTCTCTCTTATAGATGCACACTGTAGAGTTGGATGGTGCTGTGGCTTGTGTGGAGGGATGTTTCGCTGGCGTCTGAAGGTCTCCCACGCTCATAAACGACAAACGCGTTATTATAAAAGGCCGGAAAGAGATGATGTGCTGCTCAGGTTGGGTGGTGGTGGTCAGTCTGCATTTCCTGACTTTCTCTTTTCCTCTCAATCGGCCAGCAAAAACAGCTGAGACATTTCAGCCTTGGTTAGATAGATAGTCATTATGCAGTCATTCATCAAACACACACACACACACACACACACACACACACACACACACACACACACACACACACACACACACTTTTGCTGATTGTGTGCTGCTTCTCTGACTGTACTGTACAGTACTGTTGAAGTTGTGATTAACTGCTGATGCGTCTTACTCCAACTGCACGCAGGGTAATAATCTTTAACTTTTCATGCAGGCTGGGGTGTCTTAGCATTCTGCATCAGGCCACTGCTGTCTGGTATCCAGGAGAATGCTGGGTTCTGGCTACTGGCCCACACCAGCAGGACAGCAGCATAAGGCCACTCTCATCTGGAGTTGCAGGCAGCACAGCTAAAGGAGGCTTTTAAAAGAGCATCCTGGCTGTAAACAGCTGAGCCCCCAGGGCTACTTGACCCTCATCTGGCCTCACTGCGTCTCTTTCTGGGCTGAGTCACTCCAAAGATTAGGCATTAGGCAGCCACATGTGCAGACTCAAAGCACCATGCACAACACTGCAGATTGCATAGGCAAATCAGCTTTGCTTTATTGGATGAAGTACGACTTAACACACAGTTAGTAATAATGATTGCTCTGATGGAACACATACACACACATATGTACATTCAGATCCCTTTTGAAATGAGATTTCACTGGGATGGGATTTGCCAGATTAAGTAAAACAATTAGGCCTTACATTATTAAATACCTATTAGCCTATAGCATATACATTGATCCCCAAACCAACTCCAAACCAGTTCACCCAGTTACAAAGCCATCTGCACACATCCAGTAGCTCTACGCAGTAACACTGTCCTGTATATCCCAATGACTGTACATATAGGACACAGCTAATCTCCTTGTCCTCTTCAGTAATAATGTTTACATGATCACCATTTTCAATAGTATTTGTAACGTGCACATTGCACATGCTAAAACATGCCTTTGTTCTTCTGTAATGTGACCTGCAATTAGTTCTGGCCTTTTCACTCTTGATGTGGTGATGGTAGACGGCTCTCTGAGAGAGTCTGAGAGAGTGTTCAGAGGATGGTTGGGCTTACTAAACAGCTCATGATTGAGAGCACTGGTGAATCATTCACTCAAGAGGACCTCAGAGGCTCTGCCCAAGCAAT
>PYXC01001134.1:260000-272210 GCA_015244755.2 Tenualosa ilisha
ATCTCGCCGCTATTGTCACCATCGCCATCTCATCGGAGTCTCATCGCTACCATGGCGATAGACTGGAATAAACTGCATTCCGAGGTAATCAGGGCATACATGACGCCAACTGATCCCCATCCTCGATCCATTCATTGCTGCTTCTAGGACATACGTGACCGTACATGACGCTCCCATCATCTGATAGGGATGCCTGCAGCAGCCAGGACATTTCACAACAAACACGCTTCATTTTGGTTCTTTATTTCCACGTCTGATTGGCTAATTATTTCTGAAATGGCAAGACCCCAGCAGGGCATCTGCAACAGGACACACAACAGTGCCTTTCTTCTCAGCCCAACACACACTCCAACAAAGGGACTAAGGGGGACGCTGCATCAGTGCATGAAGAGCTGCGATAATATTATATGAGCTTCATTATTCCTAATTCATTTCATCAGGGGGAATTCAACACACACATTATTGACCTCTCCCTCTCTCTCTCTCTTTTAAACATACACACTCACACCCTCTATCTCTCTCTTTCTCATATTCTTTCTCTCTTTTTTAAAAATACACACACTCTCTCTTTCTTTTTTAAACATACACACACACACATTCTCTCTATCTGTCTTTCTTTTTTAAACATACACACACTCTCTCTCTGTTTCTCCCGCTGTCTCTTGCACACACATGCACATACATGCACACACATGCACACACACACACACACACACACACACACACACACAGGGCCAGATCCTGAGTCTGTCTTTGATACTGAAAACGCTGTGCTATGTCTCTGGGTGACATAGGACACATAGCACACACACACACACCAAACACACATACACATAGCACACACACACACACACAAACAGGGCCAGATCCTGAGTCTGTCTCTGATACTAAAAATGCTGTGCTATGTCTCTGGGTGACATAGGACACATAGCACACACACACACACCAAACACACATACACATAGCACACACACACACACACAAACAGGGCCAGATCCTGAGTCTGTCTCTGATACTAAAAATGCTGTCCTATGTCTCTGGGTGCCTGTGCCAACCGGTCTCCTCTCTAGTCTCCTCTCCAGTCTCCTCTCTAGTCTCCTCTCTAGTCTCCTCTCCAGTCTCCTCTCTAGTCTCCTCTCTAGTCTCCTCTCTAGTCTCCTCTCCAGTCTCCTCTCTAGTCTCCTCTCCAGTCTCCTCTCTAGTCTCCTCTCTAGTCTCCTCTCCAGTCTCCTCTCTAGTCTCCTCTCTAGTCTCCTCTCTAGTCTCCTCTCTAGTCTCCTCTCCAGTCTCCTCTCTAGTCTCCTCTCTAGTCTCCTCTCTAGTCTCCTCTCCAGTCTCCTCTCTAGTCTCCTCTCTAGTCTCCTCTCTTGCTCCTGTGAGTTGGGGGGAGGGGGGCTCCCTGTCCATCGCAGTGAAGTGGACTTAGAACTGGATGGACATAGAACTGGATGGACATAGAACTGGATGGACAGAACTGGATGGACATAGAACTGGATGGACAGAACACATAGAATGGACATAGAACTGGATGGACGTAGAACTGGATGGACGTAGAACTGGATGGCTTGATAGGATTATCTGTGACTGCCTTCTGTGAGTTTGTCAGTACAGATAGATTCATTTTTGTACCTTTTTACTTTGAGTCCGGAGTCAATGAGTATGTGTGTGTGTGCGTGTGTGTGTATGAGTATGTGTATGTGAGTGTGTGTGTGTGTGTGTGCGCGTGTGCGTGTGTGTGTGTGTGTGTATGAGTATGTGTATGTGAGTGTGTGTGTGTGTGTTGTGTGTGTGGTGTGTGTGTGTGTGTGAGAGCAAGTGAATGTGAACGTGTGTGTATGTGGGGGGGGGGGGGAGTAGCAGGCGGACTGGGGAGCGTTCCAGGGCCAGTGGTGCGTCACAGTTTGGGCTCTGTTTTGAGAACGGGCTCCTGGAAGCTTAACAGCACTTATGTGTTCTTGACTCTCTGCCCTCCATATCGATGTAACATTGAGTGCCCAGCTTTCCCGAGCAGCCAAGCCAACCTCTCCTTCTCTCTCTCCATCTCTTTCTCTCTTTCTCCCTCTCTCTCCCAACCCCCCATCTGCACTCTCTCTTGGGCAGCGGCTCTACCTCTGCCTCTTCCACCCTCTTTTTTTTTGTCTCTCTCCCTTTCCACAACTGTGTAAGGGTAAATAGTAATATTATACTTATTAGAAAACTTCAAAAAGTTCCTTTTTGCATCAGCAGATAGGAACGTGAGACAGGGGTGGGAAAAAAAACAGGACCAATTTTTCCTGAGAGAATGGCTAAATCCCAAGGTTCCCCGGAGGGCTCATTCACACTGCAAGCTGGGCGGCTGCAATTTTGGACTGTTTTCATTGAGAATACATGTGAACAGATTAGACCCTGCACACCGGGCACATGTTCTACGCGACTCACACCATGCGGCACCGCGCCCCCCGCATGGTCCGCTAGCAAAATAGAAGGGAGATCGATTTTTTTAATGCCTGACAAGAGCTTGCGGCAGCTGGTTTGTGCAAAAGACCACTCCCGCCAAGCAATTGCAGATTGCTATCTGAATGAGGCTTAAGACTGAAATGCCACAATGCAAGATAGCAGCTAGCAGTGATCAGTATATTAGTGCATTA
The DNA here is from genome assembly GCA_015244755.2 of Tenualosa ilisha. Taxonomy (NCBI): domain Eukaryota; kingdom Metazoa; phylum Chordata; class Actinopteri; order Clupeiformes; family Clupeidae; genus Tenualosa; species Tenualosa ilisha. The sequence goes on from PYXC01001134.1 coordinate 262,628, forward strand.
CAACTTTTGGAATTTTATGGTTACCATCATATGCAGTGTGATATACACACTTTTTTATTATTTTGTAATGAATGTGTTGCACTAGACAGAACTATTGGAAAAGTAGCTTTAGTTTGTCTCTTCACAGAGCTCTCTCTCTCGCTCTCCATTTCTCTTTCGTGTTGTCTTACTTCGTCATTCACTGAGTCATCTTTTCACACCAGATCAGTGACTTGTTCTTCACAGGTTGCCATCACATCCTTACAGTACATCCTTCCTGTCCAATCTTTTCTCTCTCTCTCTCTCTCTCTCTCTCTCTCTGTCTCTCTGTCTCTAGTCTCCAAAGCTTTCATGCGTTCCACACAATCTCAAAATCCTCTATGAAATTGCCTACTGTGAACCACGAGGATAGTAGGTGAATGAAGATATTGAAGTTAATTATATCTAGCCTATGTGTGCTTAGACCTACAACACAACCTTAAGTTAATTATATCTAACCTATATACTGTATGTGCTCAGGCCTACATTGCTACAGTTTGAGTCACTGACATACATGAAGTATATATGTATGTATATATATATAGGCTATATATACAGTGTATACTCTCCTTTAGGTATAGCCTATATATATATATATATGTATATATAAGCTATACTTTCCTTTAGGTGTATAATGACTATGACTAGATACTGTGATAGTGTGGTACTGCTGTTATCCCAGGCTCTCATTATTGTCCTAATCTATTAACTACATCTAGATATACACTGAGCTCCTTCACAGGGAGTTCCCAGTACACAGAAGTATAATTCGCCTGTACAAGGCCGAGAAATTTAATTTGTACTAATAATTTTATTATTACCATACCCCGTTTTATTTGAATCAGCATTTTGAGAATGTTTTTTTACTCTGATTTTAATAAAAGTTGTGTTATCAAGTAATTACATCTTCAGAAATGCATATGTGCTGGGACCTACCTTGTTTAAATCCTACTGATGAAGTACTGATGTACGCTACTGACTGAGGCGTGTAGAGTGCCCTTTCCTGAGAATGTATGTTTGCATCATGGCACAGGACTCCAGCGCAGCCACCCCCCTGTTCAGCTCCCATGGGTCCCCTGCTGCGTTAAGTAACCTGAGCAGGAGCTCAGTCAGTCAGTGATGGCCGCTCAGCACTCAGCACCCTCATAGGCTCTGTCTGGACCCAGAGGCAAGAAGTCGTCGCTGTAGCATCAGCATGGGAGTCTAATTAGGATGTCTTGAGCGGATTGACAGCCGTCGTTTATTTTTATAAGTAATGCCCTAAAATGCTGCCCTGCCCCCCCACCCTCTGCACTCAATTACCTTTCCCCTGAACCTAACTAGAGGGCAGGCAGTGGAGGCGCAGCTATTCGCTCTGCTGGGCCAAAGCCTGATGATGTAGCAGGCACTGTATTTAGCGAAGTGGAAATATATCTAGAGTGAAGTCTGTAAGATGGTAATAGATGACTGTGGAATGTGGCATTGGAACTGACCGAGAAATGTCCTGTTTACATCATCCTGCTGCCTCTGTGGAGTCGGTTGTTGAGTTGTTGTCTCAGAAGAGGAGATTGACCGTAACTGGATCCCTGTCGCCGTCTTTCAGCCATCTCATCAGTCGAACATTTAGCACGTTATTTTAACTGCCTAGAAGAAACACCTGTCATAACACGAGGTAATTGGACCAGCAAGAAAAACAGGAGTCCGGTGACAAGCATCTCAGTGATAACAATTAGCTCTAATGCAGAGGAGCCATGTTGGCTTTTTTTCACAGAACAGTACAGGAAAAAAAAAGGTTCAGTTTGTGTTTGCATGTGTATGCGTCACCTAGCCTTGCATGTTTGTGAAATGCGTCATGAAACGTCTGACTATTAATTAGGCAAATTAGGTTTTGCAGTTTCTTTATATGAGACAAAGAAATCCACCCTTTGCCAAACCTTTTCCTTCTGGTCAAATGCACACACATACACACACATGCATGCACGCATGAACAGGCGGAAGATGGAGGTGGGATGAGAGACGGAAAGATTTATCCTTGTCTGGCCCTCTTCTCCATTGCAGGTGGCTATGACCTCTGCCTGTTTGTGATTTGAGAGCCCAAGGCTCAGGCAACTACTCCTCCCATGCTGAAACCTCTTTGCAAATCCACTCATGCGATGGTGTGTGTGTGTTTGTGTTGTGCTGTGCTTTTGCCTGTGAGGCAGTGTCCATCTGACTGTTGCTGGGAGTTATACTCTGAACATTTATAACAACAACAAAACACTGGCAGACAGGACTTGTCAGAAGACACAGCAGCATTGCCCCATCCCACTCAACTCACAGTCTCCCCCATTTTAGACAACAGGGTCTGCACAGCCAAAATAAGGAGCTTTACTTCATCTTCCAATTTCACAGAAATACAGCTGTATGTACAAGGCATCAACACTGGAAATGTAAAATATTACCACACCCTATTTCATTGAATGATTTAATCACGTTTTAATAAAAGCTGTATTAGTTATCAATTAAAACAAAAAAGTATTAAGAGACCCAGTAGGCTAAAAAAATCTGGGGATCAGTGGGCTTAGGCATCCGCACCATAAACCCAGTTACCTGGGTTTAAATCTGACCCAAGGTCATTTCTCAATCCTTCCCTGTTTCTCCTTCCCACTCATATCCTGTCAATCTCTCCTGTCCTACCTGAATAAAGTCAGTTGTTGTCAATGCAACACATAAAACACACTTACACAGAATGTACTACACTGCCTGGCATGGTCCAGTCCTGGCAAATCTTTCCGGTTGCAACATTCACCTGAGCCACATCACCATATCCCTCTGATGATGGTGCTAGCACAACTTTATTGAACATATTTACAGGTGGTTCTTGTTAGGTTTTTCTTGGGGTGCTACAGATGGGCCAGGAGAGGGGGAGGGGGGGTCTGTGGAGTGGATTGTAAGATGATTAATAGTGAAGGAGCTCCAGGAGCTAACCCCTCCACCTCCTTCCAAATAGGAGGAGTCGAAGGACATGGCACCTTCTGGATTTATTGAGATGGGGCGGTGGGGGTGTGTGTGTGGGGGGGGGGTGTAGATGAAATATTCAACAGCCGACTTTGAAACTGCCGCACCTGTCATGTCTGAACGCTCCACCAGTCATTCCATCTCACAGAGGCGCGTGGACTTCCTCCGAGAACGAAACGAACGAATGATGGTGGGAGGGAGCGACGGAAAGGCAAGAAAGAGGCGAAGGAGAGTTACGAGTGCCCGTAACTTTGGCCTGTCTCTCGGCTGAGTTATGGCTCCCTCTGTGCTGGCAGGGGAAAGAGGGCTGAGACGAGGGCCGCGGCAACCAAGATCACACTCGGAGGAAGAGGGAGGGAGAGGAGGAAAAGCTGCAGAATACAAAGAGCATAAGAAAGAGAATTAAGGAATGTGTGCGTGCGTGCGTGTGTAAAACAGTTGAAACCGCTAAAAGAGCCAGTGCTCTGCATGTTTAGTGTGTGTGTGTGTGCGTTGGTGTGTGTGTGTGTGAGGGGGGCGGTGGGTGGCACAATTAAATCCGTCCCCTGCAAAAGGAGCCAGTGCTCTGCTCAGTTCTCGGAGCAGCCAAATGAGTGAATGAGTCACACTGGCAATTTTTCAAACGACTTCCCCTTCACTTAATCTCCACTGGCCCCACACCACCCTCACCACACACACATGCAAACACACCACAAAGGTCTACCCCACAACTCTCCTCACACTCCACACGCACAGACACAATCACACACACACACACACACCACAAAGGTCTACACATTCCTCACACTCCACACACACACGTGTACACCACAACATAGCACACATACACTCACCACTCACATACACACGCACACATACACTCACTACTTGCATACACACTCACACACACACACCACTCACTGCCACCCTGACTGCTGGTTCCCGTAGCCTCAACAGGGTGCCACGTGTGGCTAGCCAAATTAAAAGCACAATAGTGATTTGCCGACTAGCACCAGCCCCCCCCTGCTGACTCTACCAGCCCTCTCTCCTGGAGATCTGGACAGACAAATCACAGAGGCAAGGCTCAGAACCACCCCCCCCACCCCCCCACACATGCACACACACACCAACACCAACACACACATTCTGGTCCTCCGAGTCGGATGCCCAGCTGTGCCCAAGAAGCCAAAGGCTGTGTCTTAAGCACAGCAACCACTGTGTAGCTCTCCTCCATTGGAGCTTGTTGTTCGCATCTTTTGATTGTGGGTTGCGGTCGAAACCCCCCGCCGTGGAAAGGTCTGCTAGACTTAAATAGCCCACATGAAACACGGCGGTTAGTTTGTTGGCTGGGAAGTGTTTCTTGTGTGTGTGTGTGTGTGTGTGTGTGTGTGTGTGTGTGTGCGTGCTGCTGTAGACAAAGGTACCAAAACCCAGAGAGAGCTAGCCACTTCCTCGTGGTTAAGTCTATCTACCAGCAGCTTCAGCTGCGAGGTAGAGTGTTCTGCCACAGAGTCATTGCCAGAGAGACAGCCGTAAATCAACTGACCATGTGTTGGGCAAGACCACAAGACCAATAGTATTACCTGAGGTTTTGAAGGTTGATGCCTCAGGACAGATGTTTCGAGGCAAACTCTATGTTAGTATGTTAGAAGACAGTATGAACTCAAGGCAGAAGGCCGTGTTGGCCTCTAGTTTGTTTTAAGTTTGTTATGTTTAGCCTATGTGAGGCCTGTCTGTGGTAGTTTGTGCTGTTTTTCGAGGCGGCGTTGATGACTCTTGCGGCGTAGGCTGTTTTTTTGTTTACCACATTTGTTGACTCTACTGTTGCTGTTGTTTGGTCTTGGTGGACATTTGACTTTCATTTCACTGTTGAGTTTTTATCAAATTCAGTTAGCAGCACAAGTAAGTGTGTGCTGTGGATGTGCCATCTTTAACCAGATTGTTTGTTTCCCTCATGGTGCTTCTTCTGGTGCTTCTTCTGGTGCTTCACTGCCCCCAAGCAGTGCAGAAACAAACCAACAGTTCAATTCCGACAGATTCCCACCTAATCCTGATAATGTCAACTTGTGTCTCTGAGTGCACACACACACACACACACACACACACACACACACACACAAACTCACACTATTGCTATTAGCACAATTTCTATTATTATTATTATTCTGATCAGACAAAGCTACCTCTGAGGCTGCTCGTGTAAGTCGGCAGGGTTTGCCCAGGAAGTGTGATGGCGCTCCAGTGGCACTGCAAGCCCATGTGCAGCATGCAGGGCCGTGCTCACTTGCCCAGGCCCCGACCAGAACACTTCATTAGCTAAAACCATAATAAACATGTCATCCCCTCCACCGGCAGCTACCAGCCAGGAAACAGCTGATGCTTCCAAAGATAAAAACGTGTGTAAGTGTGAAGCGTGGCTCTCTGTTTAGGCTACTTGTAGTGCTAGTATGTGCCTATGGTTAAATACAGGTGTGTGTGTGTGTGTGTGTCATTATGTAAATTTTGTAACATGCTTCCATCCATGTTTGGATCTGTAATTCTTCCCCTGTGCTGAGATACAAAGAAAAGCTTTAGGATGTGTGTGTGTGTGTGTGTGTAGCCATTTTCCTGCCCGTCTGTCTATCAGTCTATCATTGGATGCCAATAGTGTGAGCATGTGTGTGAGTGAGAGAGAGACAGGGGAGAGATTGTGTAGCGTGTGCGTGTTCTGCAAACCTAAGCACTAGAGTGTCATGCCATAGCGTGCTCAACTGAGAGCAGCCTGCAGGTCAGTAACGCACAGCAGCCCGTGACGGATGGTGCAGTCCACTAGAACCAAGAGGCCATTGCCAGACTGGCTGGAGACGGGTGTAATTGCCCCGACCCTGTGTCTCCGCTCCGACTCATGCAGGAGGGGGTCGTTTGCTGGCTAATACGCAGTTTACTTTCCTAAAACCCATTGTGCTTTCTCTTCTCCCCTCCCCCCCCCCCCCCGCTTTTTCTCTGATGAGCCGATAGCCCAGATTTACTAAGTGTTACGGAATGCCATGGTGGTGTATTTGTCCCTCTTTGGCCTCTCTCTCTTTCTCTTTCTCTTTCTCTTTCTCTTTCTCTCGCTCTCGCTCTCTTGTTCAGTCTCTCAGCTCATTGGCTTTTGCAGTCTTTAGCCTGGCAGGGCACGATTGTCTGAGTCATGCTGTAAAAATCGACTCTTGATTAAATCTCAATTATTTAAATGAGTCTGCAAATGCATCATGCTCTCCTAATAACGAAATTAGTTCATATTTTAATTTGTCTGAATTCCACTCCGGTTCGAGTCGCCGCCATGCAGCAGCTGTAATTCCATTAGGCTCCCAGTTAAGCCCTGGTTTCCTTTTCTTTACCAATCTTTGTTTCTTTGTCTGTTGTTTTGTATTTTTGTTGGTTTGTTTGTTTGTTTATATTTTTGTTTGTTTTTTTTTCATGCCGCTGCTGCTGCAGATGACAACAGATTGCACAGACAATTGTTATCTAACATTGCCTAAGCGGCGCTTAACTCCACATAGTGGAGCGCCAGAAGTGGAAAGTCAGGTCGGTCGATTAGTCATTGTGTGGTTTTCCTTTTTGTTGTGTGTATGTGTGTGTGTGTGTGTGTATATATGTGTATGTAGCTTTATGGAATTTAAGAGTGGGGGTAGCCAGGTTTGTTTTTGTTCGTCTGAATACCCAAGCTTCTAGTGTTGTTTCGGTTAACCACGAAAAAAGAAACACCTTTCTTGAACCAACAGCCATGACACTGGTATGGCCTGGAGCCACGATTTTTGTTGACTAGCCTACATCACAATACCTGTTTTTCTTTTCCTCTACTTGAATCTCTTATTCCTTTTGTTGTCTTACACTTTGTATGCAACATTGGGGGATTAAATGCGTTCCACTGGACTGCCGTTTTCCTTTTTGCCCCCCTCAAAAAAAACCACGGGCTTTAAATCGGCTATTTCTGTAACGCTGCGCTTTCCTTTTCATGCATTGAGCGCTTGCCGGGAAAGAAGAGTGTTTTATTTTCCCGCTGTTATGAGTGCTTATGGGGGCCAACAAGTGGTTGATCATCCCTGTAATTTTCAGCCTTTATCTTTTCTCCCCCTGCTGAGTGGAAACTATCGGAGGTGGTTCTATTTTTGGCCTTCCACCAAAAAGCAAAAAAAAAAAAAAAAAAATCTGAAATAGACTCTCAGGGTGCACAAGCTATTTATGAAAGCCACTCTGTGAAGTGGTGTTGGGCTATTCTCTTAACAGGTGAAGTGAAGTCTTTCTCCCCCGTCTCTGCCTGTCTTCGGCTTTGATTTCTTCTTTTTTTTGGCTATCGGAGTCTGATATAGCTTAGCTGTCATCTTGCCAGTTGGGGAAGGTGGGCCAGAGTGTTGCCATTAACTGATATATTCCTTTTCCACGCTTCCCAGAACATGAAGGTCACAGTGAGGAGAGATTTCGGGGAGGTGGGAGGTGGGGGAGGGTGGGTTGGTGTTACAGGATGAGGGGTAACACAGCTGATACTGGAGGCCATTGGTAGAGATAACGATCATCTGGCCACCTTACAGTTTTTGGACCTTGTGTCTTAAAAGCCACTTTGCATGTGTTTTATGCACTTATTTTGTAGTGATGTCTTTTTGAAGTTACATTATATTTCCTTTCTGTTGGGTAGAATGTAAACGGGGGGAGAAATGAGCAGAATTTACCTAATATCCTTCAGCAGCACACCAGCCAGGCAGGAATGTTTCTGGTGTGTCTGGTCGACCTCGCGGGCCCTATGCGAGAAGGTGAAAACAGCCAGTGCCCTCATCACGGCCAGCCAAACATACTCAGCATTTTTTGAGTTGGCACGCAGCATGCAGTAGCGTCTAAGGTTTCAGCTGGGCCTGTCGTTTTTAAGGTTTCAGCCTCACTCTCTGTGCCCGTAAAGAACCGCACACAGATCTATTAAGCAGTGAAATACAGCCTCTGGTGAATACGCACGTATTCTGCTTGCCCGGGCATTGAATCCAGAATGCACCGAATGCACCAAACTCACAGCAGCGTTGGTCATCATGCCTGTCTCAGCATTGTAGTGCGTGTACTGCTCTTAGTGTGCACCAGAGAAACAGATAGCCGTAGCCAAGGACAATTTTAATGATCACCCGTCGCTTCTGAAAACTTTTCCATTACGTTGTTTCACACGGCTCTGTTTAGGGCCACTCGGGACTCTGACGAGCCTTTTTATTCGGGGTGTGCCCTTCATGTACTGTTGGAGGCTACATCTCCTTGTGATCAGTCTCATCACAAGGACACGTGCAGTGACCTAATAATCAATTGTTATGATGTAATATATGAAAATAATTCTCCAGATAAGTTACAAAAAAGGTTTAAAGAGGCAGCAAGAAATCTCATTTGACTTTAAGACACATGTAGGCCTATCGCCAATAAGGCAAAAAACCTAAAAAAAAAAAAAGAATTTATAAATACGTAACAGAGAGAGAAATTGAGCCAAAGATAGGCAAGGTCCTCAGCTGCACAAGAGAAAGTGCTGGAGTGAATGGGAGTGGGTGCATTGGTGAACAGCTCAAGGTCAGAGGAGCTCAAGGTCCAAATGTTGTGTGTGTGTGCTGCTCTGAGAACGATCTCCTTCTCTGCTTCCATCTCCTTCTCATTCAGAGGGGAACCATGCCTGACAACACACCCACACACACACACACACACACACACACACACACACTCTGCCCAGATAAATGCCAATCAATATCAGCCGAGGCCTGCTTACGTTCTTTTGCCATCTTCCGTGAGAGAGGAGTGCCCAAGAAGAGTGGGTCAGCAAGCTCAATCCAAGGCTGCAGAGACCCCAGTCAATAGTGTGCACTTTTGGAGGTGTTTGGTGCTTGTTTAACTTGCTGAAACTGTGCCTTTTTGGTGTGTGCGTGTGTGCATACACGTGTGTGTGTGTGTGTGTGTGTGTGTGTGTGTGTGTGTGTGTATGCTCAATTGATCAGCTTTTGTCGACTTTATACAAGTCTTTGTATCTTTCTAATCAGTTTGATATTGACACAAGCAAACACACACACACACACACACACAATCTCACACACACAAACATACAGGGAGAGCTAATACAGGAATTATGCATGCCCAGTCCTTTATTAGAGACACAGGATTTTTTCCAAACGTCTTTGTGGATCTATGACCACCAAGTTGTTGCTTATGCAAAATTGAAATGAAATTTCAATAAAACTGAATTAAAATTTCTTTCTTTCTTTCTTTCTTTTTCTTGCTCTCTCATCTCTCCCTCTTTCTTCTCTCCTTGTTCTCTCTGACCTCACCTGTGCAGTGGCCTAATCAGTTTCCAAACATTAAGTGTGTACGTGCGTGTGTGTGTGTGCGTGTGTGTGTGTGTGTACGTGTGTGTGTGTGTGTGTGAGGGGTTTAACTCATTGCCATTCATCAGAGGCTGACTCTGTGCTCCAGTGGCAGCTTCTATTGTTTGCTGCACAATAACTCAGCAACCTGCTTCTCAGGGAGATTAATTGGATCATAATCTTATCCTAAAGAAATACTCCTCGTCTGGCTCCCCTCCATGGCTCCAAACCATACTCTCCCCTCCTCTCTTGTCCTCTCCTCTCCTCTCCTC
>PYXC01001135.1:0-2500 GCA_015244755.2 Tenualosa ilisha
ACGCACACACATACACATACACACACACGCACACACATACACATACACACACACACTGTGACGATGCGACTTCGCATTGTTGCATCGCACTATTAATTTAAGTAAACTGATAGAAACAGTTGGTTTTGTTTCATTTTTTCTGTCTCAGTAATGTTTTGCTTATGTGATAACAGTAACTTCTAGTGCTCATGAGTTCTGTTATGGTCGTTTTTTTGTTGTTTGATGGACATGATTTGTATTGTGTCACGTGTGTCGCGCAAAAAGGGGGCGTGTGCGCCTCACGTTCCGCAGGTGCGGTCGGGGTACCCTGGTCATTGTCGACCTAATGATCTAATTGAGCCTGTTAATTAAGTTACGAGACCTCACCTGTTATGGAAGTCCCGGTGCTGGGACGTGAGGGGGGCTCTTGTTTGTTCGCCAAGGTGTGTGATACTCGTGGCTGCTGAGAGTCGTGGTTTTCTCAGCGGTGTTTACTTAGAGTCAGTTGCGTGACCCACCGCAAGTTATTTAGTTTTTGTCAGATTTTGTGTGTTAGTTTGTTGTTTTTGTGGAGAATTTCTTTTGTCATTCTTAGTGTTTTAGAAAATCGTTTCATTTTGATTATAATAAAATATTTTTTGTCACTCTTGAAACCTTTTTGTATTTGATGTGTCTACTACTCCTGGACCACGAGGATACCTCCTTTACACACACACACACAACACCACACACACACACACACACACACACACACACACACACACAGGCAGAGTCCATGGTCTTCCTCATGTCTGGCACTACACACACACACACACACACACATACACTACACACACACACATGCACACACATACACATACACGCACACGCACACGCACACGCACACACACACACGCATACACACACACATACACACACACACACACACACGCACACGCACACACACGCACACGCACACGCACACACACACACGCATACACACACACACACACACACAGGCACACACATAGACACACACACACACACATACACACACACATACACACAAACACACACTCACCCAGGCAGAGTCCCTGGTCTTCCTCATATCCGACGCTACACACATACACACACACACACACACACACTCACCCAGGCAGAGTCCCTGGTCTTCCTCATATCCGACGCTACACACCACAGCGTCCAGAGGCACCAGCCAGTCGCCGTCGGCGCTGCAGTGGAGTCTGGGTGTGTCGCGCTCTCGGCGTGCTCCACACACCGGCCCGCCACCTCCACCAGCGAGGACGCCTCCACCCGAGGCACCGTGTGCGGGAAGAGGGCCAGGTTCCTGCGCGTGGATGGGCACCTCTTGTGAAAGACGCGCACAGACACCAGCGCGATGCATGCACCCACATCCTGGAAGGCCAACTGGAAGCCTCGTCGTATGAAGGGCCCCACCTCGCGCACCTGTGTGTGTGTGGTGTGTGTGTGTGTGTGTGCGGGACAGAGGGACAGAGGGAATACATATCTCTTCAACACACATCGTGCACCACAAAACAAAATAAGGACACATACACACACACACACGCACACACGGATACACACATACACACAAGTGCACACACACAGACAGACTTAGACAGACTCAGAGACACACACACACATATGTGTGCATAGACATACACACACACACATACACACAGGCACACATACAGACAGACACACACACACACACACACGTACACTTCACACACACACACCACACACACACCTCTGTGTTTGAGCCGTAGCACGCGGTCGCCCAGGTCTGTCTGTGTTGAAGCTCTCATCTGCTGCAATGGTGTCCACCTTGGTGTGACAAAATAGAGGTGTGTGTGTGTCTGTGTTAGGACTGCCTGGCTAGGAAAATCATAGTCATGAATACACACACACAAAACACACACTATACAAAACGATGCATGTACAACACACACACACAACACATACATCTACAAACACACACACACACACACACACACACACACACACACAGATGGCATAAACCTTGGTGTATTCAAACACACACACACACACACAACACAGATGGCATAAACCTTGGTGTATTCAACACACACACACACACACAGATGGCATAAACCTTGGTGTATTCAAACACACACACACACACACACACACACAGATGGCATAAACCTTGGTGTATTCAAACACACAACACACACACACACACACACACACAGATGGCATAAACCTTGGTGTATTCAAACACACACACACACACACACACAACAGATGGCATAAACCTTGGTGTATTCACACACACACACACACACACACCACACACACAGATGGCATAAACCTTGGTGTATTCAAAACACACCACACAACACACACACACACACACACACACAGATGGCATAAACCTTGGTGTATTCAAACACACACACACACACACACACACACAGATGGCATAAACCCTGGTGTATTCAAACACACACACACACACACACACAGATGGCATAAACCTTGGTGTATTCAAACACAC
>PYXC01001135.1:15000-65000 GCA_015244755.2 Tenualosa ilisha
TTTTACTGCAGTCTCGTGAGTCGGTCAGCTCGCCTTTTCTCACACTTCGGTGACGCGAGAAGATAGCGGTTCCAACACCAATCCATTACGCGCAGCTCCGGATCCAACCTGATAAACTTGAGTCACGCGATGTAAGTCCTGGAGGCGGAAGCTCCTCCGTTCCAACTGATGAGAAACAAAACAAATAATTTCACCTAAATCCTCCCTCTCGCGCGGTGCGCTTTGCGTTACCGTCACCGGGAGGAAGGGAGAAGCAACTTTTGCTCGCGGGCTATTCCGCTGTGCTCTCTTCGCGTCTATGAAGGAAACATGGGACAGCAGGTGCACCCCGTCGCGTGAGAGGTTTGTTTCCCCAGCGCAACCCACGCGCACCAAACCAGAGGAGCGAGAGAGCGCGAGGGACTCTGTTTCTATGCGCCACGCGGGGTAGTCATCAGAGTGTCCACGCGGGGCACACAGCCCAGAGATTGATGTTGCGTGTCCTCGGTAACATGTCGAGGCAGACTCGAGCTGAACTGCGCTGCTCTCGCGCCATATCTTACCTATCTGAAGGGATAAGTCAGCGGGCGGGCGCGCGCGCGCGCGCGCACAACACACACGCACACACACACACGCACGCACGCACGCACGCACACACACACACACACACACACACACACATACACAGGCGAGGATCTCTCTCTGTGAGAACACGGTGCTTTTACAAGGAGGTTGTGTGTAGGTGTCGCTTCCTGTCCACCTGTCCAAGTTTTCTAATGCCCTCCCCACCCTACACACACACACACACACACACACACACTCACACACGCACACACACACACACACACACACACACACACACACACACAGACAAAATACACACATCACACGCACACACATCCATTTCTACACAGACATTTTACAGTTTTTGCTAATCATTTTCACACGTCTCTTTTTCAAAACACTCAGAACAGCCGTGGCCCATGGGAGCTAAACCATGTTCTCTTCTGCAAGGCTTTAGGGCAAACACACTCAACCACTCACAGATGTTTCTCCATGAATACTTCTCCTGGTCACTCACAGATGTTTCTCCATGAATACTTCTCCTGGTCACTCACAGATGTTTCTCCATGAATACTTCTCCTGGTCACTCACAGATATTTCTCCATGAATACTTCTCCTGGTCACTCACAGATATTTCTCCATGAATGTTCCCCTCCAACAAAAGTATGGACCTACAGCAAGTTATTAAAACAGTTGACTGTGAAGTCAAAACCTAAAAGAAATAAAATTCAATACATTCAACTCTAATTCCATATTTGCCCTGTTTCCTGTACTGTAGACCTATTTACATGCATTACTGATTGTAGTAGGACATCATATGAGAACCTCAAGTGATGTAATACCCATGTAATGACCCCTGACCTTTTGCAGTGCAACATGCAGGAACAGGGGACAAGATGATATGCTGCACTAGTGGACACATTGTATCTACTGTTCAAAAATATACTCTACCTGCAGAATACTGTACATTACAAAATATTGGAAAACCCCTGATATGGCACACTGCTGTACTCCTAGACTGCGGCATAAAAATGCAGAGGGTCTGGTGTGTGTGCCACTGTTTGTTTTAATACCAAGATCTGTGAACATTAAACCACCATACTGGCTTTACATAAGAGCCATCACTATAGTAAACTACATCATAACAGAGCCATCACTATAGTAAACCACATCATAACAGAGCCATCACTATAGTAAATCACATCATAACAGAGCCATCACTATAGTAAACCACATCATAATAGAGCCATCACTATAAACCACATCATAACAGAGCCATCACAATAGTAAATCACATCATAACAGAGCCATCACTATAAACCACATCATAACAGAGCCATCACTATAGTAAACCACATCATAATAGAGCCATCACTATAAACCACATCATAACAGAGCCATCACTATAGTAAACCACATCATAATAGAGCCATCACTATAAACCACATCATAACAGAGCCATCACTATAGTAAACCACATCATAATAGAGCCATCACTATAAACCACATCATAACAGAGCCATCACTATAGTAAACCACATCATAATAGAGCCATCACTATAAACCACATCATAACAGAGCCATCACTATAGTAAACCACATCATAAAATGAGCTGACAAGTCAAACACACAACAGCATCAACTTCTGCTGTTCATAATTCATGAATTGGATCCAATAGTGGATATCAGTGTGTGTAGTCTATCTGTGTGTGTCTGTGTCTGTGGGAGTATGTGTGTGTGTGGGGGGGTATATGTGTGTGTGTATCTGTGCATGTGTGTGTGTGTGTGTATGTGTGTGTGTCTCTGTGTGCATGTGTGTATCTGTGAGTGTGTGTTTGTAGAGTGTGTGCGTGTGTGCGTGTGTGTCTCTGTGTGTAGGTGTGTGTGTATCTGTGCACATGGTTGTGCATGTGTGTGTGTGTGAAATGGAGTTTAAACTGACAAAGGAAGAGTTGTGGGGAGGAGGAAGAGCAAAACAGGAGTACTGCAGTTTCTGGAGAGGATGGATGAGATGAGGGTATGATCAAACACACACACACACACACACACACACACACACACACCCTCTCATACACACACTGTCATGACTTCCTGGCTCAAGGCTGCCACAACATAAACGGGGACCACAGCAATGTGTATCAGACACAAACAACTATGTGCAGAAGTCAGTGAATGTGAGACGAAGCAAAGCTGTAGTGTGTGTGTATATGTAGTGTATTATGGGATGTAGTGCAAACAGTAAATGAGAGTAAGTGGAGCAAGCCACAGCGCCGCTGCCAGCTGATGTTGAGTAAGCAAGCAGGAGGACCAGGAGCCTCCTAGTGAAGCTCCCATTAGAGCTCCCCCTGCTGGCCGAGAGACAAACACACAACAGAAGATTTAACCCCCTTTTATCGCACCTTCGCTTTGTGTGTGTGTGTGTGTGTGTGTGTGTGTGTGGATGCAGGAATGTCATGCAGGGAAAGTACAATTTGTCCATGATTTTAGCTGAGCATCATAATAATTCCAAAATACTGTGCCGTACATATATATGTGTGTGTGTGTGTGTGTGTCTCTTGGAGGTTTCTTTGATGTGCGTACACACCCTCAGCTTTATGTCATCATGTTTGTATCATGGCTGCATCTCATCACAACTCCATTACCATCCACACCATGGATAAGACGTGGGCTTCAGCACCGCGGACAGCTCTCCGAGGATTCAGCACCGCGGACAGCTCTCTGAGGATTCAGCACCGCGGACAGCTCTCTGGCATGGGCCTCAAAAGCACAAACAGCACTTGGGCCAGACCCATCCTCCCAGATTCAGTACCTAGGACAGCTCCATCCTGTAGATTTGGTTTGTGTGTGAGTGTGTGCACATGTTCAGAGGGCAAAGAGCCTTGTGTGTGTGTGTGTGTGTGTGTGCCTCAGTGGCAGTTGTAAATGCCCCAGACACACTAATGGTCCAGCAATGCTCATGGCCTTGAGACGAGTGCCCTTAAACACAAATAATGATCAGAAGAGATTTGTGTGTGTGTGTGTGTGTGTGTGTGAAAGAGAGAGAGAGAGAGAAAGAGAGAGAAAGAGAGAGAGAGAGAGAGAAAGAGATCAGAAATGAAATGACTTGAAGAGATTCCCAAGCAATTGGAGGAAAATTACATCAAAATAGAACCTTTCCCCAGCACAATGTCACAGTACACACACACACACACACACACACACACACACACTCTCACACAGATGCGCGCGCATACATACACACACACACTCACACAGATGTATACACACACTCTCGCACAGACGTACACACACACACACACACACACACACACACACAGACGTACCCACTTCAGGTTCAGGTATTGTAGTGGCTATTTCTTTGTCTGAGTCTTTGTCTGATTAATAACCACTCTGGTGGCCTTGCTGGAGGGTATGACTCAAACTCCCAAGGAAAGAGGTCCAGATACAAAAAGTCCCAAAACATTGCTGAATTTATTGAAAACAAATATAAGTACACTGATCAAAAAGTATAAAACTGAAATGAAAATAAGGATTAATAAGATAAACTAAGGATTGTCTCGTGTCTGGATTCTACTCCTTCTTGGTCGTCTGGTCAAAAACCATCACTTCCTGCTGGAGCCACACCCCGTCAGGTAACATCACCTGTATAAATAGAACAGGTGGCCTACTGACCACTAGAGGGAGGAAAGGAGACTTGTACAACATAGAATAAGAAAATAATTAATGCAAAATCAAAATAAGAACCTTTTGGCTCCTACAGGTATATTGGTGCTGATGTATGGCAGCAGAAATGTCATTAGCGTTGATTTCTGCATGTCAGCTGGAATAAATGTTTTAATGATGCAGTAGGATGAGAATCTGTCTCTGTCAGAGACACTCAAACAAGTGTGTGTGTGTGTGTGTGTTTGTGTGTGTATGTGTGAAAGACACTCAGACAAGCAGGTGGGACATTTCTGTTTCTCTGACTTGGTCCTTATTCTTTAGCTCAGTTAAATCCAGGTTAAAGCCTTATGTTCAAATGTAGATGAATATGCAGTTTTGCTGTGGAACCAAAAGGTGGTTCCACAAGCGACACGGGGTGTCACAGTGTGTGGGGTAAAGTGGGCTCACTGACATACAGTGGCTGGTTGTGGTTGCTCAGGAATGAACACAAGGCTGGGTTGTCCCAGGGATGTTTAGTGTTTAGCTGTTCTGAAGTGAAAACCCATAATAGTGTGATGGAGGCTCTCCCCTCTGCCCTTCTCTGCACAGTGATGTAGTGATGATGGACTCCATAACCAATCTGAAGTTTTATTACTGAGATATATGGGAAGAAATAAAACATCACGCACTGGAGTGAGCAGGACACATCCCAGCTCCTGCCAAACACAAGTAGACCACCTTCATGCACTGCACACAGTGGTGTCAGGATGCTAGCTCACAGTGACACTTTACTAGCTGGGCTACGTGCAGCAGCACTCACTAGCTGCAGCATGACAAACTACTGCAATAAACCCTAACCCAAACTACTGCAATAAACCCTAACCCAAACTACTGCAATAAACCCTAACCCAAACTACTGCAATAAACCCTAACCCAAACTACTGCAATAAACCCTAACCCAAACTACTGCAATAAACCCTAACCCAAACTACTGCAATAAACCCTAACACTAACCCAAACTACTGCAATAAACCCTAACACTAACCCAAACTACTGCAATAAACCCTAACCCAAACTACTGCAATAAACCCTAACCCAAACTACTGCAATAAACCCTAACCCAAACTACTGCAATAAACCCTAACACTAACCCAAACTACTGCAATAAACCCTAACACTAACCCAAACTACTGCAATAAACCCTAACCCAAACTACTGCAATAAACCCTAACCCAAACTACTGCAATAAACCCTAACACTAACCCAAACTACTGCAATAAACCTAACACTAACCCAAACTACTGCAATAAACCCTAACCCAAACTACTGCAATAAACCCTAACACTAACCCAAACTACTGCATGTGCACCAGTAGAATATGCATAGAAATGAGACAATGAAATGCATACTGGGCACAATGCACTGACATAATCACTATATGACAGATACACAAAAATCTAATTACAAAAACAACTAAACAAGAACAATGCATAACAAGTTACCACATACCTCTGATAGTTACTGTGTATCTCTGTAAGTTACCACATACCTCTATAAGTTACCACATACCTCTGATAGTTACTACATACCTCTGATAGTTACTACACACCTCTATAAGTTACCACATACCTCTGATAGTTACTACACACCTCTATAAGTTACCACATACCTCTGATAGTTACTACATACCTCTGATAGTTACTACATACCTCTGATAGTTACTACATACCTCTGATAGTTACTACATACCTCTATAAGTTACCACATACCTCTGATAGTTACTACATACCTCTGATAGTTACTACATACCTCTGTAAGTTACCACATACCTCTGTAAGTTACCACATACCTCTGATAGTTACTACAGCCCTCTGATAGTTACTACAGCCCTCTGTAAGTTACCACATACCTCTGTAAGTTACCACATACCTCTGATAGTTACTACAGCCCTCTGATAGTTACTACAGCCCTCTGTAAGTTACCACATACCTCTGTAAGTTACCACATACCTCTGATAGTTACTACATATCTCTAGTAGTTACTACATCCCTCTGATAGTTACTACACACCTCTAATAGTTACTACATATCTCTAGTAGTTACTACATCCCTCTGTAAGTTACCACATACCTCTGATAGTTACTACACACCTCTGATAGTTACCAGATGAGAAAGACAAGATAGAATGTGTAATAGACACTTTGGGGAAAAATGGCAAAGAAACTAAACGTGAGTGGGGAAACAGTCCACCCTGCTGCAAGTGCAGTATTTACAGTCAGAAGACCTGGCTGTTACACCGGCTGTTTGACTGGGAATCAGCGCTTGGAAAAGGGAGATTGCTGGTCTCTGCGTTTCGGTGTTAAACGCGTTTAGAACGTGCAAATTTGGGCTTCAGCTCTGTTCTTTTCTTTTCCATCAGTGGTCTACAGCAACCTGATTCTCTTCAAATTATGTTTTTATATTTCATATTTTGTTTTCTTTTTTCTCAATCCTTTTCTGTCATGAACTGCCTGTCAGTATGAACTTCGCTATAGATATAAACTTGCCTTGCCTGGATGTTTGATATCTAGGTCTACAGCTCTCTTCAGCTGTGTGTGTGTGTGTGTCTGTGTGTGTGTGTGTGTGTGTGTTGTTTGTGCTTTAGAGGAGCAAAATGAGGAGAGAAGTCTTTGTGTGTGTGTGTTTGTCTGTGTGAGTGTATATGTTTTTGTTTGCTGTCTGAGTTGGCTGTGTTGTTTTAGTCTCTTTCTATGTGTGTGTGTGTGTGTGTGTTGTTTTGGCTGGCTGTGCTCTACTTGTCTGGTTTGTTTTGATCGCAGTGTGAGTCCCATAGGGCTGGAAGAGGCAGCGCCGCTGCTGCAGGGACCAGACAAGTGTGTGTGTGTGTGTGTGTGTGTGTGTGTCTTTGTGTGCAGGGGTAGGTAAGGCCACTGGCTTGCCAAGCGCTCCCTCCATGCTTTCTGGTGTGTATGTGTGTTTGTGTGTGTATGTATGTGTGTCTAATGTACACCCACCACTTGAGAGAAGAGAGAAGAGAGGGAGAGAGGGAGGGAGGGAGAGAGAGAGAGAGAGAGAGAGAGAGAGAGAGAGAGAGAGAGAGAGAGAGAGAGAGAGAGAGAATTGAATTTTGAAAAATTCTTTATTGAAACTGATTAAAGACATATTGCTCAAGTTGTTCAATGACCTAAACAAGAGTAAACGCAATATGCACTTAAACTCACTGGCTTTATAAAATCACTATCATAAAGCCGGTCTTGGTAACACTATTGTGCAACAGTGAAGGGCATCATTTTCAGAGACCATTCTAGATTTCAGTCACATTTGAACTTCACATAAACCGCTGTTTGAGGGACAGAATCAGTCACACTTGAAACTTCACATAAACCCTGTTTGAGGGACAGAATCAGTCACATGAACCTTAGTCTGTGTTTTAATAGTGTTGACACAGGAGTTGCCAAACTAGATTGTGTAATATAGGAGTGGCCAAACTAAGGCCCGGGGGCCAATTGTGGCCCTCTGCTCTCATTCATGCGGCCCACCATGAAGTCAAAAAATAAAATGTAATGTGGCCCATTGTTACATGAATCTACTATTATTACCCCTGCCAAGGAGGTTGTGTTTTTTACCAGCGTTTGTTTGTTTGTCTGTCTGTCTGTGTACAAAACTTTGGTAACAGTCATCGAAGGCCCCCTCCCTCCGACTGACTGACTGACTGGGGTTTAGAGAGTGGCCATCGGTGGGTTAGGGTTAAGGGTTATAGATTAACTGTTAAGGGGTCCCCAGGGACCGGGAGAGTCAGTGACCCTGAGCAGACTGCTCTCAGCACCCCCTGCACACTACCTTCTCCAAAGAGCCATACAAATGTACATGGGCCATCTTTGCCCATCTGGAACAGCCAACCTTAAACAGAGGAGGGGGGCTACGTCATCAGTTATCTGCTATGTACCACGCTCCTTTGAGGTCCCACCCTAGAAGGTACAACCACTGTCCTGATGGCCCATCTAATGGCCCATCAGGACATTCCAAAACCTTAACGACTCTCTGGCCAATTCACACCTGGACCAAGGGGCGGCCCAAGAGGTTCCTCCAGAGATAAATAGCACCTCTTCCCACACCAGAATTAGACCTGACGAAGTCTGTTGTAACAGACGAAACGTTGTCAAGCTCAATAAGAAGTCCAGTTGCCTACAACTAAGCACTTTTGACTAAGATGACCTGGATGAATGAGAATCTTCACAGACATCACACAACCATCTCTGTCTCTCTCCTCTTTTTGGTCCATCTCTCTGTCTCTCTCCTCTTTTTGGTCCAACCATCTCTCTGTCTCTCTCTTCTTTTTGGTCCAACCATCTCTCTGTCTCTCTCCTCTTTTTGGTCCATCCATCTCTCTGTCTCTCTCCTCTTTTTGGTCCATCCATCTCTGTCTCTCTCCTCTTTTTGGTTCATCTCTCTGTCTCTCTCCTCTTTTTGGTCCATTTCTCTGTCTCTCTCCTCTCTTTTGTCCAACCATCTCTCTGTCTCTCTCCTCTTTTTGGTTCAACCATCTCTCTGTCTCTCTCCTCTTTTTGGTCCATCTCTCTGTCTCTCTCTCCTCTTTTTGGTCCATCTCTCTGTCTCTCTCCTCTTTTTGGTCCATCTCTCTGTCTCTCTCTCCTCTTTTTGGTCCATCTCTCTGTCTCTCTCTCCTCTTTTGGTCCATCTCTCTGTCTCTCTCTCTCTTTTGGTCCATCTCTCTGTCTCTCTCCTCTTTTTGGTCCATCTCTCTGTCTCTCTCTCCTCTTTTTGGTCCATCTCTCTGTCTCTCTCCTCTTTTTGGTCCATCTCTCTGTCTCTCTCTCCTCTTTTTGGTCCATCTCTCTGTCTCTCTCTCCTCTTTTCGGTCCATCTCTCTGTCTCTCTCTCCTCTTTTTGGTCCATCTCTCTGTCTCTCTCTCCTCTTTTTGGTCCATCTCTCTGTCTCTCTCTCCTCTTTTTGGTCCATCTCTCTGTCTCTCTCCTCTTTTCGGTCCATCTCTCTGTCTCTCTCTCCTCTTTTTGGTCCATCTCTCTGTCTCTCTCTCCTCTTTTTGGTCCATCTCTCTGTCTCTCTCCTCTTTTGGTCCATCTCTCTGTCTCTCTCTCCTCTTTTTGGTCCATCTCTCTGTCTCTCCTCCTCTTTTTGGTCCATCTCTCTGTCTCTCTCTCCTCTTTTTGGTCCATCTCTCTGTCTCTCTCTCCTCTTTTTGGTCCATCTCTCTGTCTCTCTCTCCTCTTTTTGGTCCATCTCTGTCTCTCTCTCTCTTTTGGTTCATCTCTCTGTCTCTCTCCTCTTTTTGGTCCAACCATCTCTCTGTCTCTCTCTCCTCTTTTGGTCCATCCATCTCTCTGTCTCTCTCTCCTCTTTTTGGTCCATCTCTCTGTCTCTCTCTCCTCTTTTTGGTCCATCTCTCTGTCTCTCTCCTCTTTTTGGTCCATCTCTCTGTCTCTCTCTCCTCTTTTTGGTTCATCTCTCTGTCTCTCTCCTCTTTTTGGTCCAACCATCTCTCTGTCTCTCTCTCCTCTTTTTGGTCCATCTCTCTGTCTCTCTCTCCTCTTTTTGGTCCATCTCTCTGTCTCTCTCCTCTTTTCGGTCCATCTCTCTGTCTCTCTCTCCTCTTTTTGGTCCATCTCTCTGTCTCTCTCTCCTCTTTTTGGTCCATCTCTCTGTCTCTCTCCTCTTTTTGGTCCATCTCTCTGTCTCTCTCCTCTTTTTGGTCCATCTCTCTGTCTCTCTCTCCTCTTTTGGTCCATCTCTCTGTCTCTCTCTCCTCTTTTTGGTCCATCTCTCTGTCTCTCTCTCCTCTTTTTGGTCCATCTCTCTGTCTCTCTCTCCTCTTTTTGGTCCATCTCTGTCTCTCTCTCCTCTTTTTGGTTCATCTCTCTGTCTCTCTCCTCTTTTTGGTCCAACCTCTCTCTGTCTCTCTCTCCTCTTTTTGGTCCATCCATCTCTCTGTCTCTCTCTCCTCTTTTTGGTCCATCTCTCTGTCTCTCTCTCCTCTTTTTGGTCCATCTCTCTGTCTCTCTCCTCTTTTTGGTCCATCTCTCTGTCTCTCTCTCCTCTTTTTGGTTCATCTCTCTGTCTCTCTCCTCTTTTTGGTCCAACCATCTCTCTGTCTCTCTCTCCTCTTTTTGGTCCATCTCTCTGTCTCTCTCTCCTCTTTTTGGTCCATCTCTCTGTCTCTCTCTCCTCTTTTTGGTCCATCTCTCTGTCTCTCTCTCCTCTTTTTGGTCCATCTCTCTGTCTCTCTCTCCTCTTTTTGGTCCATCTCTCTGTCTCTCTCTCCTCTTTTGTCCATCTCTCTGTCTCTCTCTCCTCTTTTTGGTCCATCTCTCTGTCTCTCTCCTCTTTTTGGTCCATCCATCTCTCTGTCTCTCTCCTCTTTTTGGTCCATCCATCTCTCTGTCTCTCTCCTCTTTTTGGTCCATCTCTCTGTCTCTCTCTCCTCTTTTTGGTCCATCTCTCTGTCTCTCTCTCCTCTTTTTGGTCCATCTCTCTGTCTCTCTCTCCTCTTTTCGGTCCTCATCAGCAATGTATATCCTGACAATATCAGACTCTTTTTTAGATTATTACTTGCTGTTTATGTATAAGTAGGACTTGATTAAGCATTTCACACACACACACACACCTCACTCCCTAATACTTCTGCCTCACACACACACATCCACACACCCCTCACTCTCTAAAGGAGCTGACACATGACCACCGCTGAACGCTTCCAGCGTGCGTTGGCCAATTGTTTTTCTCTGGAGAGGTTTTAAAGCCTTAATTACGGTCTCTGCGTCACGTAGTGGCCGGTGGCGTGACGCTCAATGTTTGAAGTTGTTGAACTTTGACCCTGCTAGTGCTAACCTTGCTGCCTTGCTGCAGTGTTTTTAGCGTAAACAGACCAGCAGACTCTTGCAGTGTTTTATTTTCTCTGGCAGCCTTCAGTGTGTCCATCAGTTTGGATGAAGTTATGTGTGTGTGAAGCCCCTAACACTTCCTCCTTTACGTGTGCTTGAATGTGTTTGTGTGTGTGTGTGCTTGTATATATATTTGTGTGTTTGTGAATTTGTATGTGTTCTTGCACGTGTGAGTGTGTATGTGCTTGTATATATGTGTGTGGTGTTTTAGAGAGAGAGAGGGAGTGTATGTGCTTGTATATATGTGTGTGTGTGTGTGTGTGTGTGTGTGTGTGTGTGTGTGTGTGTTGCGTGACTGGTCTTTTGTTCCTTTACTTCAGCTGTGTTAATTATGAATGAAACATTTAACTGTGTCTGTTAAACACTAAAACATTACAGCATTGAGGGACCCTCCACATCACACACACACACACTCACACACACTGCTTGAGGTTTCTTTGAATTATTCACCACGCACAGTTAACAGAAGATAAAACACAGTGTGCACACACACACACACACATAGACACAAACAGAGAAGCAGCCTCCAATGTTTCAAAATCATATCCACTCAGAGACACGACAGTAATATCACACACTACAATTTCAACAGAAATACAAACATACCATAATTACACGTACACACACATGCACAGACACACAAACACCCGCATACACACAAAGTATAGTATATAAGTAGAAATACTTCACTACAGTACTTAAGTATGTTTTGGGAGGATTTATACTTTACTTGAGTTGTTAAAAATCTGTCAATGTTTACTTTCACTCCACTACATTTACTGAGTTAATTTCGTACTTTT
This sequence comes from Tenualosa ilisha, assembly GCA_015244755.2. Classification (NCBI taxonomy): domain Eukaryota; kingdom Metazoa; phylum Chordata; class Actinopteri; order Clupeiformes; family Clupeidae; genus Tenualosa; species Tenualosa ilisha. The sequence goes on from PYXC01001135.1 coordinate 26,906, forward strand.
ACAGAAAGCAAAAGTATATTTTTACTTTTCCTTTGACTTCCCCACATGGGCAGTCCGGTTCCAAGTTACCAGACATTGAATTTGGTGTCAACTGGGCAACTGCAACAACACTTAATAAACCTGTAGATGCAATGTAGACACCATTTTTCATTATGATTGTATGTGTGTGTGTGTGTGTGTGTGTGTGCTTTCAGGCTTTTTAAACATTTTCTGAAGTTTGTTGTGAGCTACATGTTCTAAACAGACCTTTTTAGTACCTGTACTTTTACATTCATTCCTTAAGTACATTTAATTCTAGATTCCTTCTCATAATGAAGCACAGTAAAGATGAGATACTTTTAGACTTTTACTTGAGTAACATGCTAGTGCTATTGCTAATGCTAGTGAGTGACCTGAACCTCTACCAAAGTCATTATTTAGTGCGGTGTCTGTACTTTTACTCAAGTGGGACATTTGGGCCTTTATTGCATACGCGCACGCACGCACATGCACGCACATGCACACACACACACACACACACACACACACACACACACACACACACCACACACACACACACACACACACACACACACACACACACACACACACACCCATCCATCCCCAGTAACCCTGATCCTCACACACTAAGCCCCGTTCACAAATAGTTGGATATCTACAGAGAGGCATATCTATACCATTTACCCGTCACTGAAAACAGCTACTTTTGCAACCTGTTCTTTAGCGCTGAGGCTTGATGGCCCCTCCTCAGCCTGCACATGTCTGCTTGAGCGTCTGTTTGTCTGACCTGCTCTTGGAAGCCTTCCCCAGCTGCTATTGAGCTCTGTGTTAACAGAATCATTTTCTAATCTGGAGAGGGGAAATACTGTATAGCCGTTTTCACAAATACCCAGGTGTCATAAATACTCAGGTGTGTGTAAATACTCAGGTGTGTGTAAATACTCAGGTGTGTGTGTCAATATAGCGATCCGAAAACAGAACCAAGCGAAAACATAAAACACACCAGGAGATTACATAACAGTGTTTGAGTGTGTGTGTGTGTGTGTGTGTGTGTGTGTGTGTGTGTGTGTGAGAAAGAGACACAGAGAGGGATGAATTAAGCTCAAGGTTGAATGGACCGAAACAGGTTTAGATCCCCGCCTTCACTGTCAGGTGAAGCTACACGTGTGCACACACACACTCACACACACACACACACACACACACACACACACACACACACACACACAACCCAAATTACACAGACAGACAGGGACTGCACATACACACACACACTCACTCACTCACTCGCACTGTCAGGTATAGCTACACGTGTGCACACACACACACTCACACACACACAACCCAAATTACACAGACAGACAGGGACTGCACATACACGCACACACACACTCACTCACTCGCACTGCCAGGTATAGCTACACGTGTGCACACAAACACACTCACACACACACAACCCAAATTACACAGACAGACAGGGACTGCACATACACGCACACACACACTCACTCACTCGCACTGTCAGGTATAGCTACACGTGTGCACACAAACACACTCACACACACACAACCCAAATTACACAGACAGACAGGGACTGCACATACACGCACACACACACTCACTCACTCGCACTGCCAGGTATAGCTACACGTGTGCACACAAACACACTCACACACACACAACCCAAATTACACAGACAGACAGGGACTGCACATACACGCACACACACACTCACTCACTCGCACTGTCAGGTATAGCTACACGTGTGCACAGCATGTCTGTGCACAGACACAAATATCCACACACAGATTGACACTCACGCACACACACAATTTTAGCTGCAAAGTGAAGTGTGTGTCTGTGTGTGTGTGAAAAAAAGTGGAGAAAAGAAGAGATCAAGGGATGAAAAGAAAGAGACAAACAGACAGAGAGACAAAAGGGGCTGGCAGACTAATGGATATGTGCGTGTGTGTGTGTGCATGTGTGTGTGCATGTGTGTTAGGTACAGAAAAAAAGAGGAGAGAAGAGGGAAAGGATGTTGGTCAGACTAATGGAAGTGTGTGTGTGTGTGTGTGTGTGTGTGTGTGTGTGTGTGTGTGTGTGTGTGTGAAGTGGTTGAGGCTAATGGATGTGGCTACAGTCTGAGTGTTGTAGCTTCACAGGGACATCAAACTCAGAAACTCTCAGGGAGACGGGGGGGGGGGGGAGTGAGAGAGAGAGGGAAAAAGAGAGGAAGAGAGAGAGAGGGAGGGAGAAAGAGGAAGAGAGGACAGTGAGAAAGACAGAGAGAGAGAGGAGGGGGGGATACAATTCTCTCTGGTATCTGTGGAACAAATACAAACGTCCAAGAAACCTAATCAGATTTACCTGTGTGATAAAAAATGTGAACAGATGATTTGGACGCCTCTACGGTAAAGACCAACTGCATCTCACAAGTAACAAACTGAAGGAATCCAGAATCTTCTACCATTAATTGAACGACCCCAAAACAAATCCCTGAAACACAAGAGAGCTTGTGGGTCTGGCACATAAAGAACACAACGCTCACTGAGGAGTCAGGCAGGTCTTCAGCTTTTCAATAGGATTATGACAGCTGGTCTTTTTGCTGACTCATGGAGAGAAAACCACATTGCAGCAGTTTTTCAACACGGAGATAAATTCAATCCCAACATACTACTATAACAGACTACACTTACTATAACAGTCATTTAGGAAAACTGTGCTACAATATTATTAACACAAGAATGACACAATTCCTACTGGAAAACAAAGTTATCAGCTACAGTCAGATTGGCTTCATGCCAGATCATCCACCAACTGATCATATATGCACACTACAATCACTAATTAATATATATCATATATGCACACTACAATCACTAATTAATATATATCATATATGCACACTACAATCACTAATTAATATATATCATATATGCACACTACAATCACTAATTAATATATATCCACAATATAAACAAGGGGAAAATATTTGGTTGCTTTACTGCGTTCAAAAAGTTTCAAAATAGTGCAGTTTTTCGAGTGAACTGCAAATAATTTCCCTAAAACTGCTGTTTAGATGCTCAGTAGGCCTGTGCATTTAGGGATTTTAGTGAAATATTGGCACACAACATTTGCACACTGACATTTCAAATTTGTCTTCCCTTTCACTGAAATCTTGATTGTGCTGACTGAGCCTGATCCTGCTGCTCCTCTATTCTGGCTCCTCCACTGAGATCCTCTCTCACGGGGCTCCTGGACAGTTGGTGGTGTCAGGATCACAGCCTCTAAGAGGGCCACTGACAACCCCTCCTAGGTGTGTTCTGATTGCGAAAGGTCCACCCTGTTCACTATTAATCAAGGATCACATACATTGAAATACTGATGTAATACATGTAGTGAAAGTGTCTAAATTAGAGTATTAGTTCAAGGACAGAGAGAAAGAAAGACACAGGAAACACAAAAGCAAATAAATGGGCATTAGTTAGACGTTAGTTATTAGTTAGATGTCCGCTATTAGTTTGATGTTAGTTATTAGTTAGATGTCCGCTATTAGTTTGATGTTAGTTATTAGTTAGACGTTAGTTATTAGTTAGATGTCCGTTATTAGTTTGACGTTAGTTATTAGTTAGATGTCCGTTATTAGTTTGACGTTAGTTACTAGTTAGATGTCCGTTATTAGTTTGACGTTAGTTATTAGTTAGATGTTCGTTATTAGTTAGATGTTAGTTATTAGTTAGATATAGTCAGTTATTAGTTGTTAGTCATATGGGATCAGGATCCATGTAGCCTATGGACTAGACGTGGTTAGTCAGTTTGTATCCAACATCCAGAGACTGTGACCTCTTTGAAGCCAGGACCGAGAAGTGACATTGGATATGGGATAGGCTATCGTCTTCAGCAATGGTGGTTATGGGATTGGCATCATTTGTTCCATCCTTGTGAGAAGGTATAGCCCATAGCACATTGGAGACCAACACACAGCCAAAACGGGCTGTCTACCTCCGAACGTGGCCATCGGAACGCAGCATTTGCTCCAATCAGCAACTTAACTTTGGCATCACTGAAAGGTAAGGTCACTTTTTGGCATCACTGAAAGGTAAGGTCACTTTTTAGCATCACTGAAAGGTAAGGTCATTTTTTGGCATCACTGAAAGGTAAGGTCACTTTTTGGCATCACTGATAGGTAAGGTCACTTTTTCGCAGACACGGCACTTTTTAGAGCTTCCTCTCTAATCATGTTCTCTGTTATATGAGGCCTTACAGATTTGTTTAGCTACATCAAAATCTTACACTTAGCTATATTTCACCAGTGAAACTGAGGGTTCGTGGTCAGAAACGTATTTTAAGGTTTAGTTTAGGGACTGTGCGTTCCATTTTAACATTGGTTAAAAATGTATAAAAATGCACCAACATTTTTTGAGCGTTCATCTGACTTTGACCAGAAGCAGCGGTGGAAGTTGGTCCTGGGTAGGAACTGGCCAAAGTGGCAGAGAGTTGGCAGGTAATTGTACTGACTGCTAGGATGTGCCACTTGCTTGTTGTCCAGTGTCATCTCCACCACACTGTCCTGTGACACTTAAGCCAGACTGTTCTGTGCCATTTGTTTGCTTATTGTAATGAATGTATCAGCATAACAATTCACTATAGAATGTCAGCTTAAGTTAAGGTTATGCTCCAATGGCCTTTCAACTGTATGACTGTTGTATGGCTGGTAAACTTACTCCCAACACAAATGGTTTAGTCTGGTTTAGTCTGGCTTTACCAATCACAGGTAGCAGCATGACAAGATCAATTTCATTGAGCTGTTGACAAGTTTCCCAAAACATCAGACACATGGCACACACCATCAACAACAGTGCAGCACTTTTTTTTTTGTTGCTGTGAACCTGCAACTGACCTGACTGCCCAGATGAAACGGTTAGGCTGGGATTGACTGAAGTGGGATGCCTTTCTCCTTGTCTTCAACTGATATGTTTGAATGTCCAACTCATTCACTGTAGTCCAAACAACTTTGGATGCATAAGCAGTCTTGACATTGTCAAAAAGTTTGTGTTGTCAACAATACACCAATGTGACTAAACTCATCCTTCAACAGTGAACATCACTATTTGAACCCACTGCTATGGGCAGTGCGTATTCCACCGTAGTAATATTACTAAACTTACACTTTGGGTTCTATCTATACAGTCATTCGTTCACACCGTCTCAACTCTTTTGGGAAACGTTCTCATCGCGAATCTTCAGTCTGAACCAGCATCATTGACCAATGTGCTGAATGTCACTTTTGCTATATAACTTTACCTGGTCTGTGAAGTGGCAAGCTAATTATGCACTACAACACTATATCTATGCCTAAACCCACCTACTCAATGTTTCATGTGTTAAAAACACATCCTGTTAAAGCATTTTCTAACCGCCACAGATGTCATAGGATATCATATGTAATAAACCCTTCTACGACAGGTTTACCTGTTTTGTCATCTAAGTTAGCAGTTAGCCAGATAGCTTGAGAAACGTTTACCTGTGTTGCTGTCTCCAAAAAGTTAGCTTGCAATGGATTGTGACAATGCATTCTCCCAAACGTCAAATATCATATCATGTATCATCTCAGATCATTTGCGGCACACAGATTTGACGGTAAATGTACTTGAGGTCGCACTTACACAGCTGGCTTGATGTGGACAGCAGCCCTCGGACAGAAAAACAAGATCGGTAAAATGGTTCCTCTAGGTTCCTCCACTGATCTCAAACTCTCCCGAGAGCTTCTGCGCGTTGGAATGGCTGGAGATTCCTCATCTTAAATCAACAAGTTTGATTTGATGTGCAGGAAAATAAAATAAATAAAATAACATCCGCTACTTTGCCGCTGGTGCCCTGCAATTACAGCACCAGGTGTCTGGCCACACAACCTTGTGAGCAATTACAGCACCAGGTGTCTGGCCACACAACCTTGTGAGCAATTACAGCACCAGGTGTCTGGCCACACAACCTTGTGAGCAATTACAGCACCAGGTGTCTGGCCACACAACCTTGTGAGCAATTACAGCAACAAAAGAGGAAATGCTAGCAGGTAGCATCGTTTACGAGTGAGGATTTATGCTAATGAATATTACATCCCCATCTGACATGGCATTTTAATCCATCTGTCAATCGCCCAGCAGCTAACAGTTTCTCTGAGGTTTGTGTGTGTGTGTGTGTGTGTGCGTGTGCACGCGCCTGCAATCTTAAGTGTAAATATGATGGATTTGATTTATTGATTTTTTTCTGATATGCTGATGTAAGCGGGTCTTCTATGTCAGAGTGATTCTTACCATCTTAGATCTGTTCCCATCCATCTCTTCTTGTCCTCTAAGTAAGCCTACTGGCTTTCTTGTGTGATCCTGACTTCTCTTTTTCAAAAGATCATGTATCATGTTCTTTTTTAAAGTGAGATCGAGTTGGTCAAAGAAATCAAACCAAATCAAGTGTGTGTGTGTGAGTGAGTGTGTGTGTCTGTGTGTGTGAATGTGTGTGAGTGTGTGTGTGTGTGAGCAGCTAACAGCTCCTCTCCTCTCCTCCTGGCAGCACTGCTCAAGTTCTCTCCTCTTTCTCCCTTTTGTTTTCTTCATCCTTCTCTCTCTCTCTCTCTTTATTTCCGTTCCCTATGGCTTATGGGTATGTTTTCAAAAATTCATGGCCACAACATTCTCTACATGTGAGACACACACACACACACACACACACACCTCTGCATGTCTCAATGTAACTTTGAGTTTTCTCTTTTTTTGCCTTAGTTTAATGCTGCTGCAACTGGCCAAACAAACCCACACACACACACACACACACACACACACACACACACACACACACTCGCACGCACGCACAGAGTAGCTCCCAGGCCTGAGCCTGGGGATAAGCGACGGCCCACAGGGGGCAAGAGGGGAATTTATGGGCGGGGCGGGGGCAAATTGCCCGATTTAATTGGCTGAGAGGAATGAAGAAAACTTGAACCCACCAAACACAGAAATCCAAATGTAAAAGAGGTAAAACTTTCTAAAACACACACACACACACACAGACACACACTGACAGGCTGCTGAGAATCTGCAGAATATATTCCTCATTAGTTGCTCCAGCTCTGGATAGACACACACACACACACACAAACTAGACACTAAGGCCAGTCACAAACACATACACATAAAAGTCAGACACACACACACACACACACACACACACACACACAATTCAGCTGTTGAGTGCATGACAGAGCGCTGTTGTCCCAGCAGTCTGGTTTTCATGCTAGTTAAACATACTCTGACAAAGGAGGCCGGATGCTGCGTTTCCACAGTGACCAAGGGTTCCACGGCATCATTTGTGTCCCAGCAGAGAGTATATACACACACACACACACACACACACACACACACACACACACACACACACACACACACACACACACACAAGGTCGCCCTGACAGCTCACACTAAGCATCACAGGGCACACTGACTTAGATTTACATTTACATTTATGCATTTAGCGGACGCTTTTATCCAAAGCGACTTACATTTTTTTGGTCAACTATCAACTGTTCAGGGCCAGTCTCTCCTAGAGCAACTGTAGATCCCGGGTGAAGTTATACCGGCAGAACACATTTACATTTACATTTATGCATTTAGCAGACGCTTTTATCCAAAGCGACTTACAAAAGAGGATAACATTCAAGCTACAACACAATGAAAGACTAACAAAGGGTGAATTCAATTCAATTCAATTCAGTTTTAGTCCTTTTCCAATAGTATTGTCTCGTGGCGCTTCACAGAAGGAGCACCCAAGAGAAACAGGGGCAAGGAAAAAGTCCCTTATGTTCAGTTAATCTAGGAAGAAACCTTGGGCAGATCCACGACTCGAGGGGCTAACCCAACTGCCAGGGGTCATGCAGAAAAATTACAATTAGTACAATCAGCAGAGTGCATATTGCTAACATAAAAACTGCACTATATTAAGTTGAAAACGCAATAGTGTAATAAAGTGGAGTATAAAAGAGAAAGTAAGTATAAAATGTTAAGTGCCTTCTCAAAATTTCAGGAGATATTCTTGGAAGAGCTGGGTCTTCAAGAGCGGAGCTCTTCCAGGTGGAGAGGGTATCAGTTGATCTGGTAGCACTTGGAAGGTCATTCCACCAGCGTGGAACCAAACATGAGAAGAGTCTGGATTGACCTGCACAAGGTGTTGGCCGTGCTAGATAACGTTCCTTATAGGAGCGAAGTGGTCGGCAGGTGACATAGGGCTTCAGGAGAGTATTCAGGTAGATGGGAGCAGAGCCATCGATCACTCTGTAGGCCACCATAAGTGCCTTGAATTTGATGCGAGCAGCCAAGGGTAGCCAGTGGAGTTCAATGAACAGAGGTGTGACATGTGCCCTTTTTGGCTGGTTAAAAACCAGACGTGCTGCTGCATTCTGGATCATCTGTAGCAGTCTCACCGCACAGGCTGGAAGACCTGATAGGAGGGCATTGCAGTAGTCAAGACAAGAGATAACCTGGGTCTGTACCAGGAGCTGGGTTGCATGTTGGGTTAGGTACGGCCTGATCTTCCTTATGTTGAATAGGGAAAAACGGCACGACAGAGCCGCAACATGATCTGCAAAGGTCAGTTGGTCATCGATCATGACACCTAGGTTTCTTGCCACCTTGGTGGGAGAAACAGACAGGGAGTCAATCTTGATGCTGATGTTGTGATGTATGGCTTGTTTGACTGGGAGGACCAGCAGTTTTGGAGAGATTTAGTTGGAGGTGATGTCCTTTCATTCTTGCAGATATATCAGAGACAGTCCGAGATCTGCACTGACACCGTGGAGTCGTCAGGAGGAAAGGACAGATAGAGCTGGGTGTCATCAGCATAGCAGTGATAAGAGACAGTCCGAGATCTGCACTGACACCGTGGAGTCGTCAGGAGGGAAGGACAGATAGAGCTGGGTGTCATCAGCATAGCAGTGATAGGAGAAGCCATGGGTCCAGAGGACAAGAGGGAGGCCGGCTGTCTGTGAGAAGCTCAGACACCTCTGCCTCAGAGAGAGGAGTGAAAGAAGAGAAGGAAGCAGTTGGTTTAGAGAGGCTTGGAGGAGGAACCTCTGTAGATTGGTTAGAGAACTGACTACTAATTACTGCAAGTTTGTTAGTAAAAAATGCAGCAAAAGTGTCAGCTGTGAGGTTAGTTGCAGGAGGTGGGTTTAGTAAAGATTTGAAGGGGGAGAAGAGTGTCTTGGTGTCCGTGGCATTGTGAATCTTGTCATGGTAGAAAGCCTTTTTTGCAGCAGTGACATTGGATGTGAAGGATGATAGCAGGTTTTGGAATTGTGTCAGATCAGCCGAATTCTTAGTTTTGTGCCATTTCCTCTCAGCAGCTCCAAGGTTAGTGCGCATAGAACAAAGTGAGTCATTAAGCCACGCATGAGACTGAGTGGATCATGCGGGTCTGGAAGACAGAGGGCACACACGATCCAAGCAGGAGCTCAGTGTAGAACAGCGTGACTCTGTGGCATCATCAACCTCAAGAGAAGAGAAACTTCTAGACGGTGGTAGAGCAGACGCCACCAAGGAGGAAAAGTGAGTAGGAGATAGATTCCGGAGATTGCGACGGAAAGGAACAGTGGGAGTAGGAGCAGATGGTTGCTGACAGAGAGAAACTTTGATCTGAATAAAGATAGATGAAGAGGAGTAACTCTCTGCGTAGTAGTAGCGCACTTCCTGGTGAAAATGAGATCAAGTTCCTTACCGGCTTTGTGAGTTGGAGGACTGCAAACTCGCTGTAGCTCAAAGGAGTCCATCAGAGATAGGAAGTCTGCAGAGCCTGGATTGTCTAAGTGGATGTTCATATCACCAAGAACAAGCATGGGACAGTCATGCTCAGGGATGGAAGAAAGCAGAGTGTCGAGTTCCTCAAGGAAATCACCCATTTGACCTGGAGGACGATAGATAACACACAGATATATTTTGACCGGTGCCGTTACCAAGATGGCATGGCATTCAAAGGAGCTGTATGTGACAAATGGTACCAGTTGATTATATTTCCATTTGTCCGATATTAACAGCCCCGCACAACCCCCTCTCCTGGATGGGCGTGAGGTGTGGGAAAATGCATAGTTGGTGGAGAGTGCAGCAGGAATGGCATTGTTCTCGGGTTTGATCCAGGTCTCGATGAGAATGTCCAGAGAAAGATGGTTTGCATAAGCCGAAATGAAGTGTGCTTTGTTCACTGCAGACTGACAGTTCCACAAACCTACGTAAAGGAGTTGTTCGTGGATGATGAGACGTGATGTCTAGAGTGGAGGTTTGCAAGGTTCCGTTTGTAGAAGCGGAATCTGCGACGACTGGAGACAACTGGAACGGAGTAGAGACACATCGCTGCAAGATGAAGGTTACGTTGCACAGAAGATTAAGTTACAGAGAATAAGACATGATATGTAAGAACAGAATTACAGGACACACACACACACACCTTTAGAGTGCTGATCATTGCTGGACTAAACATTGGCGAGCTGAGAGAAATCTGCTCTCATGTAGACCTGAAGAAGTGGTGTGGGAGTGGTGGAGCTGTGGACACAGGACACACACCAAACACCAAACACCAACTCCACTTGAACTCACCCATCATAACCTCACCTCAGCACGCATGAACATGGAGTGGAGGGTTTAAACAGACACCCTCACTTTAGATGTAAGACAGGCTGAAAGGCTGCGTGTGTGTGTTATGTAGATGTAAGACAGGCTGAAAGGCTGCGTGTGTGTGTTATGTAGATGTAAGACAGGCTGAAAGGCTGCGTGCGTGTGTGTGTTATGTAGATGTAAGACAGGCTGAAAGGCTGCGTGTGTGTGTGTGTTATGTAGATGTAAGACAGGCTGAAAGGCTGCGTGCGTGTGTGTGTGTGTGTGTGTGTGTGTTATGTAGATGATGTAAATGAGCTCTAAATTCTCCCTTTGAAGTCAGGCAAGGACCAGCAGGGGGGTGTCCAGTGCCAGCAGTGCTGATGACACACACACACACACACACACACACACACACACACACACAGAGAGAGCCTCAGCAGGGGATGCGTTGGGTGCCAGTAGGACATATGAACAGACATGCTCGCTCGCACGCACGCTCGCACACACACACACACACACACAGAGCCTCAGCAGGGGATGCGCCTGATGCCAGGGGCCATGGTCCTAGTGCCCTACATGCTCAAAGCAGGGCAGGGGTCACGCAGGGGTCACCAGCATGGCTGCCCTGTGCTACAGTAGAGGGAAACCACACACACCTCTCCCCATAGGGTTCCTCCAGGTGGTACACACACACACCCCTCTTAACAAGGCTGGTTACACCAGGACATCCACAAACACACACATCTCTGTATAGGGCCAGTCCTGACACACACACACTGCTAGGTTGGAGACTAAGGTTGACAAGCAGCATGAACAGGAGTCCCCCTCCCTTCTCAAACACACACACACACATCCTTAGGGCTGGTCTGAGCAGATGCTATACCCTCAATTGGGGGAACACACACACACACACACACACAAGCTATCATTTAAGGATCATACCACACACATACACAGACAAACCATTTAAGAAACACACACAACACCTTCATATGGGCGACCACACACACACACAAACACACACGTGTGTGTGTGGGCAGTAAGAACAAAGCAAGTCACGACAGTGAGAGCTCTTTGTCTTGGTCTTCACACTCACACACAAACTGTTTGAATCTTGTCACCCCACATGGCCACATTTACACACACACTCCTGTCACTCCACATGCTCTCTCACACACACACACACACACACACACACACACACACACACACACACACACACACAGAACTGAGCACAAAAGCCAGCTCACACATGTAGATATGAATCACTGGGCACAAATGTTATTCTGTAACACTTTTCAAACCTCTCAGGAACACCACCAATGTGAAGAGGGTTTATTATTTACATGACATTGACACTCAGAGAACACAAATGAAACACTTCAATCTGTGTGGGGCAGCTGGTTGTGTGTGTGGGTGTAAACATACATACAGTCCTTGTGTGTTATATGTGTGTGTGTTTGTGAATGTGTGTTATCTCTTCCTGAGGCAGCACAGGTACATGGGGCCCCCGGTGTGTGTGTGTGTGTGTGTTATCTCTTCCTGAGGCGGCACAGGTACATGGGGCCCCAGGTGTGTGTGTGTGTGTGTGTGTGTGTGTGTTGTGTGTGTGTGTGTGTTATCTCTTCCTGAGGCGGCACAGGTACATGGGGCCCCAGGTGTGTGTGTGTGTGTTATCTCTTCCTGAGGCGGCACAGGTACATGGGGCCCCAGGTGTGTGTGTGTGTGTGTGTGTGTGTTATCTCTTACTGAGGCGGCACAGGTACATGGGGCCTCAGGTGTGTGTGTGTGTGTGTGTGTGTGTGTGTTTGTTATCTCTTCCTGAGGCTGCACAGGTACATGGGGCCCCAGGTGTGTGTGTGTGTGCGTGTGTGTGTGTGTGTGTGTGTGTGTGTGTGTGTTATCTCTTCCTGAGGCGGCACAGGTACATGGGGCCCAGGTGTGTGTGTGTGTGTGTGTGTGTGTGTGTTGTGTGTGTGTGTGTGTGTGTTATCTCTTCCTGAGGCGGCACAGGTACATGGGGCCCCAGGTGCGGCCAAAACGTTCAGGGACGACAAGGAGTCCTGGGGGCCAGAGGGGCGGGGCAAAGGTGAAGCTATCTGAGAGCTGATTGGCCAGCTCCTCCTGCAGGTCCTCTGGCTCCACCCCTGGGCAGGTTGCTAAGGCAGCCTCAACGACAGCGTGGTTCTCCGCCCGGGAGAGAGTGCAGGTGGAGTAGACCACCACCCCACCAGGACGCACTGCAGCCAGCGCCGAACTGAGACACACACACACACACACACACACAGAAACAGAGGAACAAGAGTAACAAAAGCAATTAAAAGAGAAATAACACTCACTCTGCCATTCTCACGCGCACACACACACACACATAGCAGTACCATAGCAATTGGACCTGTAGTTGGGGCAGCTTCTGTCTTTCTTTCAGCCACAGCTCCCCCTGCTGGGCACTCGAGGTAAACAGCCAACTCCGGTCATTAGAACAGGGAGCATCAACCAGCACCTGGAACAGACAGACACACACACACGCACACACACACACACACACACAGATAAGACGGCATTCCAAGTTCCGAACATGTATCACTATAACTAAACACACTTGGTCACAAAAGCCATGTTCTGACAACTGGGTCAAAGCTACGCCACGCACCGCACATATAGAGAGACACACACACACACACACACACACACACACACACACACACAAATATGGGTTTCTCATAGATTACATAGATTAGGGATCAACAAGGGATTGTAACGATGATGATGCACAGCGCTTGTTTTTAGACATTCTAAAATGTTCAGCTGTCTCATCTTCTGTTGAACAGTCAGTGCTTCTCTAATGTGGCACAGATTAGACTGGTTTGTGTTTTCCATAGATAGAAAACATTACCACTCACACACCCATATGAAGAGAAAATCACTGTAACTCAACATTACCACTCACACACTCACACACCCATATGAAGAGAAAATCACTGTAACTCAACATTACCACTCACACACTCACACACCCATATGAAGAGAAAATCACTGTAACTCAACATTACCACTCACACACCCATATGAAGAGAAAATCACTGTAACTCTTCAGACCTTGTCATACACTCCGGCGTGAGTGTGTCCAAAGTCTCTCCCGTCTTGATTGGTTATTCGCAGCGTTTCCATCAGAGAGGCGGGCACATAGGACTCCAGTGTCTTAGACAGCCAATCACAGCGGCATGTGTCCACATCATTACAATGCAGAAGGCCTGAGTGCACACACACACACACACACACACCTAGTACTGAAGAATGTTGATGGCCTGAGTATAAACGTATAAACGTACAAACATACACACACACACACACACACACACACACACACCTGGGTTGACAGTCTGCATGATGGCGATGGCTTTCCCTCCAGGTGCGGAGCACATGTCCAGCACGCGGTCACCCTCGGCGACCCCTAGGGCCAGCACAGGGAGCAACGAGGCGGCGTTCATCAGGAAGTAGCTCTTCAGTCGGCCGCACTCATGCCTTACTGACGGCAGACGCACTGCCGCCCGCTGCACTACACACTCCAGAGAGCCGGCGCTGAGCGCCTGCGAGTGTGTGCGTCTCTGCGGAAGGAGGCTGGCGTATCCCAGCTCCTGCAGTCGAGTCCGCACGTCAGCCACATCAGTAAAGCGGTTTAGCATCACCCCATACTGCCAGCAGTCTGGATTCAGCAACACCAACCTGGGAGGAGGGGGTTCAGTAGGGTTCAGCATCGCTGTCTGTTACCAAACCAGGAGCACATAAACACCAGTCTTTCATCAGTTCTTTGTTTACCTCGCAGACGTCCATAAGCGGCCAAGCTCCTCGGTGTACTGCGCGTCAAAGTGGTCCAGCACCTGCTGAGAGACCTTTCGCCGCGGCCACTTTAAAGATGACAGGGCGCGATAAAGAAAAACTGAGACTGCACAACATACTAATGCCTTGAGTAACTTCAGCCAGCTGAGACCTTTCTTCACACACAACACAGACTCACCCCTAACGTTACTGTAAGGGTCTGTGTCAGTCAAAATAAGGCGCACAGGAAAGAGTTACAAACTGGCAAACGACGCTTTGAGGGGATTGCCTGGAGTCTCTGCATTCTTGCCGCAACTTGACAATATTAACGGTAGCTTACTAACGAGTTGTTGCAAACTACTTGAATTACTTACGTGCTTGCTGGAGGCGATCTCTCGTTCACCTTGCGGCTCGACATCAGTTTCTTCATGTACATCGGAAAGTGTCGTTTCAAAGCGTGCGGCTAGAAGACGGAAACATGCTTTCCCAAGAGAGACGAACAATGGAACTCTCTGTAGACACAACATTAACACTGCCTATATCTATCTATATATATACATAATAGTTTATTTCAGGTCTTCGCATTACTCGGTATCCAGCAGGGTCTTGACTGTCCGTCCTCTATTTAAGACCGACTGCTCCTATTACCATAAAATGAAAGTTCCGTTCCCTTAAATCATTGTCCTTAAAAATCCCTCTGACCAGCGGAGGTTGCCCACGTATCTCAAAAGATTAACTTTCTATTTAGTCACTAAATTAGTAGAATATGAACTTTTCCCCATTTCATTTCTGTCAAGTAAATACACACACAAGCCACTCTTAAAGAATGTGTCTGTATTTAATATTTTATCATACAAAATACACAGAGTAAAATATGACCATAATAAAATCTAACTGTAAAAACTGTTTGTGTTTGTTGAAATATAAACACATTCAAGCAGAGTAAAACGTAAACAAGCGGTTATCTAAGTGGCATCCACGGCAGCAGCCTGGTCACACCATGGCTTACTTCAGGGTGTGTGTGGCAGAGACCCAGAGCTAGAAAGCAGTTAGGACAAAAATAGACTCCAGAATAATTCTGTCCAATTTCATAATCCATTAATCTAGCTGATGAATGCCGTGCGCCTACTGTAGGGTTATAAAGTATATGCTCATACACAAACCCCTCTAGGGGGCGCAGTCTCAGTAACAGGACCCATCCCCATGTCAAGTCATCAGATGTACTGGGTTCAGTGTGCCTCTCATTGGTCCAGAGCTACAGAACTCCACCAATTTGCTCTTCTTTTATTGGGGAAAGAAAACAGGGAAGTAACTAAGCTCCACCCCAAACCCAGGGGACCTCTGGGACAGTCCAATCAGATGTAGTGATGGATGCCTGGTAAATTCAGTCCAATCAGATGTAGTGATGGATGCCTGGTAAATTCAGTCCAATCAGATGTAGTGATGGATTACTGGTAAACTCAGTTGGTCCAATCAGATGTAGTGATGGATGGGGTCTGGACTACGAGGTGAGAGTGAAAGAGTGCGAGTGCAGGAGAAAAGAGAGTGTGAGTGAGTGAGAAAGAGTGAAGAGAGAGTGTGTAAGTGAGAGAGTGTGAGGGAGTGAAGAGGGTGTGTGAGTGCTGGAGTGAGAGTATGAGAGTGTGTGAGAGTGAATGAGGGAATGAAGAGGGTGAGAGTGAAAGGGTGAGGGAATGTGAGAGTGAAAGAGTGAGAGTGAAAATGAGGGAGGAAGAGAATGAAAGTGAGAGAGTAAAAGAGTAAGGGAGTGAGAGAGCAAAAGAGTGAGATTGAGAAAGTGAGTGAAATTCAGCTCATGTATCCCTCCTCTCAGAATGAGAGTTTAGTGGAACACACACACACACACACACACAGTCTGGAGCCTCTCTGTACCAGACAGCATAGTCCAGATGTGTGCCCTATTACTGAGCTGGACCAGTGTGTGTGTGTGAGTGCGTTTGAGTCCCATCTCTGATCATGACCAGCATGTGTGTGTGTCCAGATGCTACTGCAGTTTGTTCAGTCTCTGCTGATGAGTGTGTGTGTGTTGACACACTGCTGTGCAGATGTGTGTGTTGAGTCCGTTGAGTCCCATGAGAAGAGAGTGTGTTGGGCGTCCCTCTACAGAGCTCGCGCTTGGAGGCACAAGAGAATAAACACAGGAGAGCCGTGAGCCGTGATTGGACGGAGCAGGAATCTCTAGGCTACTGATTGGCTGACAGCACAGGACTAAGAAATTACATCATGGGTGTCACTGTTGGGGCGCTGACGAATGGCTACTGGAGGGAGGGGCTTCCCATAGAAATCTGCCAGAGGAGGAGAGGAGGAGAGGAGGAGAGGAGGAGAGGAGGAAAGGAGAGGAGAGGAAGAAAGGGGAAGAGAAAGGAGAGTGGAGGGGAGAGGACAGGAGGGTAGAGGAGAGGAGGGGAAGAGAGAGAAGAGGAGGGGAGCATTAGCTAAAGCCATTTCAGCTGACGATGTGGAGTTCCTATGAGCAGTAAAGAATGTTTAATTCTCCCTGTTTACACACATTGGCCATACATTACACCCATACATTACACCCATTGGCCATACATTACACCTATACATTACATTCGTACATTACACCCATACATTACATTCATACATTACACCCATACATTACACCCATACATTACATTCATACATTACACCCATACATTACACCCAAAACATTACATTCATATATTACACCCATACATTACAACCATACATTACATTCATACATTCCCTCCCTCCTTCTCCCATTTCATCCCCTCTGCCTGCATATCATATCATGTTGTAAACGACAGCCTGGCAATTGGATTCCAATCTATGCTTGATCACATTGGCTTCTGCCAAAGTGTAAATACACCTACACATCAAGGTAACCACACCCTTGATCTGGTTCTGACACATGGAGTACAAATAGAACAACTTACAACCCTACCTCAACACTCTACACTAACTGACCACTACTTATTAACTTTAAAAATCACATTAGACTATGTAGCACCTAACTCAATCTACTACTACACTAGAAACATAACTCCCAAAACTACAGATGACTTCATAGCAAAAATTCCGTCTCTCCTTGAGCCTCTACTGAGCCAATATAGCCCTGCATTAGAAGGCTCTACGCCAAGCCCAACCCAAGTTGATCAATTAACTGATAGTGTTGTAAATGTACTATGCTCCACATTCAACACCCCTGCACCACTCAAAAAGAAAACTAGGAAACAAGAAAAAATTGCCCCATGGTATACCACATAGACTCGCTTACTGAAACAAGCTACTCGTAGACTTGAAAGGAAATGGTATGCCACTAAACTTGAAGCGTTCCGCCTTGCTTGGAAAGATAGCTTAAAACATAACAATAACAAAAAGCAGGAACGAGGTGTTCCATGTCCTTGTAACCTCAAATCCAGTTGGACCACATGTCATGGTTACAGCTAGCTCTAGTCAACCTGTAGCATACCTTGATTCATTCACACCCACCAATATATCAGAAATTACATCTTTGATCTCCTCAGCTAAAGCCTCAACATGCTTATTGGACCCTATCCCAACTGATCTTCTTAAGGCTGCTCTCCCTCTATTGGCTGAGATGGTTCTTAAAATTATAAATGACTCATTCATAGCTGGGCATGTCCCAAAATCTTTCAAGACATCTGTTATTAAACCATCAATTAAAAAACCAAACCTTGATCCTGATTGTCCTTGCTAATTACCGACCCATATCTAACCTCCCATTTGTATCAAAAATACTTGAAAAAATAGTGTCTAAGCAAATCTGTAGCTTCTTAAATGACAATAATATCCAGGAAACCTTCCAGTCAGGCTTCAGAACTAATCATAGCACAGAATCAGCCCTAGTTAAAGTCTTCAATGACCTCCTTATCGCATCTGATAATGGATATATATCAATATTAATCCTACTGGATCTTAGTGCTGCCTTTGACACTACTGACCATGGTATCCTACTAAACAGGCCTGAACACATGATAGGGATCAAAGACACTGCATTAGCCTGATTCAAATCATACCTCTCTGGTCGCTACCAGTTTGTACATACTCATAATGAGTCATCAACCCATACCAAAGTAAAGTTTGGTGTACCCCAAGGCTCAGTGCTAGGTCTCCTGCTGTTCTCCCTGTACATGTTACCTTGAGGATCTGCTTTAAGGAAACATGGCATTACTTTCCACTCCTATGCTGATGATACCCAGCTTATCCTTTCTATGAAGCCTAATGACTATATGCCAATGACTACACTTGATGCCTGTCTCCTAGATATCAAAACCTGGATGACTAATAATTTCTTTTGTTTAAATTCGGATAAAACTGAAGTTATGATGATTGGCCCTAAACAGCTGACCAACACTCTACCCCATCACCAAAACTTACTCAGTGGCCTGTCACTGTCACGTTATGCAAAAGTTAAAGACCTCGGGGTAATTATTGACCAGGACCTCTCTCTAAATAGTCATGTAAAATACATTTCAAAAACATCTTTTTTTCCACCTACGAAATATTGCTAAGGTTAGAAAGTTCCTATCCTTTGAGGATGCTGAAAAATGAATACAAGCATTTATCACTTCCAGGCTCGATTATTGCAATGCTCTGTTCTCTGGGTGTAGTAATACCTGCATCAAAAACCTACAACTAATACAAAATGCTGCGGCCCGAACACCAGGACTAAAAAATATGAACATATCTCTCCTATCTTTGCTTCCCTACATTGGCTCCCTATTAAAAGTCGAATTGATTTTAAAATACTCCTCCTAACCTACAAAGCCCTCAAGGGCAATGCACCAACATATATTAAAGACTTGCTTGTCCCGTACCACCCTTCTAGAACCCGAAGATCCCAAAATGCTGGTCTCCTTGTAATCCCAAGAATATCAAAATCTATGATAGGAGGAAGAGCCTTTTGTTACCGTGCACCCCTCCTGTGGAATAATCCCCCCCCCCACATTCAACAAGCGGACACTCTCATTACCTTTAAGTCTAGACTTAAAACCTTCCTCTTTACTGTTTCCCATAGTTAGGGATGGTGCATGGCAAATCATCACTTGGTCATCATGGCAAATCATCACCTCCACTGGGTCTTTTGGGAGGGACTGCCTCTGCTGTTGCCCCCAGTTGCGAGGCATGGCGGCCACTGACCATCCTTGCAGTGGTGCTGGGTTGCCATGCATCGTACCTTAGTTATGCTGCTATAGCCTAGTGCTGCCACACAACCTTCATGTGTCATACCGTACAACTCTCTCTCTCTCTCAATATTTATATATATATTTATATGCATGTATGTGTGCCCAAATTACACATTTGCTCTCTGATGTGTGAGCCTGGCCTAATTCACTTTCTTCCTCTGCCCACAATTATCTCTGCTGAGTATCATCTCTGCCTCATTCCGGCGGACTCCTCTCATCCTCCCCTCCTGAGTGGACTACAACTAACACTACGAGAGGCCCATGTCAGGACTGACTCTCCATCATAGAGGCCCTTCCTGGACACCCATGCTAGGCCCGACTCCCCTTCCTTGAGGCTTTGTGATTGAGCCCCCCTCACAATGGCGCTGTCAAATGGACCCTTACTGTTGCCCCTGTTGCTCTTGGGTGCTCCTTCTGTGAAGCGCCACAAGACAATACTATGGTAAAAGGCGCTGTAGAAATACAACTGAACTGAATTGAATTGAATATAATACAGCTTATGGTAAATTACTGGTAAGAGTACTTTAGACAACATGGGCATGACTCCCCTTCACACATACATGCAGTCTAGTCAAATGGAGGTTAGACACACACACACACACACACAGATGTAGACAACTGAAACAAGACCAGATATTGAGTTTGACAGATGAAACAATCACACACACACACACACACAGGATTAGTGCCTATCAAATGAAACAGAAAGACAGAAACACACAGGCAGGTTGGTCTCTGAGCAGAGTTGGGACACATTGCACACGCACACGCACACGCACACGCGCACACACACACACACACACACACACACACACACACACACACACACACACACACACACACACACACACACACAGGTTAGTCCTGTCAAATGTCATGGAAAGACCAGTAAAGATGAGTTGGACACACACACAGTTATAAATGTAACTGCATACATGCAAATGCAGTTACTGCTGTGAAATGACAGACAGGTTAGTCTTTGACTGGTGGAGTCATGTGATGCAGCAAACACACTAGGAGAAAAGAGATGCATGGTGAGTCTCACACACACACACACACACACACACACACACACACACACCAGATTTACCCGAGTGCCTTGTGTCCCCCAGCGGCTCCAGTTTGGGCAACCTGGAAACTTTAGGAGTGGCCCAGCCCACTGCAAACACGCACGCACACACACACACACACACACACACACACACACACACACACACACACACACACACACACACACACACAGAAAGTTAGGCGGTTTTCAGTGATGTATGGGGGGAAAGAGAAACAGGTGTGTTCTTCACCTGTGGGAGAAATGTTTCCCTGTTCCAAGGAGTGTGTGAGGTCAGGAAGTGGGGGCTGGTAGAGAGTGTGTGTATGTGTGTCAAATGTTTCCCTCTTGTAAGGAGTTTGTGTGTGTGTTCCAAGGAGTGTGTGAGGTCAGGAATTGGGGCCTGGTAGACCGTATGTGTGTCTTAATTGTCTACAATTGCTACCACTATGTCTGTGTGTGTGTGTGTGTGTGTGTGTGTGTGTGTGTGTGTGTGTGTGTGAGCGTATGTACCTGGTGGAGGGGGTGGTGTGGGGCTCTCTGTCGGTGCTTCGTCAGTGCGGAGGGGGTCTACCCGGTGTTTGCGTTTCAGACGGAGCTTCTTGGTCTTCTTCTTGGCCTGCTCTGTGAGGCCTGTGGGCCACACACACAGACAGAGGATACACACACTGTTTGACGGGGAACCTTTTCACTGCTGCACCGGTCAAAGAAATGGACAGAGGAAGTTACGAAACTGTGGCCTGCCCCATCAACATTCCACTGCCACATGATGAGCTGTTGCAGGTTAGCGTTACTGTTAGAGTGCAACAGAGATCAAATCCTGTTCCATTCCCAGATGAAACCCAATGGACTGAGCTGGGCCTGCTGCTGTATGTTCCACTCTGACATTAGAATAACGCAGTTTTGCAACACTGCAGCTAATTCGTCAACGTCGACAGCCCACGCGTGAGAAACTACCTGCAGCTGCTAGTCTGTGTCAACCTGTAAAAGGACAGTACTTCCCAAGACTCAAAGAAGGTCTATCTCAAGGAGAAAAGCGGTTTCAAACAAACCTAAAACAGTCCAACCAAGCTATTCAGTTAGTGTAGATAATCTTCAGTTACGTAGCGACTGAGTAAAAGCACAGAGCTAATGAATGCAAACACTGACTGACTGTGAGTATTATGATAGTCAAATGCTATTTTTAGCTTTTTATAAAAATGTTAAACTGTTAAAGGCACAGAATGTTTTCCGATTCATTTCCCGGCTGCGTAGCCACTTTGCCAATTAAACGGCTTGTTATTGGGTGAATGAAGTCTCTCTCGGCCACCTGCGTAGATTCCGTGCTTATTACAAGTGCAGGATCTTAAAGGCAAGATGGGGAAAACAGAACTGAATCTGGATGCCTTGTCAGTCAGTGTGACGCAACAAAAATGATCATTGCTGGTTCCTGTTCTTTGGTTTGCAAACACATTCATGTGGCTTTGGGTGAGAAAGTACAATGATGCTATTGCTGTTTTTTGGCAGCTCTAGTGGGGTAAATAATCTCAGTCTTGCCTGCTATGCCTTTAATGTCAAAAGTGTGTTTATTTCTCTGCCTGAACAGGTCAGTGACGTTGGATGCTTGTGTGTGTGTGTGTGTGTGTGTGTGTGTGTGTGTGTGTGTGTGTGTGTGTGCGTGCTTGTGTCTGTGTCTGTCTCACCTGACTCTGTACTCTCTGGTGTGTGTCTCTCGCTCTCCTCCTCTTCCTCTTCATCCTCTTCCTCCTCCTGCTGCTGCATGGGGGCCTCCTGCACTCTGCGATCAGACTCCTGCTTCTCCTTCTCCTGCCGCATACGCTCCTCATTCTACACACACACACACACACACACACACACACACACACACACACACACACACACACACACACTAATCTCAGATCCTTGTGGGAATTTTAAAGGAGAACTCTGGCCATGTTCCACACATATCTCAGTTAAAGATAGGTGACAAACTTCATGAAAGATCGTTATGCTCCTGCTACCACACACACCTGGCTAGCTCCAGCGCTAATGTTTAGGGGGTTTCAGGGGGTTCAAACGTCCAGCCCTTCAGATTACTTCATGCGGCATGATTAAAAAAAGCTTGAAAAGATTTGTAGTCATTTGACCTGCTTGTTTTAATGATAGTTTTAACAATGCACAAAATAAAATAACACAACACTGTCAGCTCCACATCCGCGACACGTCACTACTACTGAACTCCACATCCGCGACACGTCACTACTACTGAACTCCACATCCGCGACACGTCACTACTACTGAACTCCACATCCACGACACGTCACTACTACTGAACTCCACATCCACAACACATCACTACTACTGAACTCCACATCCGTCACTACTACTGAACTCCACATCCACGACACGTCACTACTACTGAACTCCACATCCACAACACATCACTACTACTGAACTCCACATCCACAACACATCACTACTACTGAACTCCACATCCACGTCACTACTACTGAACTCCACATCCACAACACATCACTACTACTGAACTCCACATCCACGTCACTACTACTGAACTCCACATCCACAACACATCACTACTACTGAACTCCACATCCACAACACATCACTACTACTGAACTCCACATCCACGTCACTACTACTGAACTCCACATCCACAACACATCACTACTACTGAACTCCACATCCACGTCACTACTACTGAACTCCACATCCACAACACATCACTACTACTGAACTCCACATCCACGTCACTACTACTGAACTCCACATCCGCGACACGTCACTACTACTGAACTCCACATGCACGTCACTACTACTGAACTCCACATCCACAACACATCACTACTACTGAACTCCACATCCACGTCACTACTACTGAACTCCACATCCGCGACACGTCACTACTACTGAACTCCACATGCACGTCACTACTACTGAACTCCACATCCACAACACATCACTACTACTGAACTCCACATGCATGACTCCAACTCAAGCGACTGAGATGCAGCATGCTAACTAACAGGAAAGAAAGATTAAATTAAGTGGTGGGGAAGTCAAAACACAGACGCATTAGGACGGTGCTGGTGATGGTTTTTTTCACCTAACAGTTTGTGGTCACGCATGTAGACGAGGTAGGCTATGGCGGGCCTCTGTGAAGAAGCATAATGCTCATGAGGCCCGTGACAGAAAGAGTTTGAGCCAAATTCCATTATTGAACACAAATGAACCGTCACCGGACGCAAATCAGCAGGCAGACTATATCGGCTGCAGATTCAGTTCTATGCTAAGTGGTGTCAACTGCTCAGTTCTATGCTCAGTGATGTCTTGTAGGGAACCAGTCCATGGTGCTAAGTCTGTTAAGAGGTAAACATTCTCTGTCTGGTAGTTCGGTGGCGACGGAGCTGTGCTGGCTCAGCTGCACGTGCAGGCTGACTTCCATTCGGTTTCAATGATGTGTCATATGGATTTGACCACCGCAGTGCCTGATCATCGCTTTTGATGTGTCATATGGATTTGACCACCGCAGTGCCTGATCATCGCTTTTGATGTGTCATATGGATTTGACCATAGCAGTGCCTGATCATCGCTTTTGGGACAAATTCACATCTTTGTCTCTGTGGACAAGACAGAGAGCCTGAGCTGGGCAGTGGATTTTGCGGGAAACTACAGGTAAACAGGTGTGTGGCTCTTATGAAACTACAGGTAAACAGGTGTGTGGCTCTTATGAAACTACAGGTAAACAGGTGTGTGGCTCTTATGAAACTACAGGTAAACAGGTGTGTGGCTCTTATGAAACTACAGGAAAACAGGTGTGTGGCTCTTATGAAACTACAGGAAAACAGGTGTGTGGCTCTTATGAAACTACAGGTAAACAGGTGTGTGGCTCTTATGAAACTACAGGTAAACAGGTGTGTGGCTCTTATGAAACTACAGGAAAACAGGTGTGTGGCTCTTATGAAACTACAGGAAAACAGGTGTGTGGCTCTTATGAAACTACAGGAAAACAGGTCAGGTAGTGTGGCTCTTATGAAACTACAGGAAAACAGGTGTGTGGCTGGTTAAAGAAAACAACATGCTGTTCTGTTCTGTCACAACTACTTAGTTCTATATGGACAGTGGTGTCTCGTAGGGAACTGGTGCTTGCTGCAAAGTGCTTGTACTGATATTGAGAGCATGTTAAGAGGCTAAACACACACACACACACACATATACATATATAGCCATTAGCACTGGAGCTAGGTGCACACTCACAGAGATATGAGATGAGTTCTCCTTTAACATGGCTGCAATGTAAGTAATGAGGTTTGCAATCGTCTGGATCATAGGGGATGGGCCTGACCTCAGTAATGAGGTTTGTGATTGGCTGGAGCGTAGGGGGCAGGCCTAACCTCAGTAATGACATTTGTGATTGGCTGGAAAGGGCTGGACATATTAGCCTCGTCTGGCTCCTCCTCCTGCAGCGGCTGGCCTCCTCGCTCCGCCTCCTCACGTTCCAGGCGAGCCCTATGGAGAAAGGATGGAGGTATCACGCATACATACACACCTCTCCTCTCGGACGCGGCAGGCTAACTACCCCAAACACACACACACACACACACACACACACACACACACACACACACACACACACACACCTCTCCTCTTGGACGCGGCGGACTCCCCCCCACCCGCCTCTCTCACACACACACACACACACACACACACACACACACACACACACACACACACACACACACACCTCTCCTCTCGGACGCGACGGACCCCCCCCCCCCACACACACACCCACACCACTCCTCTTGGACGCGGCGGACTCCCCCCCACCCGCCTCTCTCACACACTCACACACACACACACACACACACACACACACCTCTCCTCTCGGACGCGACGGACCCCCCCACACACACACACCCACACCACTCCTCTTGGACGCGGCGGACTCCCCCCCACCCGCCTCTCTCACACACACACACACACACACAGACCTTTCCTCTCGGACGCGACGGACCCCCCCACACACACACACCCACACCACTCCTCTTGGACGCGGCGGACTCCCCCCCACCCGCTTCTCTCACACACACACACACACACACACACACACACACACAGACCTTTCCTCTCGGACGCGGCGGACTCTCTCAGCGCGGTCCTTCTTGTCCTGTTCCTCCTGGGCTCTCTGCTCAGCTGTGTCTCTCTGCACGCGCTCAGTGATGGCCTCGTAGTCCCGAGCAATGCTGCTAAGCAACCAGTTCAGCCCGTTCTTGATGGACTTGTCCACCTTCTTACCATAGCCAATCACAGCTGAGCACGGCTCCTACACACACACACACACACAGAGAGACACACATCTTTACAATCACAATCTAGCATTTATCTGTGTGTGTGTGTGTGTGTGTGTGTGTGTGTGATGTGAGCACATATACCCCATCACTCACATTTGGAAAAGGGGAGTTCTGTGTGTGTGTGTGTGTGTGTGTGTGTGTGTGTGTGTGATGTGGGCACATATACCCCATCACTCACATTTGGAAAAGGGGAGTTCTGTGCGTGTGTGTGTGTGTTTGTGTGTGTGTGTGTGTGTGTGTGTGTGTGTGTGTGATGTGGGCACATATACCCCATCACTCACATTTGGAAAAGGGGAGTTCTGTGCGTGTGTGTGTGTGTGTGTGTGTGTGTGTGTGTGTGTGTGTGTGTGATGTGGGCACATATACCCCATCACTCACATTTGGAAAAGGGGAGTTCTGTGCGTGTGTGTGTGTGTGTGTGTGTGTGTGTGTGTGTGTGTGTGTGTGTGTGTGTGATGTGGGCACATATACCCCATCACTCACATTTGGAAAAGGGGAGTTCTGTCTGTGTGTGTGTGTGTGTGTGTGTGTGTGTGTGTGTGTGTGTGTGTGTGTGTGATGTGGGCACATATACCCCATCACTCACATGTGGAAAAGGGGAGTTCTGTGTGTGTGTGTGTGTGTGTGTGTGTGTGTGTGTTTACTTTGTGCTGCTCCTGTCTGACGGAGTGTTTTGACTTGCTGAACAGTAGCTGTACTTACACACCAAAGTGGAGGAGTCGTTGCCATAGTTCACTCGCCAGAACAAAAATCTACATGCCGTTGCTGCTTGGTGGGTGCTGATTTTGAGCCTAGTGTGTGTGTGAGTGAGTGTGTGTGTGTGTCTGTGTGCGAGTGTGTGTACTCACTATTTGGCAGAGGCACTTGTTCTCATTGACAAGTTTTTCCAGAGAGAGGCTCTCAATGATGTCAGCTTCTGCCAGTGCCCCATCACGGTCCTGCTTATTGGCCAGGCTGCGTGCACACGCACGCGCACACACACACACACGCACGCGCGCACACACACACACATACATACACACATACACACACGCACACACAATTTACATTAAATAAGTTCATACTGACATAATTCAGTTTAAAAGAATGCAGTGATCTGTAGTGTAATTCATGTATATGCAGGGAAATCACCGCGCAGCACAGCCTCTGCATTTGTGTGTGTGTGTGTGTGAGTGTGTGTGTGTCTTACACAAGGACGGGCTTGCCGGCGATGCGTGGGTGTCGTAGGACCTCCTCCATGGTGTCCCGCGTCTCCTGGATACGCTGTGTGTCACTGGAGTCGACCACAAACACCACCCCGTACGACTCAGAGTAATAGTTCTTCCAGATGCCCCGGATTCGCTTGCCACCCCCCAGGTCAAAGATGGTCACCTCAAACTTGCCCTGCTTTAGGTCCACCTTAGAAAAGCCCACCGTGGGGGCAACATCCTCTGGGCTCTCTGTCTCACACACACATAAAAACAAGGTTAACACATTGAGCGACAAACTCTCAGCCTTCTAGTACACAAAAACACACCATTAAGACAGGAAGGGACTTGTGTGTGTGTGAGGGTGAAGAGAAAGATGGTTAAGGGAAGGGGTGTATATGGGTGTGTGTGAGTGTGAGCGTGAGTGTGAGCGTGTGTGTGTGTGTGTGTGTGGGAATTGTCTAACCTCCTTTGATGCCTCTGACTGTTGCTGTCTTCCCAGCATTGTCCAATCCAACCATCACCAATGTCACTTTCCTGCACACACACACACACACACACACCAGTCTAGTTACTCTCTTACTCTCTCTGTTGTGCACACACACACACAGAGACACAGACACATGCTCACAGACACACACACACACAGAGACTCAAATACACAGACACACACGCACAGACACATGCACACAGACACACATACACACAGATTCAAATACTAAGACACATACACACACAGACACACACACTCAAATACACAGATGCATACACACACAGACTCAAATACACAGTCACAGTCACACACACACACACACACACACACACACACACACACACACACACATACATCCGCTCCACTGGAATGAGCAGAAGCAATGGTCACTGTGTACAGCTATACAGCAAATACAACTTGCATCTGCGTATGTAGACACTCACAGCTCCAGCCCCAAGACCCAAGGCCTGAGTTCAAACCCCAACCCCAGGCCCAGTCCCCCCGTAGACACTCACAGCTCCAGCCTCAAGACCCAAGGCCTGAGTGCCAGCCCCAACCCCAGGCCCAGTCCCCCCGTAGACACTCACAGGGAGGCTCCATTGGATGCGTTAAGTCAAAGACGTTTCTACAGGAACAGTTAGCCTCCACTATAACCAATGGGACTGGCTACACCAGACACGGCAGCGCAGCCAACATTCAGTCTTTTCAATGTCATTTTTCCATGACTTGACTTCACGCTTGCGTAACGCAGCCAGTATGGCCCAGGGTTAGCCTGATGGCAAAGCAAGCTAGCAAACAACACACAGCTCATTTAAGGACACGACAGCAACATGGGTGCACTGCGAAGCTTCAGAACATCAGATGATCTGATTGGCTATTTGCCCAACAATGATTGGCACTTTGAAAAGGTCCGTTTCAGCTGGGTCCCAAACACTGGCAGGAACACAGACTCACACACACACACACACACACACACACAGTGCTGCTAGGAACACTGATCAATTCCACTCAGAATAAGACAACCAAACTGGACATCCAACAACTACATGCTAGGGCATGCAAACAGAGCCTCTTTCCAACAGGTTGAAGCAGAAACCCCAACAACACACACACACACACACACACACTCATAGATACTTAACTACGGCACTTCCGCCGAAAGGACATCATCCGCACAATCCACGACACAGTTCTCTGTAGCCACGAGGCCTTCATCAAGGCAGTGGAGCGGACGGAACCAGCACACACACACTCTCTGTGTCTCACTTGCTGGCTGCCTCACTACCCTCTAGCCTATAGCGGCCCTCTCACACACATGCGCACACACAAACACACAGCCCTGGACGTCCCCATCTGTTGAGATTAGCTGAGGATTTCTCCTGAGCCGATCGGGGGGGAGGGGGGGCAGCTACACCAAGAAACACACACACACACATACATACACACAAATACACACCGCTCAGGTCTCTGGGACGTCTGGAGCATCTGTTCAATGCCATGACACAGCCTAATCAACACTGCATACACACATACACACACACACCATAACACACAGACACAATGCCAGCACAGACACTCACACAAAACATCAAAATCAAGCAACACAACTAACAGATAAGATAGTACAAAACACACACAACCACACAATACACACACAACCACACCATACCACACATCACAGCCAACAGAACCACTTGCATGGCAAACTTTTGAAGTCACCATGTGAATGTGTGAATGTGTATGTGTGTGTGTGTGTGTGTGTGTGTGTATGTGTGTGCGCGCACATTATCGGTACAGTCATCGATGCGACACGGTTTGTAAACACAGAACACATAAATAAACTAAATCTCCTCACGATCCTTTAGTTCTCCACTCTCCTGGCCACCAGAAAATAATCTGGTCTTTTTACGGCGCCCCCCAGCATCACTGACTGCACCTTCAACGGGTGAACAGGGAGGCCTACATCTGTAAGGTACTTTTGGCGACTGTGCTTATACAGTCGTTTCCCTGTTTCACTACTAGGGAAGATGTGGCTGCACCTGGTCAAGGGCAGAGGGGCCGAAGGGGCCGCACCTGGTCAAGGGCAGAGGGGCCGAAGGGGCCGCACCTGGTCAAGGGCGGAGGGGCCGAAGGGGCCGCACCTGGTCAAGGGCGGAGGGGCCGAAGGGGCCGCACCTGGTCAAGGGCGGAGGGGCCGAAGGGGCCGCACCTGGTCAAGGGTGGAGGGGGTGCGCAGGGGCCGCACCTGGTCAAGGGTGGAGGGGGTGCGCAGGGGCTGCACCTGGTCAAGGTGGAGGGGGGCGCAGGGCCACACCTGGTAGCCTAATGAAAGGGCAGGAATTGGGCTCCTCTCCAGCAACCACTCTTACAACACAATCAGTTTGTATTCTATGTATTAATAAATGTATGTATGTATGTGTATGTCTGTATGTTCCATGCCTGTTAAGCCCGATTTATATTAATGTGTGTATGTATGAATGTATGTACTGTATATGCTACAAGCCTGTTAAGACACTATATATTAATGTATATGTATGTATATATGCGACATGCCTGTTAATCCACTACATATTAATGTATGTATGCTACACGCCTGTTATATCTATATAGTTTACAGGTCACACTCTATAGCTCTGTAGGTGATTATCCTGGGTTTAGAGCCACTGATGATGCAACAGCAGACCAACAGCCTGACAAAATCGAGTCCCTGGTCGTGCTGATGACCTCATCTGAGTCACAGAACCAAATAAATATCAACATGTTATCCTTAGTTGGTACCCCAACAAAATTATGCCAACGTATGACACAGCTTACGTTATATGTACGTACGTACGTACTTACGCACACACACACTCACCTGGCAGGCTCTCGCCAGCGCTTCAACCAGTTGCAGCAGTTCGCCATCAGACTAAACATGTCAGTCCCAGCTGCGGATACGAACAGGGTTTCTTCTCCCTCACCAACAGCGAGACCCAGCAGACTCGCCACACACCGCAGTCTTCAACAGATCTCCAGCTCACCCCTCGGCGTCCTGGCTGCATACACCCATCTAGGACTCTTAATAACGGGCTTGTGTGGTGGCTTTAGGCGCTAGCTATTCTCTACCTACGGCCCCATCACACACTCGGGATGCAGAAACGTTTTGTAAGGATTTTAAACTTTCTAACTACGGCCTACATAAAGGAAGGGTAACGTCAAAGATGATAGAATAGTTGACAACACTTTATGATAGCTAGTTAGGCGCAGACCTTGTGGTTCCGCACCACCCCTGTTTCTAGGGAGATGTCAAAAGCAACTGCAGGCTCTCCAAGTGTCTCTGGCTAAACAGAGTTACGCTAGCTTGCTGAACTTAGCCACCCAGAGGATAGCATAGCATAGCTAGCGGTAAGGCCAGTTAACGGTAATGTTTTACTTCATTCATGACTAACGTTAACACATCTAAAAGACGTACTCAATTCTGTAATGATAAGTTATTTAGTGTTAACCATTTTTGGACTTCGACAAACAACGGTAACTTTGTAATAGACATTACCAAATAACCAAACAACGTTTAACACTAGCTAATAACGTTACATCTCCTTGACTACGATAAAGCCAGATAAGTTATCCTAGCCTGCTTACGAAAACATCCAGACAAACCGTTTACTCAACAAGACGAAACAGGCCTCTCCTTACACTCATCTTACAATGCTTAGGTCAGAAATTGTATACAGCTGCCATTCCTGGATTGTCAATGTTAGCCAATACTACTCGTTAGTTTGTAAAAACTCAGCTGGTTAACGTTGTGCTTATTTGTTGATGCCATGGAGACTGGCTGCTAAGGCTGCGTCTGCCGTGGGATGCTTGTGCGCAGACGCGGATCAGAGAGTCGCAGGGATTTGGGAGTTTTCGGGATTCTTCCTTCGCGAGAGAGCGGCACCAGCGGTCGGAGTCCACAACAGCGCCTTCCCATCACCACTGAGAAAAACAATTAGTTTGGCAAAATATATATTTCCAAATATCAGCTTTATTATTTTGGCAAAAGTCTTATATAAACCCTTCCCCTCCAATCGTACACCATACAAACTCTTATTTTTTTACATAGTTAAGAATAAAAAAAAAAACATATGAATAAATTAAATAAAGCTGTTATTATTGGATCAAACATCTTTACAGTTCTTTTTTTAAACTTAATTTTCCTTTACAAAGGACAAACTCTTCACCTATATAACCAGGCTAGTCACTGTCCACCATTTTTAGAGGCTGCACACAGAAAACTGCTCACAGCTGAGGCCCAGTCCTGTTCAAGAGTGTTGCTACAACCTGTGATCCAACCAGCTAATGCTGACTCCATGGAGCTACCCCCACCCCAGTCAGACCTCTTAAGACCTGAGCACCAGAGAGGTGTAACTGGAACTGAATTGACGACTACCATAACATTACTTGAGTTTATCAAGCTGCCTGCAGTGATGCATTCTGGGTTGATAAAGTCAAGTAATATCAAAGGCGCCTATTGTAACCAATGAGGAATAATACAACAGATGAGTAAAACGAGTTAACTAGTAGGGAACTTGGAATGTGCACACATTCACAAATGAATAACCCATAAGACAATGGGAAGAACAATGTTTCTCAAACAACTACCATCAAGTCTGTGTGTCTGGGGGCAGAGAGGGAACAGAAGAGTCTGGGGGCAGACCAGTGTTGTGTAAAAACCTAATACCCTAAACTGCCATCAGTGCAAATCAGTTTTCTCTGGGTCTCCTCCATCCCAGACTGCAGAGGATCCACTGGATCTCCAGTCCAGACGGCAGAGGGTCCAGGCAGCAGCGGCTGACTCCAGTGGCAGGGAGATGCAGTTTCTCACTGTTCCATTGTCTATGTCATGCTTAAAGGCATTATGGACAAGTGGGCCAGGAGTGGCCAGTAAGTCCAGGAAGACGCTCCCTAGAGCAGAGCAGAGTAGAGGGCTCACCTCAGCCTGGGACTTATTTGGTGCAAAAGACAGGCCACTGAAGACTGATCAGTTCTGCACCATTTCTGGAGAGCATTCTTAAAATGCTTTAACCTAGGCTTTATTTCACTTGGTCAGTCTGACCTGTGGTGATTTTGTTGTGTGTTGTGATTTTGACAGTTTCATCTGATATATGAACAAAAAGTGTAGTGATTCCCAACAACGATGACTGTTACCTAGAGACCCCTCAAGCTGTGAGCAGGGAAGTCCTTGATTCAATCTGGCGATATGAGGGTCCGGGTCATGTGATCTGGAGCCGTTCAAGTTTCTGCTCTTGCCGCCACCCCTCCCCCCTCTTCCGAACCAGAGGCGTAATCTCTCCCAGGCATTTCCCAGCGAGGGGCAAGTTCTCTCATTTGGGCGCCTCCTCCAGGTTCTCCCAGGTGGGTGCCTCCTCCAGGTTCTCTCAGGTGGGTGTCTCCTCCAGGTTCGTTCAGGTGGGTGTCTCCTCCAGGTTCGTTCAGGTGGGTGTCTCACAGCATCCTTCTTGTCTCCTTCACCAGCCACCTGATCAAGTCAAACCACAGCCATTAGATCACACAGAAGCCATTAGATCCTGAGTCAATGTGTATAGAACAAGAGCCATGAAGTCCAACAGGAGTCATTAAAGGAGAAGTTTGTGAATCTATCAATAGTCCTGATGTTGACGTTGCTGGGAGCTGCTGGTAGGTATGAGGATGAGAATTTGGAACAACGTCAACCAAATAGCAATACAGCAGCAAATGCTCTAGTTCTCACACCTATCGACAGCTCTTAGCAACGTTAAACAACAGGACTCTTGATCAATTCACACCAGATTTCTCCTTTAAGAACAAGAGGAAAATGCCCCTTGCCACTAGCATTATTAGCGCTGGCATTCCTAGGGCAGACCTTTTCCCAGTCAGCCAGCCAGTCACCACACACACTCACCTTCTTCATCAGAGTCAAAGCCGAAGAGCGCAGTGCACTTCTTGAGGTGTTCCTGCAGCTCCTCTGTGCTGGCCAATGAGGCGGAACACCGTGAGCAGCGAGGCCTCTGGGCTCCAGCCACACTTGCCACCTCCGCCACCGGCGTCGCCGCCGCCTGCCGCCCCGCTGCCACCATCTCCTTCCGCCGCTTGGGCATGCTGGTGTACTTCTCGTCCAGGTAGGCGCACGGCAGCGGACGCACAAAGGGCTTGATGGCGACGCTGCCGTACGGCGACGACCCTGGAGCCGACCCCTCCCGCTCCGCCCCCGCCCCCGCCGTGTCACCCTGCGCTGACCCCTGGGCCATCCTGCCGCTGTGCCCATTCACCAGGCCCCTGAGCTCACCCTGGCTGGCGCTGGAGGACAGAGACCCTGGGCCACCCTCACCCTCCCAGCCAGGCTTCACGGCCGAAGCCTCCGCGGGGTCGTGGGCGACACTCTTCTCTCTCGGTGCCGGGCCCATGGCGGCAGCGGAAGGCGTCTGGTCACGTGACGGCACCCCCGTGGGGGTGGTGGTGGGCGTCAGCCGTACCTCCCCGTTGGGGGCGCGAGGCGGACGTCTCGTGGGCGTGGGCCGCTGTGTGTGTAGTGGCCGCGCTCGTGCCGATGCAGCTCCATGTTGCTTTGGGCAGTGTGTGGGCAGCTGGCAAAGCAGCACTGGAGGCGGAGCGCGTGTGTGTGTTGTTCCTTCACGTGGCCGCGCATGTCGGCCAGGCGGCGGAAGGCCTCGGAGCAGCCCTGCTGGGGGCAGGGGTGGCGCAGGCTGGGGTTGCTATGACGAACCACGTGGTCGTAGAAGTGCGGGAAGGCGTTGAAGCGGCGGGTGCAGTACATGCAGCGGCCCTCGGACGTCTCGAAGGCCGAGCGGAACCCCACGCTGTCGGACGGGTGCTCCTGCAGCAGGTGGCCCAGAACTGCTGCCCCTCGGCCCTGCAGACGCACCGGGCACCCTTGCACCGGGCACGCCACCAGCTCCGGCAGCTCTTTTGCCTCCGCTGGCATCTGGGCTGGGCTCTCACCGAGCGGCTTCACGGGTCTTGACGGGGCCTCCTGCACACTCCCCTGCTCTGATTGGCTGCTCACGGCTGCCGGGGTGGGCGGTGCCCTTTGCTCAGCCTTGTGCGCTTTGCGTTTGAGTTGATTTGGCTTGGCTGTGACTGTCTGTTCTGCTGCTGCTGGCTGTGAGGCCACGCCCACCTCATCTGTGACAATCCCCTGGATCTCAGAAGAGGCGGAGCCTCCAACTTGCTTGCTCCTCCTACCCCTGTGACACTTCTCTCCCTCTCTCATGCTGACCTTCGCCCGCAGGCGCAGCTGCCGCCCTTCTCTCTGGGCGGAGCCTTCCTCCTCCTCCTCCTCCTCCGGATCTTCTTCCTGCACACACCGCTTTTTCTTCCTGACCTTGCCGTTGGGCCGCAGAGGGTGATGATGCTCGCTCGTGGTCGGAGACGCGTCCGCTCCTTCGCTGGGCTCCACTGCCTCCGCCGTCAGGGTGTGTCGCCGCTTCATCCACCAGCCCCTCTTCTTGCGTCCGACTTTCGACATGGACAGGGGCCGAGGGCCAGGGGCCTGAGTGTGAGCGGTGGTGGTGCCGTTCTCTAGGGCCTCTCCAGCGGCAGACGGCAGCTGGGCCACGTGCTGAGAGAAGTGCTCGTAGGCCTCATCCATGTCGGCCGGAGGCTCGTCGCAGAACATGCACTTGCCCGGAGACAGCAGCTGGTTGCCACGGTAATGGGAGTAGGCGTGTCTCATGATGTTGCCGCCCCTGAAGACTTTGTGGCAGAGGCGGCAGCGGTGGACGAGCACAGGGGACTCAGGCGCCATGGCAACCACTGGCTCTGGCGTGTCTGCCGGCCGCACCCCCGCAGGAAGACTATCGGGTGGCGTAGCCGCAGGCGTGACTTCCATGGGCGCCAACTCGGAGCGGGTGTGTTGCACCAACGCAGTCTGAGGAAGTGTGTGTGTCGCTAAAGCCGTCTGAGGAGGTGTGTGTGTCGCTAAAGCCGTCTGAGGAGGTGTGTGTGTCGCTAAAGCCGTCTGAGGAGGTGTGTGTGTCGCTAAAGCCGCCTGAGAGGGTGTGTGTGTCGCTACAGCCGCCTGAGAGGGTGTGTCGTGCTGAAAAGAGGCGGGAAGCGTAGGGGGTTCCGTCTGAGAGGTCTCGGGTGATATGGCGCAGGACTCAGGGGGCATGGCCTGTGGCTGGGGAACCAACAGGGGCTTAGACGGGGAGTGGTCAGGAGGTGCAGCCATCTTGAGTGGCGATGATGGCACCTCAGGCTGAGCACCCAGAGGTGTCAGGGCTGGAGCAGGCGTCAGAGCGGAGGCTGGAGCAGCAGAGGGGGGCACCTGCTGAAGCTCGGGGGTGGAGAGTGGACCAGGAGACTGTCTATGGCTATGAATGTGTGTGTGTGTGTGTGGCAGCGTGGACGCAGGGCTCCCCTCTTGAGGCCACTCCCCTGGCCTGTTGGGAGGAGTCCCGGCGACACCGAGGGGCGGTGTCAAATTGTCCAAAGCAGCGACCGGAATTCTCTGAGCCACCATCACACCGTCTCCAACGGCAACGGGACACGACGGAACCTTGAGGGCATCACGGCTGCCCAGGTGATTGTTGTCAATGATGCGGTCACTGATGCGGTCACTGCGGCTGTCTGAGGCTGGGGCGCTGACGCTGGGCTCAACGGTCAGTCTGGTGTGTTCAGCAGCAGCTTTGTCTGTCTGCCTCAGCTGATCAGCGCCATCTAGTGGTGTGGGTGCGGACGTGGTGACCTCCATCTCCACCACTTCCACCACCTGAGGCTGGGAGGTGGCTGTGGCTGCCCCAGTCTGGTGACTCCCGGCCGGCTCCGGTTCCGCATCCAGCTGCAGCCCCTGCTCCTGGTGAGCCTTGGCGTAGCTGTGGAACTGTCGCACTGCAGCCAGCGTGTTGGGAAGTGTCAGAACCGCCTCCTCGGTTCCGCTCTCGGAGAACATCTGCAGAAGCCGCAAGTGTGACGTGCTGTCCACCGCTTTAGTAGCCCTCTCACCTGGGCCGTTAGCGTTAGCGTCGGCGTGGCGCTCTGGAGCGCACCTGGGCACAGGCAGAGCTTCAGTGCTCCAGGTGTCCTGCAGCTCGTTGTCGGGCAGGGACAGCTCCAGGGTTTCAGTCTGCCCGTGGAGCGGAGTCGCTTCCTGCCCGTCGCCCAGGCCAAGGACCTGCGTCGTCATGGTGATGGCGGCTTTGTTCCCGCTGCGCTCGTAGGTCTTCATCTGCCCCGGGAGCGTCTGCGGCTTCCTGCCGGGCTTCCTCCCCGGCCTGCGGCCCCGCCCCGGGGCGCTGTTCTCCGCCTGCGCTGCCGCCTCCTCCTCCACCAGCCAGCGCGGCTTCCGGCCCCTTCTCTTCCAGCCGCGCCGCTCCACCTGCCGCGACACGAGCCGCTGCTGCCGGGACAGAACGCTGCTGCCCAGCTGACGCGCCATGTTCTGCTGCACCATGTCCAGCTGCCTGAAGGAACGTCTCCGCGACAACGAGCCGTCCACCAGCTTCACGCCCGGCTTCCTGCCGCGACGCCTCGGGACCGCCGCCACCGCACAAGGCACCTCCCACCGCGTCGGAACGGAGGAGTCCCTCACTGCCGACTTCCTCTGCTGGCCGGCTGGTACCACGGGTGGGAGGGGCTTGGCAGCAGTAGTGGGCGTGGTCTGGCTGAGGTGGCACATGCAGGGCTGGCGCACGCAGCAGGTGGGAGCCCATGCCGCCGCTGCCTCCTCTTCCTCCTCCTCATCCTCTGCCAGGATCTCGCTCAGCTCGGCCTTCGCCAGCGGGCCCCTCAGCAGGTTCATGCACGTGGAGCGCAGCGTCAGAAAGTTCCAGAACTCGGGGTCGAAGTAAAGGCCCTTCTTGAGGATCTGCAGGACTTCAAAGCGCACATGGTTCCCCACAGGACTGGCGTCGGCGCAGTACTCCACGTCGGGGTGTTTGTAGAGCAGGGACACCGTTTTGTAGGACTCGACAGAGCGCTCCAGGAAGAAGACCAGCAGCGCGCACACACGACACACCTCCAGGTCACATGGCAGCAGGAAGGCGATGGTCTTGTAGAGTAGAGACTTGGTGACCAGGTCATTCTGAAGGTCAGACTCCAATGCTTGTGCACACACCTCCACACAAAGCCGCAAGCCACTCTTGCCCACCTGCAAACACACACACACACGCACGCACGCGATTAGAGCCCTCCACAGACATGATCACTGAACAGCTGGACTGCTACTGCTAATGCTGAAGCACTGAAGCAGGCACCTGTTCATGCTCACTGGCAGGAGGTGGGAGAACGAGAGAACGAGACTGAATAGTGAACAGGCAGCTAACTAATGAGAGAAATGTATGATCTTGATTAAGGGGAAGACTGCTCTAGCGTGTGTGTGTGTGTGTGTGTGTGTGT
>PYXC01001135.1:67500-80000 GCA_015244755.2 Tenualosa ilisha
CAACTACAGACATCTAACACACACACACACACACACACATAGAATTACAATTATAGATGATCTCCACCGCATCCTTCCCATCAACTACAGACATCTAACACACACACACACACATGTAAATAGGTCTGAAAAAAGAAGAGGTGGCATCCAGCACTGGGGTGCACATGTACCTGTCTGTGTGTGCGTGTGTGCGTGCATGCTTGTGTAGGCCATTGTGTTGCACTGCCTTCTACAGACAAGTGAGGTAGGCCTGCAGGAAGAAGAGGTGACAGCAAGTGCTTGTGTGTGTACCTGCGAGTGCAGGCGGTCGTGTTGCGCGGCCTTCCACAGACAGGTGAGGTAGGCCTGCAGGAAGAAGAGGTGGCGTCCAGCGCTGGGATGCTGACTGCACGCTCTCGCCAAGGCCATGGCCTCTTGCACACGCTCACACACCAGCAGATATCGCACACGCAGCTCCAAAAACACACTCGCCTCCGAGCCCAGGAACTTGCTCACTGCAACACACACCCCCACAGGTGCAAATGTACACATGATTTAAAGCATTCTGCCCCCCCCCCAAAACCAAAACACAGACTCACAGATTTAAA
The DNA here is from genome assembly GCA_015244755.2 of Tenualosa ilisha. Lineage (NCBI taxonomy): Eukaryota > Metazoa > Chordata > Actinopteri > Clupeiformes > Clupeidae > Tenualosa > Tenualosa ilisha. The sequence continues at coordinate 68,088 of PYXC01001135.1, forward strand.
GCATTCTGCCCCCCCCCATCCTCCATTCACCCCCCTACACCCTCTCCTCAGCCTGCGCGCGCTTGCGCACACACACACACACACACGCACGCACGCACGCACACCTCCCACGTCCACATTTGCACCCACAAACATGTTCTCATAATTCCCTCAGTCCCCCCTCCTACCCTGGTCTGGGTCCTGCGGCGCACCCCGGAGGACACCCTGCAGTACTGCACTGGCCCAGGGACCTCCATCCCTTATGATCTGCCTCAGCTGGAGCAGGTACACATTCTGATGCCGGACCAGACACGCCTGGCACTCCTGAGCGAGAGAGAGAGAGATTAATAGATTGAGTCTCATTCCTCCAGCAGTTCCAGCTACTCAACACACACACTCCAGTGTACCACTCCATGAAATAAAAACAATGTATGCATGTATGTGTGTGTGTGTGTCTCTCTCTCTCTCTCTCTCTCTCTCTCTCTCTCACCTGGAAGGAGTCTAGAATGCATTTCAACGGATCTTCGGGGAACTCCTCTTTCCCAAAAAACAATAGCAGCTCAAACACACTCCTGCAACAGAAAGCAAGAATGTGTGTGTGAGATAGAGGAAGAGAGTGTGTGTGTGTGTGTGAGAGACAGGGAGAACGAAGCATCACGCAGAGCAAGGATGGTGAACAAGGAGCAGGGATGAAGACATTCAAAGTTCACACAAGACACACACCACAAAGGCAAACACAAACATACATGTGTACACACACACGCACACGCACACGCAGTGGAGTGATACGTACAGAGCCAGACTGCTCAGGGTGTATCGGACGTGTTCGCAGTCTGCGGGGAAAGACGCAGTTCCTCGTACGAAAGAGCAGAGAGCCCAGCGGAGGACCTGCAACTGTGGCAGAGGGACCTGCCAGTGCCCTGTGTGTTCCTCCACCAGCTGGGGTTGGGCACGGGGAGATTGGCCAGGGGCAAGAGAGGCAGACAGAAGAGAAAGAGGGGGTTACAAACAAGTTAACCATCTGCTGATATGCACCAATAACTCTATGGAGATCACGGGCTGAAACGGCCCTGCGACACTGAGCTGGCCTCCCTGTGGTAATGTGATTATGAGTGAATTTTATACATCTTAAATAATCACTTATTCACGGACTCGGCGTGTAGGACACACTTATAATCTTCTGTGACGGCACTGACTGGAGGGTCGTGGACAATGAGAAAAGAGCAACAGTCATTTCAAAACATCAAACTAAAACTCCTGAAAATGTCCCAACAAGGCGTCTGCCACCCAGGGCAACGCCACAAGGCTGTTTACTGCGGGAAGTAAACAAAATTAGTCAGCCTAACACAACTAGCTGAGTGCACCCTGTCGCGAAAATAAAACCAGACACATGTCCGCAGGATGAGAAAGGCATCATTACACCAAGCATAACATAAGAGCTCTGAAACTGGAGAGGACACGTCGGCTGGTGACCGGGCATGAAGCCTGAGAGGCAGAAAGTTTAGGAGTTCATGTCGAGATGTTTGAGTTGGCCTCGCAACACCACTTCCAAAATCTGGCTAGTAAGCGTTAGCTACCTCAGGTCCTGTGCTATGCTGCATAACAAACTCAGCGCCGGAACGTGTATACAGTCGGATGGAGATTTCCATTATTAAAAAAAACTATGTCAACTACCAAGAGTTAACCGCCTGTCTGTCGCGACAGGAGTGTAAATAGCTTGCGACCAAGACACCGAATGTTAGCTTCCACAGGGCCTGCTAGCTGTTTTGGAATGCAGCTACCGTAAGCAGCTAGCGGTTTACCAGCTCCCCAGCAGGCTAACTTTTAAATGTCGACTAGCAACTCCTTCTTAACATAGAAAACTACTATTTTAAACCAACAGTCTTGAGTAATTTGATGATGTTTGCAAGTGACCACGTACGGCGTAGTTTCAAGCAAAGGCCACTGAGCCCAATGACTAACATTACTGGGGGAGGGGATTGTCTAGCTAGCTATGAGGTAGCTCTTTCAGCTAGCTCTTTAGGAACAACTACAACTGGGGTCACCATGTTGGTGATACGGGCTAAAAGTTCGTAACCTACCTTACAGAACTTTGCACAGTAGGACTTGCTTATGTGTCCATGTTCGTCGCATGCATTGGCAACCAGTAAAGTCTCTAATTCGTCTTTTAACCTGTCCAACTCTACTTCACTCTCCTCTTCCGCCATACTGACTGTCTTACCTAGCGCGTACAACAGCGACCACAATGTTCCCCCGTAAACCTCGCCTCTGCTTCCCAAAAATCTGATTGGCGCATCGCACGCCAGGTCCCGCTAATGGACAGGCCCAAACCGGTTACTACTGGGCGCTTGGAAGACTAGCCACACCCCGAACAGCCATGCGAATATTTTCGGCACATGTAATTGGTTTGAGTGTTGGTACACAAAATATTGTTCCCTTGAAACATCCGTCCTAAAGGCGAGTGGTCTTGCTTTCCCCGAAACTTCAGTCTAAGTCATGTCTAATGGTTTAATATAACGGGATTGAGCACTATGAAACAAGCCACAGCGAGACCTGTGTTCAAACTTGATCAAAAGTGTGATATGTTTGGCTACAAAAATGTAGCCAAGTTCAGAAATATGAGGATGATGACTCGATAAAGAAAAGTCATTCCCTCTGCTCTGCATTCTTTACCCAAAGGTGTAGCTTACAGCCTTCGCAGTGGGATCACTGGGCCAAGAGTTGATGCAGGTGCCAGAGATATTCGGGGTATTAGGGGTAAACTGTAATGTTTAAGTGGTGGTGGTGATAGGTTAGGGTTAAACTGTAATGTTTAAGTGGTGGTGGTGATGGGTTAGGGGTAAACTGTAATGTTTAAGTGGTGGTGGTGATGGGTTAGGGGTAAACTGTAATGTTTATTCTGATGACATTGTTTGTGTGGAACGCTGTTCTTCTCTAACCTGGCACCACCTTGTCCGGATTATTGTTGGATCACATTAGGTGATGAGCTGTGTGTGTGTGTGTGTGTGAGTGAGAGTGAGAGTGAGAGTGAGAGTGAGAGTGAGAGTGAGAGAGAGAGAGTGTGAGAGTGAGAGTGAGTGATCATATTCCCTGTGGTCCATTAGGTGATGTGGAAGGGTCTGTGGATGAGCTGTGTGTGTGTGTGTGTGTGCGTGCGTGTGTGTGTGTGTGCGTGTGTGTGTGTGCGTGTGCAAGTGTGTGTGAGAGTGATCCTATCCTCTGTGGTCCATTAGGTGATGTGGGAGGGTCTGTGGATGAGGTGTGTGTGTGTGTGTGTGTGTGTGTGTGTGTGTGTGTGTGTGTGTGTGTGTGTGTGTGTGTGTGTGTGTGTGTGTGATCCTATCCTCTGTGGTCCATCAGGTGATGTGGGAGGGTCTGTGGATGAGGTATCTGGTCCAGAGTACGGGGCAGATGCAGTGTAAAGTATTTGACTCCATGCTGGTTCTGCCCAGAGAGCTGCAGGCGTCTCGCGCCCTCCTGGTCCTCGGGCTGCTAGTGTCGGCCATCGCTCTGCTCGCCAGCCTCGCCGGGGGCCGCCGCACCACCTGCCTACCGGAAGGTTCCGCCAAGGCCCGTGTCGCCACGGCTGCCGGAGCGCTGTTTGTGATTGGTGGGCTGCTGTGTTTGATCCCGCCCAGCTGGTCGACACACCAAGTGATTGGTGACTTTTACACCCCCTTGGTGGCAGCGGCACAGAAGCGCGAGCTGGGAGCAGCACTCTTCATCTGCTGGGGCTCGGCCGTGCTGCTCGTCATCGGGGGCGGACTGATCTGCGGCTCCTGCCCACACAGGTATGGGGCCGCACAGGTGAGCGGATGGCACTACAAACTCAACTCCCAGTCTTCAGCACAGAGCCAACGCATGGCCTACGTCTGACACACACAAAATACACTTGTCTCTGTTTAATACACACACACACACACACACACACACACATAATCATCTTGACATGCTGAATGAACTTGTTATCTCGTATTATACTAAGTGTGTCTTGTTTGGATGGATTAGGATGGCGTGGAAAGAACTGTCATTCTCTTTTTTGGAATATGTTCACGAGGGGTGTGTTTGTGTGTGTGTGTGTGTGTGTGTGTGTGTGTGTGTGTGTGTGTGCGCGTGCACGCTGTTTTTTATGTGAATTTGTGACAATTAAGGAGTTCAATAAACAAAACTGTTTTAAGAAGAGAAAGTTACTGTTCTGCCTTTGTCACCTTTTACATCCACATGGACAGAAAGTACCAACATGTGGTTTCATGACCTTGGAGTTCTAGATTGGTTTCATGACCTTGGAGTTCTAGATTGGTTTCATGACCTTGGAGTTCTAGATTGGTTTCATGACCTTGGAGTTCTAGATTGGCCATGGAGTTCTAGATTGGCCTGAAATCCATAGGTGTTCTATCTGGTTTGTCAGAAGGAAAATGAACACAAAAAACGGCCTAAATATTACACTTTGTGCATGATGAATCTCTATAATAGATGAGTTTCACTTTTACATTGAATAAACGGAATGAATGAACTTTTCCAAAACATTCTAACTTGAGTCCTTCCAGTATTTTATCATTACTGTGAGGCCATTGCAGGCTGCATGTCGAAGGTCTTGCTGTCACCCAGCAGGTGGCACTGTTGCTCTGACGTACCTAGAAATGAAGACTTAGGCAAAAGTGAGGCACAGTCTCATTGAAGCACATATTTATTGACACCAGCAGATTACAGGACTATAATGTACAGGAGGTAGCGGTGGTGTGTGTGTGTGTGTGTGTGTGTGTGCGCACACATATGTAGAATAGGAGGCCTGAAAGGTCACTTTTTGTAAACAGCTTTTTTAAAATTAGGAATAAATCTCTACTTCACATCTGCACAAACACACCTGGTAAATGATATAAATTAATAACAGAAAGCAATAATAAATCCTTGCAATGATCTGTGTTTCTTGTGAATGCATGCGCAACACGCAATGATCTGTGTTTCTTGTGAATGCATGCGCAACACGCAATGATCTGTGTTTCTTGTGAATGCATGCGCAACACGCAATGATCTGCGTTTCTTGTGAATGCATGCGCAACACGCAATGATCTCTGTCTCTCGTCAGAGCTGGGATTAAAAATACTTAAGTACTTAAATACTTCAGTAGCATTTACAGGAGCGACAGAAACACCAGCACTTTTTACTCCTGATGTTTTCAATACTTTAATGCTTCTTACTTTAGTCTGAAGGCAGCGGAGGAAAGTAAACAATGATGCCTTCCCACCATCAACACTGTCAACACTGATTCCAAAACAGAACAATAGTAGAGTGGGTGAAGGGCAGTCATGGAGGCGCCCCCTGGTGGTTGAGATGGGTGCGGTGGCTCATGCGTGGTGTGTGCGGGGCAGTCATTGAGGCGCCCCCTGGTGGTTGAGATGGGTGCGGTGGCTCATGTACGGTGTGTGCAGTGGAAGGCCAGCAGCCTCTTGAAGGCCTTCTTGAAGTCCTGGTTGAAGATGGTGTAGATGAGGGGGTTGATGAGGGAGTTCAGGTAGCCCAGCCAGGTGAGGGCGTCGGCCAGCTCCACAGGCGTGTGGCAGGAGGGGCAGCTGTTGGAGATGACTTCCTTGACGAAGAAGGGCAGCCAGCAGATGACGAAGGCCCCCAGGATGAGCCCTAGGGTGAGGGCAGCCCTGCGTTCACGGGCGACTCCGGGGGCGCGGCGAGGGGGGTTGGGGCACAGTGGGGGGGCGCGGCGGGGGGCGCCCTCAGAGAACGCTTCGGAGAAGGAGCGCTCGGTGGGACTGAGGTTTACCGGACTCAGCAGGCCTGACCCAGAACCGTCCACTGATCCGGAAGCTTCCGCTGGCAGAACCACGCTGTTCACCGTGCGCGGCGGCTGCCGGCCGGCTCCGGAGCGGCGCCGGTTCTGCAGGGTCTGAGCGGCCCGGTAGATCCGGTAATACAGAACCAGCAGCAGCACCAGCGGCACGTAGAAGGCGCCGAGGGTGGAGTAGACGGTGAAGGCCACGTGGTCGTGCTCGATGAGACACTGCGAGGGTCCGTCCAGCCCGCCCTCGTGCTGTCTCCGCCACACCAGCGGGGGCAGCGAGACCAGCACGCTAAGGACCCAGACGGCGGCCACGGTGAATAGGGCTCGGCGCGGCGTGCGCTTCTGCGCGTACTCCACGGGGTCGGTGACAGCGCGGTAGCGGTCGAGTGCGATGGCGGCCAGGTGCAGGATGGAGCAGGTGCAGCAGGTGACATCCACGCCAAGCCACAGGTGGCACATGAGCGCGCCCAGACGCCAGTGGCCGGCGCTCAGGTACACGATGCTCACCGGCATCACCAGTGCCGACACCAACAGGTCCGTCAGCGCCAGCGAGCAGATCAGGAAGTTGGCCGGGCTTCGCAGTTTCCGCGTGGCCAGGATGGACGCGATGACCAGCACGTTGACCCCCGCCGACGCCACGGCCAACACGGACAGCGCCACAGCCAGCAGCACCTTACCAAGGTCAAGGGTCACCAGGGGGTCAGGCTGGAGCTCGTTCTCCCCCGTCAGGAGCGAGGGGTGAAACTGCCCAGGAAAGCTAAGGGGAGAATCCATCAGGGAAAGAGAGATCTCACCTGTGTGGAGAGAGATAGAGGGAGGAGTTAAAGATGAAAGATAGTTTGTTTTGCTCCTTTAAAGTAACACACATACCACACACACACGTGTTACATCATGAAAACACACACACACTCCATTACACTTATCCCACTAAACCTTACTGCCCTCCAGGTCACAGCACCACTGGGAGCAAGCTCAGTCCACACAGTCCAGCAATATAGGTCAGGAGTCAAGAGTGTGTGTATTCATGGTGTGTGACTGTGTGTGAATGTTCATGATGTGTGTGTGCATGGTGTGAGTTCACTGTAACACTTTATAGGTGGTGTCCTCCTGCTAGAATGCACACAACACCGAACTCGCTCATTTGATGTAAAGTACTGCGTGTGTGTGTGTGTGTGTGTGTCTGTCTGTCTGTCTGTCAGTGGCCTAAAGTGTGTCAATCTTGAAAGAGAAGAGTCTGAGTCACTGTAATATTCAGCTGCCACACACAAACATACACACACACATGCAAACATGCATACATACATACATACATACATACACACACACAGTCAGCAGTTACACCTGTTGCTGCTGTCTATTATGCAATGTGTTTGGCATCTGGCGCTGCTTGTGCGTGTGTGTGTGAGTGTTTGTATGTGTGTGTGTGAGAGAGAGAGGGAGAGACGGAGAGAGAAATGGAGAGATGGAAAGACATGCCAGCACATCTTATTTGGTGTAGAATTTGAAAAAGGAGAGAGAATGTGCTACTCTGTGTGTGTGTGTGCTGTGGATGTGTGGTGTGGAATGTGCTACTCTGTGTGTGTGTGTGTGTGTGTGCTGTGGATGTGTGGTGTGGAAGGGTAAAGATGTGTGGTGTAAGTCAGTAGAATGAGAAAACCAAAAGTGCGCCAGGTCAGTCTAGGGGAAAACCAACAGAAGAAACAGAAGCCAAAGCTGGGAAGAGGAGAATAACCCAGAGCCTCTGCAGTCATCCCACCTTCTCCAACCAGGGGCTTGAACCCACAACCTCACAGCAGTCTCGGAACAGGGGTTGAGAACCCACATGAGTCGACTGAAAAGCCCAACTCAACTGACTAGGAGGCTCTTGAGATGACGCATCGGAGGTTTACTAACGTTCTACATGTGGGATTGTTGTGAGAAAACATCAATCGATGATTATCAATCAGAGCTAACTACAGTTAGTTTCTGCTGCCCCAGTGACGCATTTGGCAAGTGGCAAGGGACAAGAGATTCTTCCGAGTGATATCAGATTTGGCAACAGGCTACCAGACACCTCTAACTCATAAGGCCCAGTGAGGTTAGTTGAGTTATCAGACACTGGCAGCCACTTCTGATCTGCTGTTGAACCACGATCACCACATTCAAAAAAATACCAAAACGTTGGCTGAGAATTACTTGATGCATGTCTGGGCTGGGGCTATGACTAATCAGAGCAAGGTTGGTAAAATGGCACATCTGTCATTCTTTGAAAGAAATGATTTGAGCTTTCAGAGAACCGATGACTGTTCTTTGGCCATAGCCTTGGTTGTTTATGCACTTCGCAGCCCTGTTGTCATCATGCTAAGTCCGCCCAATGACCTTCTACAAAGAGAGAGCGCTGTGATTGGCCCAACGAGCCGTCATAGAAGACCCATGTGCTGTGTTTTATATTATATCATCGTACTAACATCCAACTATTTTATAATATATCATTGTACTAACATCCAATTACAATAAAAGTTCAAAGGAGATGTTTATAAATGTTACATTGTTATAAGTCAAACAAATCATTGTAAAAATGATGACATTTCAATGATAAGATGATCCTGCATGTTAAAACAATATTAGCAATAAATGTTAAATGTCAGATTTAGTAGATTTAGACTTTAATTCCTACTAATGGCCAAGTTATGGCCAAGGTCTTTAGAATAGGAAAATGATCTTGAAAATGATCTTTAAGGGTCAAAACTCACCCAATATGGTCATAACAGAAATGAATCCCACAAACAATAGTGACTCTAAATGAGTCAAAAAAGTTGGATTTTCATTAGAGTCGATGATGACCATATTTGATTTGACCATTATTGTAATTCGTGGCACTATGGCAGACGAGCACCTTGGTTATTTTTCATGTTCAAAAGAGAAATTCCAAACCACAGGCCAGGTACTGGATAATCATTCTTTTTCCCAGGTACTGGATAATCATTCTTTTTCCCAGGTACTGGATTATCATTCTTTTTCCCAGGTACTGGATTATCATTCTTTTCTTAATCTTTGTTGTGCTTTTACTGTCTTTCATCTACTGTACTTTGCTTTTATTTTTGTACAGCAGATTGAGTAAGTGAGTTTAGCTTTGCTAGTCAGTAAGGCCCAGTGAGTTTAGCTAAACTAACCCATAAGGCCCAGTGAGTTTAGCTAAACTAACCCATAAGGCCCAGTGAGTTTAGCTATGCTAATCAGTAAGGCCCAGTGAGTTTAGCTAAAATAACCCATAAGGCCCAGTGAGTTTAGCTAAACTAACCCATAAGGCCCAGTGAGTTTAGCTAAACTAGTCAGTAAGGCCCAGTGATTTTAGCTAAACTAACCCATAAGGCCCAGTGAGTTTAGCTAAACTAGTCAGTAAGGCCCAGTGATTTTAGCTAAACTAACCCATAAGGCCCAGTGAGTTTAGCTAAACTAATCAGTAAGGCCCAGTGAGTTTAGCTAAACTAACCCATAAGGCCCAGTGAGTTTAGCTAAACTAGTCAGTAAGGCCCAGTGAGTTTAGCTAAACTAACCTATAAGGCCCAGTGAGTTTAGCTAAACTAACCCATAAGGCCCAGTGAGTTTAGCTAAACTAGTCAGTAAGGCCCAGTGATTTTAGCTAAACTAACCCATAAGGCCCAGTGAGTTTAGCTAAACTAGTCAGTAAGGCCCAGTGAGTTTAGCTAAACTAACCCATAAGGCCCAGTGAGTTTAGCTAAACTAACCCATAAGGCCCAGTGAGTTTAGCTAAACTAGTCAGTAAGGCCCAGTGATTTTAGCTAAACTAACCCATAAGGCCCAGTGAGTTTAGCTAAACTAATCAGTAAGGCCCAGTGAGTTTAGCTAAACTAACCCATAAGGCCCAGTGAGTTTAGCTAAACTAGTCAGTAAGGCCCAGTGAGTTTAGCTAAACAAACCCATAAGACTCAGTGAGTTCACTGCAGAATCAGCTGCAGCAGAATTAGCACATCATCATGAAGTGATTCAGTCATGGGCTGATGACACAGTGTCTGCGCAAATCAGTCTATCATACACACACACACACACGCACACACACACACAAACATGCACACGCACATGCACAGCCATATGTTTAAGCTCCATCACAGGTAATTGGGCTACCATGGTCCTATGGTTGTTTATGAAGTGTGAGTCTTATTGTTATGTGTGTGAGTCTTACTATGTGTGAGTCTGATGGTTACGTATGTATACAGTGGCTCCTACGATAACCTGCGTATCTGAGTGTGACTCCTGCGATAACCTGCGTATCTGAGAGTGACTCCTACACTAATGTGCATATTTAAGTGTGACTCCTGCGATAACCTGCGTATCTGAGAGTGACTCCTGCGATAACCTGCGTATCTGAGAGTGACTCCTACACTAATGTGCATATTTAAGTGTGACTCCTGTGAAAACGTGCGTATTTGAGTGCGAGTTCAATATCTGCTGTGAAGCGTCTGGTAGACTGAACCTAACAACAGAGTTTTAGTGGGACTGGAGCCTGGGGTCAGACGTACAAGGATTTCTGTCACACACGCACACAGACACACACACACACAGACACACACACACTGAAACACTTGCCCCTGGGATCATCTACATTTGATGCCATTAGTGCCATTATGTTTTTGTCATCATAACTGGTATTAATATTAATTAATATTATTTATGATTTATACAAAAGTCATCCTGACTGATAAACTAACAGGCTCTTTCTTTGTCATACCGCCATCCTCATACACACTAGCTGACAGGGTTAGATGGGGTTACACACTAGAGTCTGACCCATCATGAACAGGTCCCTGTGGTGGAGAGAGAGAGAGAAATAGACTTCACTCATTTCTCTGTCTGACTTTTGCAGGTTGCTGAGCCAGAGGGCTGCCAGTCTGTGCCAGTCTGTGTGACAGTGAAGGAGACATGACCAACCCACAGTCCCACTGATCGTGCTGCACCTGTGTGTGTGTGTGTGTGTGTGTGTGTGTGTGTGTGTGCATGACAGTTAGTCATCACAGCATCAACATCAAGAAATATGCACACAAAAACATGAACACATCGATGTACACACACACACACATAAACACACACTCTGACATGACCAATCATCATGTATATATAGTCCTCTTCCTCCCTTTCCCTGAAGTCTGCTGCCCATAGAGCACATACCCAGGAGCACACTTGGACGTCAGGTCCGTCTGGGACGCATGGTGCTGCCTGTGCAGTGTGTGTGCACAGAATACTATCCTTTCACTGGACACCATTGTTAGCAAGCTGGTGGAAGTGTGGAGCAAAGAAACAAAACCTAAAGGAGCCGTATGTAGGAATTTATTAAAATAACTTCAAAAATGTCCTTGATGTATCATCAGGGGTTGAGGAATTAATTAGATTAAAATATTATCTGCACTGACAACAACAGTACAGCCTGTAAATCCACTGCTGAAGTTGGCATTTGCAGCCCACAAGTCCTGTTTTGGGTTTTTGTTTTGGCTCCTTACGTCACCTACCAATCACACCACTAGAAAATGGGTTGCCAGTAACAGCAAACGTGCTAGCGCCTGGAATGGAAGGCAGCCATAGATCACTGGAGAAGTTGGCTTTTTGAAATTGTTAGCCAAGGTATGTCGTTAACACTGTTAAATCTGTAGAAATCTGAACAGTGCCAAATCGCTGGGAAAAAAGTACTAATACTAAAAATACACCTAAACAAGAGGTTGCTGATGTTTTAAACTCAAGGGAAGGTTCTGCAATCGCAAACTGGTTTGCAAGTTATCTAAAAAAGTGGGGTTTGATGTGGGAATATTCTGGTTTACTTGCTCAGTAGGCTGTTCTGAACAGGGTGGGCTGCCTTCAATCAGTTAACTGCCTTCAATCAATCAACTGCCTTCAATCAATCAACTGCCTTCAATCAATTAACTGCCTTCAATCAATCAACTGCCTTCAATCAATTAACTGCCTTCAATCAATTAACTGCCTTCCTGATATCATATAGCTGCTTTGATAACTTTCATTCAAGGATTTTGTGCCAATCACAGCACTGATTAAAGTTATAAATGACATATATATTTGTTATAAATGACATATATATTTGTTATAAATGACATCTGATTTAATACTGATGCAGGCAAAACATCTGCCCTTGT
>PYXC01001135.1:85000-95000 GCA_015244755.2 Tenualosa ilisha
TGACTTGCATGGTATCACTTTTTCGGGCCCTAATTCACCCTGCCCCCCATGACCACGCGGTCCCTGGGCCTGGACCCTAATTCACCCTGCCCCCCATGACCACGCGGTCCCTGGCCCTGGACCCTAATTCACCCTGCCCCCCATGACCACGCGGTCCCTGGGCCTGGACCCTAATTCACCCTGCCCCCCATGACCACGCGGTCCCTGGGCCTGGACCCTAATTCACCCTGCCCCCATGACCACGCGGTCCCTGGGCCTGGACCCTAATTCACCCTGCCCCCCATGACCACGCGGTCCCTGGGCCTGGACCCTAATTCACCCTGCCCCCCATGACCACGCGGTCCCTGGGCCTGGACCCTAATTCACCCTGCCCCCCATGACCACGCGGTCCCTGGGCCTGGACCCTAATTCACCCTGCCCCCCATGACCACGCGGTCCCTGGGCCTGGACCCTAATTCACCCTGCCCCTCAGTTAAAGCTGTAGATGATTCATGGGAAACGCTATAGACTGTAGTCAGTTCAGGCTCTATGCTTAAGAGATGCTGTATGTTTAAAGCTCTATATGACTAATAGATCGTTCTTACTGTATGTTTAAAGCTCCATTGTTGACGCTGTTAACACAGAGTTGCTGCTTAACTGCCATGGGCTTTCCAGCGTGGAGACAGAGCTCATTAGGAACTCAGAATTGGTCCTTCAGCTCTTACAGCTGATCTGTTTCTATCAGAGGCTAATCTACAAGTGTCCAGAGTGTGTTCAGAGAGGCTGGGCTTAGGGCTTCAGACAGATCTCTGTGCTTCCAGAGAGATTTGGTTTAGGTTTGGTTTAGCCAGATCTCTGTGCTTCCAGAGAGATTTGGTTTAGGCTTGGTTTAGCCAGATCTCTGTGCTTCCAGAGAGATTTGGTTTAGGCTTGGTTTAGCCAGATCTCTGTGCTTCCAGAGAGATTTGGTTTAGGCTTGGTTTAGCCAGATCTCTGTGCATTGAAAGCTGTGCTGCCATTCAGCTCCCCAATGGGACTTCAACCACATCATGCTGAGCTGGAGATGCTGAGCTGGAGATGCTGAGTGCCCATTGGCCACATGGACTTTAGCTATTGTACTTCAACAATGGTATTCTGACTGTGTGCTACAGAAATAAATCAGACTATAATTCCTCTAGTCTCTGGATCATGAAACACACACACACACACATACACACACACACACACACACACACACACACACACACCGACACAGACACACATACACACACACACTGCCACGCTACACCCTGATTTTTCTGTCTTTCAGCTTTAACGCCTGAGCCTGGGTCTACAGCGCCACCCAGTGCCTACGATCTGTATTGTATTCCGCTACAGTACTAGTCAGGGCACTCTCAAAGGGTTTTGGTTCCAGCAACTGCATTTCTAAGCATCCAATCAGCAAACAGAAATTGAAGACCCCATATGTTTGCCTATAGAGAGTGTCTAAGTGTAGCAAAGAGAGAGAGAGTCTGGCCTACCAGGCACTGGGGTGCCCTGGATAACATGACAGCAGAGCATAGGCTAACTCAATAGGCACTTATAAAACCACACACTCTCTCTCTCTTTCTCTCACACACACTCACTCTCTCTCTCTCTCACACACACTCACTCTCTCTCTCTCTCTCTCACACACACACACACACATTCTCTCTCTTTACGGTATATGAATAAAACCAAACCATAATAGACATTTCGTCACAAATTGTCAGTGGTCACCTTTTACTTAAATAAATTCATAAATGCAATAATACTCATGACTGATTGTTTGCGTTCTGTGTGAAGACTAGACAACAGAATGAAACATTTTACTTTAAATCATTTATCGGAGTAAATTGTAGGTTCAGTAAAAGAACTGATACCAGAACAGTTCAGCTTTCCTTATAACGAGACTCTTGCCGCGCCTTGAAATACAGACATTTCCACGCAAATAGAACTCTAACTTGTACCTTTGCAAACAGACTAATCATTGGCCGAACTACGGGACATTCCAGCTGAGACATAAACGGACTGATGTATTCAGCCTACTCACGTGCAGAAAAGAATGAGCTCTCCAATCTCCGAAAGGAGCTGACAGGATGCTGGAGACCGTCGGCAGACTGCTCGCCCGGAGAGCGCTGAAGTCTTTATGTGTGTGTGAGAGGGTGCGTGAGTGCGAGCCCTCCGCTCACCCGCCCTCTTCACCCCTCCACAGAGATCCATACAGCGCGGCGACGCGCTCAGCAAAGCGCGGAAGGACGCAGGCTGCCGACACACACTCGCATGGACATTCGTTCCAGCGCGTGGCCAAGGTCCGTAACGAAGATATTAGGGCATCATAGGAACGAGCTCGCGCACGCGCGCGCACACACCACAGGGAGAGAGAGTAAATTCTGCATTGTATTGAACTCTGCAAGAACTTGCAATAGGCTATTCCAGTATTAGTGCGGAAAATGCAATAATTTCCTCATGCCTGAATTAATCTGATTCGTCTGTTTCTCATTCTCCCTTCCTCTCCTACCTTCAGCTTTTTGCTCCTTTTTTCTCTCTCTGCCTGGAGGTTCCACTATCAGCCAAAGCAGGTGAGTCTAGCTGTCCATGATCAATAGAAGCTTTATAAGACTGACGCTGGCTATATTTTAGTCTAGTAAAACCAGCCCCTCATTCTCCACTCTGTTTTGTACAGAGGGTCTGGACATTCGGTAGTGAGATTCGATTGCTTGCCGGAAGTTTAAAAAGATTGGATAAGCCTTTGAGTGACAGCTTGACTGATAGCATTCTAGCTCTGCATCCACAACCCCTTCCTCAGTTTGCTGATTAAAATATCTCCTGAGACAACAATCTCAAGGGGATCAAATCCAGACTGGTACTATAGGGAGATGACAATTGAGCAGAAGTGTGTAGGAAGGCATGGCCAGGCTAGCTATATTTTAAAAACTTCATTAGTAAAGCTTGGAAACTACCCTGAGATGTTGACATCTCAGTGGTCTCTGGGTAAAAGGTGACGCCACCTGGTTGAGTCTACGTTGACATGAACACTTCTGCTGTTCAGCCTTTGAGTGCGCTGTCAATCAGGAGCGCAAAGCCAGTAGTCAAGATCCATATGAGAGGGAAGCTGATCAGAGAAGTCAGTGAAGAAAGTGGAACCATGTCCATGGTGTCTGTGTGTGGCAACCGCTAACAGCTAGCACCTAGCCCAGCTTAGCTACATGATGGCACGTCTTACCCAGAAAGCTTGAGATGGAAAAAAACAGTGGCGGTATAATGACTCTAAATCTTTGAACAAAACCAACAACATTTTGTGTGTTTTTAAAGCCCCTATGTGTAAAAATGTCTCCCATCGAGCGTTGAAGTGGTATGGCACAACAAAGAGACCCGCCCTTTTCCCCCGTGCGCATTTCCTTCAAGCCAAGAAATATCAACGCAATGTCATCTGTAAACACAAGATCATGATGATCGAGTGGGACTCCCAAAAAATACAGCATTTCTATGGAGGTGTTTTAGTAGCTAAACTCTCGGACACTCGTAGAACTAAATTGTGTACTTGTACACAAAAGTCACTAATGTGTGTCATAAAATTTGAAGTCGCAGAACTTTTTTCCTACCCTGCAAATGCAACATAGAGGTTACAAGTGCACAGATTCCATATTGCAAGCACACAAATCCTGTTCTGCACACCACAAGTTAAAAGAATTGCACAGTTACAGTTTGGCTCCTAGCACTGTAGTATATCGGGTGCAAAACACATTTGCACACCTGTGTTTCATAATTTGAGAACATGAACAAATTCTGTGCACTTGTAAACCGTAATGTGAATTAATGCAAAATAAGTGGAATGTTAACTCACATATCTTAATTTTAACTATTCTCTCGCTTGGGCTATTTTTCCTCTGCGCACAACTCACTAAACACAAGTGCTTGAATCTGCTGTTACGGGTCACAACTCACTAAACACAAGTGCTTGAATCTGCTGTTACGGGTCACAACTCACGAAACACAAGTGCTTGAATCTGCTGTTACGGGTCACAACTCACTAAACACAAGTGCTTGAATCTGCTGTTACGGGTCACAACTCACTAAACACAAGTGCTTGAATCTGCTGTTACGGGTCACAACTCACTAAACACAAGTGCTTGAATCTGCTGTTACGGGTCACAACTCACTAAACACAAGTGCTTGAATCTGCTGTTACGGGTCACAACTCACTAAACACAAGTGCTTGAATCTGCTGCTACGAGTCACAACTCACTAAACACAAGTGCTTGAATCCGCTGCTACGAGTCACAACTCACTAAACACAACTCTGAAGCTACTGCACTTCAACTCTGAAGTTCTGTGCCGTAGCGACTGAGATATGTGGTGCAAAAGTGATTTGTGTGATTGAGCCAATGACTGTATACGTTGAAAGTCCGGCCAATCAACATTTAGCCTTTGGGAAGCCTTCTGGCCAATCAACATAAATTGTGCCTAAACCACAAGAAAAAGAAAAAAACGCAAAGAGAGATCGTGACGCATGGCAGAGGTATGCTATACAGCTATATGATGCTCTAATTTTATACACATAGCAATTTGTCTGCTGAAATCAAGACAATATGATGGTTGGATTTGCTTTTTATATTGCCTAGCTGGTCTATGAGGATGACGTTAGCCCGTCATGGATAACACTGCAACTATAGCACGTTTAAATGGAGGGCTTTATTATAAATAATCAAGTGGCCTCACCAAACTATACATTTTTGGCACTTCATATAACTTTGCAGTGTTTTCTGCAGGAAATCTGTTAGTTAAGGTGGTGTGTTGTTGTCTGGGGAGGCACAGGTAATGGATGAGAGTAGGGTCGTCTCTCTCAACCTTCCAGAAGCTTGTGAAGAGACCGTTTCCCGTCATAACAAAACTAACCCCACTCATCTGCACTCATTTTCTTATGCTAGTGTAATATGTATGTTCCCCACACATTGGATGCTGCTGATTATGTCCTCTTTTGGAAGTCACTCATGAGCACCTGCTAAATGTCATTAATGGAATTGATGAGAAGTATTGCTCCAAAATTATTCGAATTAATCATAGAGTTCTGCATATGTTTGATATTCAAGGGCAATCGAAGAAATGCATATTTTCATACATAGTCGTATAATTTAAGTCCAAATCTAATTTTAGTGGTGCATTGGGACCCCTTTTATCAAAGTGGCTGCCTTAACTATAAGCCACTGAGCATACTTATTCCATGAAGTTCATCCCAATTATATGGTTTGTCACCTTTTTACCTCTTACCAGCTTTCCTACCTGATTGTGTTCTTTTTTCCCTCTTGTATTTCCAGTGTGCCCAGAGCAGCTCAAACAACTTGTCAAGTTTTGGGTCGGTTGGGAGATTCCCATGGATTCCCAAGGATGAAATGGAGGTGGAGGTGGTGGATGGGGAATGTGCTTCTGCACCATTCGTTTGTCTGGGTGTGCCAGTAATTATGATGACTTCAGGCATGACTTTGGGTTTGGTTGCTATAGACTTCAGGCATGACTTTGGGTTTGGTTGCTAAAAACAAACAAAAACAAACTGAAGTCAACTAAAAAAACTAAGAGGCACAGCAGGTGGCGTCTCAGACAAGTTCTTTAACATAGCCTCCGCTATGCTACACTTCCCACGGACCTGTCCTTTAACATAGCCTCCGCTATGCTACGCTTCCCACGGACCTGTTTCCTAACTGCTTGGACCAGAGTCAACTACATAGCGTGTGTGTGTGTGTGTGTGTGTGTGTGAGATAGAGTTGGTCCTGCTCCTGAGTTGACACCATTCACTGTATAATTTCTCTCCCACTACAGGAAGGTTATGTCACCATGGCAACAGTTCAGAATGCCCAAACTCAGTTCCTGTCTGGCAGGGAGATGCATGTTTGTGGGGATCACCAACACTCACACACACACACACACACACACACACACACACATGCATTCAGTATATTCACACGAACTGTAACATTCAACTGTAGGGAAGGCAACAGGTTTCCTGTTACTGTTACTATCTTCTCCTGCACCAGTCTAATACATACGGAAGAGTATTAGGGCCACAGCAAGAGAAAATTTAGAGAAACATTTAAATCAGAAATGTTCAGAGAAACAAACTCAGAAATAATTTCTGAAATTAATGTCAAGAAAGAAGTAAAAAAATTTGTGGGGGAAAAAGTTGAAAATATCACTCCAGTCACTTAGGCTACTGTTCCCGAAATGCTATAGCCTCCTGCATATGAGTTGGAATGAACCATTGCTAAATCATTTACACCCTGAGGCCTGTTGGTCAGGTAGTCGGTGGTCCAGGTCACTAGTGGAGGGACCATCTGCAAAAATCTGAGCTTGTCCTCCAATACTAACGGCACATTCTCTGCTATAAATGTATTGCTAATGTTGGCAGGCTACTCCATTTCCTAATGCAGTTGCTCTTATTCTTGGGTACAGAGCGCTGGCAGAACTCCGTCACATTTGAAAGATTATTTAGCCGTATCTTAGAAAGTACTACTTCCAAAGTACTTCATGTTTGTTTTAAATCTGGTGCAAATTCATATTAGGCTCCTGTGAGATACTGATGGGCCTTAAAAAGGAAACCATGAAGGAAACACAAGAGTTTTAAAGAACACAGTGTGACAAACATTATTTAACCATCTACACACTATACATTTTATACAAGAACACAGTGTGACAAACATTATTTAACCATCTACACACTATACATTTTAAACAAGAACACAGTGTGACAAACATTATTTAACCATCTACACACTATACATTTTATACAAGAACACAGTGTGACAAACATTATTTAACCATCTACACACTATACATTTTATACAAGAACACAGTGTGACAAACATTATTTAACCATCTACACACTATACATTTTATACAAGAACACAGTGTGACAAACATTATTTAACATCTACACATATACATTTTAAACAAGAACACAGTGTGACAAACATTATTTAACCATCTACACACTATACATTTTATACAAGAACACAGTGTGACAAACATTATTTAACCATCTACACACTATACATTTTATACAAGAACACAGTGTGACAAACATTATTTAACCATCTACACACTATACATTTTATACAAGAACACAGTGTGACAAACATTATTTAACCATCTACACACTATACATTTTAAACAAGAACACAGTGTGACAAACATTATTTAACCATCTACACACTATACATTTTATACAAGAACACAGTGTGACAAACATTATTTAACCATCTACACACTATACATTTTATACAAGAACACAGTGTGACAAACATTATTTAACCATCTACACACTATACATTTTATACAAGAACACAGTGTGACAAACATTATTTAACCATCTACACACTATACATTTTAACAAGAACACAGTGTGACAAACATTATTTAACCATCTACACACTATACATTTTATACAAGAACACAGTGTGACAAACATTATTTAACCATCTACACACTATACATTTTATACAAGAACACAGTGTGACAAACATTATTTAACCATCTACACACTATACATTTTATACAAGAACACAGTGTGACAAACATTATTTAACCATCTACACACTATACATTTTATACAAGAACACAGTGTGACAAACATTATTTAACCATCTACACACTATACATTTTATACAAGAACACAGTGTGACAAACATTATTTAACCATCTACACACTATACATTTTATACAAGAACACAGTGTGACAAACATTATTTAACCATCTACACACTATACATTTTATACAAGAACACAGTGTGACAAACATTATTTAACCATCTACACACTATACATTTTATACAAGAACACAGTGTGACAAACATTATTTAACCATCTACACACTATACATTTTATACAAGAACACAGTGTGACAAACATTATTTAACCATCTACACACTATACATTTTATACAAGAACACAGTGTGACAAACATTATTTAACCATCTACACACTATACATTTTATACAAGAACACAGTGTGACAAACATTATTTAACCATCTACACACTATACATTTTATACAAGAACACAGTGTGACAAACATTATTTAACCATCTGCACACTATACATTTTATACAAGAACACAGTGTGACAAACATTATTTAACCATCTACACACTATACATTTTAAACAATTTATGGTAACACTTTATATTAGCACACACAGATCCACCATTAACAAGCTGCTTATTAACATGCAAATTAATAACATGCTAGTCATTTGTTAGTCAGTACACATCACTTATTAATACCTTATTAATAATTATTCTGCATGAGCTTATTCTACCCATAATAGACCATTAACTAAGACAATCACCAGATTACTTCCTAGTTACAGCTTATTCATAGTAAGTAAATTAGTTGTTGTATATGAATTATGATATTAATATGGTTTGCTCAGTAAGGGGCTTATAAGGTGCTAGTGCAACAGGAACAGGTATTCCCAGGAATAATTATTCTGAATCAAAAAAAGTAATTAGGACTTATTAGGACAAGATTAGAGCTTGTAGCTTTGGGTTTTATTCCTATAAATAGACCATCTTTTCTTAGTATTACTGAAGGAGAATAACTGCTCCTGTTGTACTACCGTCTTATAAGCCCCACATTAACCAAAGCATATTAAAATCATAATTCATATACAGCAACTAACTTACTATCTGCGAATAAACAGTAATTAGGAGTTAATGTTGGAAAATTCTGAGTTAATGGTCTATTATGGGTAGAATAAGCTCATGCAGAATAAGGTATTAATAAGTGATGTGTACTGACTAACAAATGACTAGCATGTTATTAATTTGCATGTTAATAAGCAGCTTGTTAATGGTGGATCTGTGTGTGCTAATATAAAGTGTTACCCAATTTATATACATCATTAAAGGTGCCTCATTATGCCCTTTTACAAAAAGTGAACAAGCTCTCAGAGCTCCAGTACAGTATGTGTGTAGAGGCAGTATAGACCCAAAAAACATTTAGAAGCCACCAGTGACTTTTTTATAATATGGGCCCTTTAATACAAATCCCAAATCCATATACCAAGACAAAGGCCCGCGGGCCGTAGGCCTATACAGACGCTGCCTCAGACGAGAAGTCCGTCTCATTTCTACGCCGTGTGGATCAAGTGTTCTGAGCATAGGCCCATGGGTTGTTGGCCTCAGACGAGAAGTCCGTCTCATTTCTACGCCGTGTGGATCAAGTGTTCTGAGCATAGGCCCATGGGTTGTTGGCCTCAGACGAGAAGTCCGTCTCATTTCTGCACCGTGTGGATTCTTGCGAGACCACCAATCTTTCTGCACGGCTCGAAGGTGCTGCCTTGCATCTGGCCAGGTCAAGACAGGTCATCCTCTTCACGATCACTGCCAGGGTTATGGAAAATAGCAGTAGCCTAAAGCCCCCACTGACACACACTCTCTCTCTTATACCTCAGACAGCACAACAGCAGGCCCTCAACACACACACATACAACTAATGGTGCAATCAGCAGTACCTGTCCATTACTGACACAAATGAAGTGGGTTTTCACACACACACACACACACACGTACAGACCTCTTTTATTTTTTAATTAATTCATTTTATAATTGTCAACTGATAATCCGTTGTGTTCCACTCTAATTAGTTTGCGCTACTCAACAATAAAACTGTTCTCACACACACACACAGATGTGTACTGATTTCACACACACACACACACACACACAGATGTGTACTGATCTCACACACACACACACACACAGATGTGTACTGATCTCACACACACACACACACGGATGTGTACTGATCTCACACACACACACAGATGTGTACTGATCTCACACACACACACACACACACAGATGTGTACTGATCTCACACACACACACATACACACACGGATGTGTACTGATCTCACACACACACACAGATGTGTACTGATCTCACACACACACACACACAGATGTGTACTGATCTCACACACACACACATACGGATGTGTACTGATCT
>PYXC01001135.1:97500-159544 GCA_015244755.2 Tenualosa ilisha
CACACACACAGAGTATGGTGTGGTGGGTAGACTGGCTTCTTTACGTTGAACACACAGGCGTTTGTCGAGAGGTGAAGTTGCATTACTGGTAGTGACTCAATGAGGTTGTGCATGTAAACATACTGACTGTCTATTTCTATAGTCCTCAAGGGGGCAGGGCTCAAGCTTCCCTCGAGAACCCTCCACACACACACACACACACACACACATGCACAGAATTATCATAATTACAAGGGATCCAGCACACTCTAGACCAAACTGCAGGGCATTTAGGCCAGTAATTCACACTGAGAAGATCAGGTGTTTGCTGCGCATAGACATGCACACACACACACACACACACACACAGACAGACACAGACACAGACACAAACAGACAGAAGTCTCAGGCTTAGATCAGGCGCTGCTGTTGCGTGACTCACCTGTCCGGAGATTTCAATGCCAATCTCGTCGAGCACCTGGGAAACAATGTTGTCCGACTCCTCCTCGTCATCAGAGCCGTCAAAGAGCTCATCCAGTGTGTCGTTCACTGAACAGGAGAAACACACATCAGCAACCATGAACTCCAAGGCATGCAGGTATGTAGGTATCACACACACACACACACTCCAAAAGTATAACTACTGAGAAGACAACAGATAAGGTAGCAGAGAGAGATAGTACAGAAAAGCCATTGACATTTCTACACAATCTCTCTCTCACACACACACACACACACAACGAATTCAGTATCGCAGTACTGGACACACCATAAATCCACAAAGCCCTCTCAGCAGACCCTCCTCTCTCTCTCAAACACACACACACACACACACACAAAAAGTACTCTCAGCAGATTCGTCTTCCTCTTCTAATGCAGATGGGACTCCCAGAGCTCTCTCTCCTCTTCCTCTCCTTCTCACTACTGACGACCAGCTCTTCCAATGATCTCTTCCTCCTCCTCCCTTCCTAATGAAACCAATCATCTCCCCTTTCTCCTCTCCTCCTCTTCTTCCCCCTCTTCCCCTGAGAGGCTGCCAGAGCTCTTAATATTTTGAGTTTTTAAATCCTTTCTGCACATGAAAACCAATAAATGTGGACAACACACACACACACAAAAGGGAGTAGAGATGGCGCATCCTCCTTACTCATTTCCTCGGTCATCTCCATCTTGGCCGTCTCCTTCTGGAAGTGCTGCATCGTCTGAAGAGTTTTCTGGGGATCCATCTTCTTGTTCACCGCCTGCATGGTCTACATATTCCATACACAAGAACATTAGAACATTAGACTTCTTCACCGCCTGCATGGTCTACATATGTGATACACAAGAACATCAGAACATTAGAACATTAGACTTCTTCACCGCCTGCATGGTCTACATATTCCATACACAAGAACATTAGAACATTAGACTTCTTCACCGCCTGCGTGGTCTACATATGTGATACACAAGAACATTAGAACATTAGACTTCTTCACCGCCTGCATGGTCTACATATGTGATACACAAGAACATTAGAACATTAGACTTCTTCACCGCCTGCATGGTCTACATATGTGATACACAAGAACATTAGAACATTAGACTTCTTCACCGCCTGCATGGTCTACATATTCCATACACAAGAACATTTGAACATTAGACTTCTTCACCGCCTGCATGGTCTACATATGTGATACACAAGAACATTAGAACATTAGACTTCTTCACCGCCTGCATGGTCTACATATTCCATACACAAGAACATTAGAACATTAGACTTCTTCACCGCCTGCATGTTCTACATATTCCATACACAAGAACATTAGAACATTAGACTTCTTCACCGCCTGCATGGTCTACATATGTGATACACAAGAACATTAGACTTCTTCACCGCCTGCATGGTCTACATATGTGATACACAAGAACATTAGAACATTAGACTTCTTCACCGCCTGCATGGTCTACATATGTGATACACAAGAACATTAGAACATTAGACTTCTTCACCGCCTGCATGGTCTACATATGTGATACACAAGAACATTAGAACATTAGACTTCTTCACCGCCTGCATGGTCTACATATGTGTTACACAAGAACATTAGAACATTAGACTTCTTCACCGCCTGCATGGTCTACATATGTGATACACAAGAATATTAGTCCTCTTGTTCTCCACCATAAACAAAGGTTAATGATGACATATTATCTAGATACATTGGTCTAAATACATTCGTGTATGTATACAGGCCAGCCACATTATTCAGCCTATCTATAGGGAGGCAAGGGAGAAAGGGCCATTATAGACCTTTTTGAGGGGACAGGATAGCAGCTTGAAATGGAACACAACCAGCTGCTGGTTGCATAAAAAAGTTTCTTCTATGTAAATTCTTATTTGAAATTTTCAACACATTTGCAGAACATGGATGTGTATTTTTCGTTGTGAAATATCTCCACAACATGACCAAGTTAGTGGCTTTGGAGATACTGACTCAGGTTTCCCCACTCAAAAGCAGCATTACCTTTCCTACAACTCCTATCAGTGACAAGCTAGCTACTTGTCTAACGCTCATCGACAGCATCCCATCTTAAACTACACAACAAGCCTATTTTCACACTGAAGTTTACCCTAGAACTGGTTTTACATCAAGACAGCACAGCCCTTTACAGTTAGCTCACTGAGCTGCAACAGCAGTCAGCTGATCATCATAGGGAACAAAGGAAACTTGGTGTCTTAACAACTTTTTCAATAAATTCAAGGTGCATATAATTATTATTGTGAGCCAGGAATACAAAATATACACCTGATAGATTGTGTCCAAATCATTAAACACAAGATTACTGGATGATAGGTCCTGAAAACACACTTCAGAAAAAATGACCAATTTCACATTACAGAGGGTTAGATAGGGGGGCTCTCTGCAACCAACATGCACACTGGTGACAGAATGTAGAGTCTAGGCAAGGCAGAGTCTTACTTTGGTGGTCTTGGCCATTATAGAGCCTATCTATAGGCAAGGCAAGGCGGAGTCTTACTTTGGTGGTCTTGGCCATTATAGAGCCTATCTATAGGGAGGCAAGGCGGAGTCTTACTTTGGTGGTCTTGGCCATTATAGAGCCTATCTATAGGGAAGGCAAGGCGGAGTCTTACTTTGGTGGTCTTGGCCATTATAGAGCCTATCTATAGGGAAGGCAAGGCAGAGTCTTACTTTGGTGGTCTTGGCCATTATAGAGCCTATCTATAGGGAAGGCAAGGCAGAGTCTTACTTTGGTGGTCTTGGCCATGGCCCCGGCCATCTTCATCTGGGAGTTCATGAGTTTGGTCTGTGTGGACATGGACGTGACCTTGGAGCTGACGGCATAAGTGCGGTTCTTCTGCTTACGCAGCTGCACCAGCTGCTTGGCCAGGATCTTACAAGCATCCTTGTTTCCAGCCTTCGCCATCTTCTTAATCTCCAGCTCCTGTACACACACACACACACACAAAAATGGGAATGTTAGCAGACCAATATACAGGCAGACACATATGGGAAGTACAATGGGGGCACACACATGCACACAGACACACACAGACACACACACAGTACCTAACAGTGTCTATACACCAACAGGTTAATGAGTCAATCAGTGTCACACTGCTACTACACGTCACCATGAAAGTCCCAGACCGGTCTGATGACCTCACACACAGAGGTGTGGCACTAAGGTCGTCACATGGTTTAGGACAATCACCCTGTGTGTGTGTAACCTCACCATCTGTTTCTCTTGTCTCTCCAGGGCGGTGCGGTCTCGGGCGATTTGCCGCTGGGTACCCCGAAGTTCCTTGTTTTGCTCTTTGATGACATCTAGTAGGAGAACAATTATGCTCTATATGAAGATTATTCAACAGACCTCAGTACAGAGGAATCAGTAGCTCTGAATGTGGTTATAAGGTTGTTGGTCATATAAAGTAGTTGAAGGGAAGGCCGTTGGTTTGGTCTCAAACAAATCTGATGTGAGCCAATAAATAATCGCCTAATCTTTACACGACACAGCGTGTCTGAATCCAGAAGTGGAACTTCTGGCTGGTCGGGGTGTATTTGCAAGCTTGATAAATACGACACAATAGCTCACAGTCCTAATGACTTAGAAATCAACCTACAGAAACTGGTAGGGTTACTTTTAGCTTGCTAGCTTAGCTCGTCAGCGTTAGTTTGCTGAGCTGCGGCACACTATGCCGCAACCCAGACGACAAAATATAGTCAGCGTGAGAATAATAAAGAACAACTCACCGTCCACCGTCTTTTTCTTGAATAATGAAGCCATGTCTGTTAGAGTTACGTGTGATTGTACAATAGAAATAAGAAATCAACTGACAACGAGATTACATGAAAACAACTTCGACAGCCGAGTTACATGCTCTGTATTTCCTGGTTTGATTCCAAACAGGAAGAACGACTACATTTTTCTCTTCGCAGACGTCAACACACAGTCGGCTGTCATTGGTGGAAAACGGACTCTCGAGCCGACTCTCTATGAAAGTGAACCAATAACAACTCAATGGTCCGTCCTACTGATGAATTATGCAAATAGTTAAGTAGTAACTGAACAAAGACTAAGTGCGTAAATATGACTGCTCAGTATCAAACTGTATTAGTGTCCGAATCATTGTTACTCTAATGTCACCATTAGAGAATAACAAATTATGAATGACAAACCAGGACTTCTGTTAAAGCAACGTTCTGTTCCCTCGCTTCTGAGCATGCGCAGTACATGAAGAGGTTCGTGTAAATCCGCTCATGTTCGTGTTGCACTCGGTACTCTTCGTTCCAGTTTCGACATTTTCCGTGAGCACATCGGATCCTGTCGATAGTGAATTAGAGCTGATTTTCGTCCCCCTCGTTCTCCGTGTTGTTGTCCTCGGTGACGCGACGGAGGTGTAGCCTGACGCGGTCTCTTACGTGTCGGACTGAATAAAAGTGGAGCTCCGAGGGCCCGGGAGTGACGAGCAGAGTCTGTGTCGGGTAAGAAGAGGCGCGTCGGTGGGGGAAAGCGATAATGCATACGGCGTATAAGTTAATATTCGGCAATGCTCGGTCCGTTTCTAACAAAGAGATCATGGCGGCGGTGGGCATGTTTCACAGAGCTAAGTTGCTAGCTAGCCGTTAGCTTGAATGAGTCAGAAAGAGATGTGGAGTTGGAAGAAACGAATGAGATCTGTAATGCATCCATTGGAAAAAGTAGCGTATTAATGTTGAGCAAATTACCAGACATCAAACTGTTCGTGATAAGACACGGGATGGATACTTAAACTGACAGGATGGCTGTTATTTTCTGTGACATAAGGTTCTGGGCTAACATCTTGAAATGTAACGGCAGGCTGGACACATGCAGGCGAACATTTAGCCTGCGAGCTAGCAGCCCACCCAGCGCAAACCCAACACCATATAAAGAGTCGACTAGGCGAGGCTAAAGAAATCCGCACTTTTTGTGTTTTGAACGACCCACTGGTGGCATTTCTGCGCTGCTGTAATGCGTGTATACAGTTGTGGGAGATTGCGTAACTTGGCGTCTCTTACTTTTCACTCAAATGCAAACCGAACGGTGTCGAATTTCGACATGGAATGTATAAATACCAGCGTTAGTTAACGTTACCTAGATGTATTGGGTAGTTGCCACATGTACGTTACACTTGGGAGCACATTTTAAAAATGTTCAGCGTTGTCATGTTGGTATGAATGCGACAAATGTAAACAGCAACAGATGGAGCGGCATTGATTCCCACATTTGACTTCTACATCCGGAAGTAAAAAAGGCGGCAAATTGGCAACTCTAGCCGTAGTTTGAGTCATGGGCGAGTCTGGTCTAGTACTCCCACCACACACACACACACACACACACACACACAACACACACACACACACACACACAGCCCGAGACGCATCGCTTCTATTCCGCCCTCCCGCGACTCTTGCTTGCCTGTGTTCTGTGGTGCTGAAGTGTCATGGCTCATTTGATTTCTCGAAAATATGTAGGGCATCGGTGTACATTTGTCCACGAACCTAGGATGAACTACTCACAAACCTCAAAGGAATTTAGTTTATTAGTGGGTTAGTATTACTTTTTTGTGTCTTGACTGCTAGAAGGTGGTCTTTATTTATTTATTTGTATGTGTGTGTCAGAATGCAGGGCCAGTCTTCAGAGGGCAATTGGGAAACTGGGTCACTCCCCTCCTCACGCACAGACAGGGGAAGGAGACACCCCCCCCCCCCAAACCAGACCAGACCTTTCACCTTGTGTATGCCCCTGGACACACACACACACACACACACACACTTCCCTGATGCTAATCAGTCAGGTTTTAAGAACACTGCCAATCAGTCAAGTTTTAAGTACACTGCCAATCAGTCAAGTTTTAAGTACACTGTACAGTATCAGGTGTTCAACAATGGCAAGAATCTCCAATTAGAACCGATAGATAAAAGGGAAATGATATGAAACTTTAGAGCAGGAGATGACATCTCTAAGCAGAACAGTTCATGCATTTTGGGTCGAATGAAGAAACAGCAGAGCTGTTGTGGTATCAATATCGGAGGAACCTTCAGAGTTTAGCATGGCTGCCAGACACCCTAGAAGATTCTTAGCCAAGAGCTTTGGCATTTTTGCCCAGATATTTACGGTCTGTACAAAAGGCTCTCTGCTTTCGAGCGAGGGGATCGAGGGGTTCAAAGTGGAGATGCAATTTGTTTTTGTTTGTTGCTGTGAGTGTGGGACTCACAAGTTCATTCTGTAGATGCAGCAGTTTGAACTGTGAAGTGGATGCACACCAGAAAGACTGCAGAAGACTGACCAGGACACCGACTGTCCACTGTAGCAAGGCATCTGTATCTTCTTTAGTTTCCTGTGTTACCTAGAAAATTAGCGCTGCACAGACGGTTAGCTATGAGTATTCTGCACCTGCGTAAAAACACCTCTGGCTGGCAGGACTAACATTTGTCTCCAAAAATCCAGTATGTATCTTTGAACCTAGACTGTCTGATACTGATTACTTCTGCATTCAGTGGCAGCGTGTGTTACCAGCACTCATGCATCTGGTGTGACACACAAACATCCAACCTCAGTCTCAGCTCATACAAAAGCTCAAGCAAAGAATAGCCTGTTGTTTCAAATAGATGAAGTTGCCTGTGCACTTAGCAACACATTGTTCCTGACTGGCAAATGGGAAAAACTCTGCTGCATTGATTATTTACATGTATTTGCCCTTGACTTCACCTGTAGCACTATGATTGGCCTCGACTTCACCTGTAGTGCTGTGATTGGCCCTTGACTTTACCTGTAGAGCTGTGATTGGCTTCTGACTTCAGCTGAAGTGCTGTGATTGAATTTCTCCCGTACCATTATGCACAATGAACTCGCAGACATGTCCCTTAATGGAGTATGGGGCATGGAGTTGGCCTAGGCTACATCGCAGGGCAGACAAAATTAAAAAAGAAAGACATCCAGTTTGAATGATTGACATAGCTGGATGCATCAACAAACCTTCAGAAGATGAAGACAGTACAGGAAGCCAGTACAGGAAGCCAGGACAGGGTGGACACTGATGCAGTAACTCCTGCAGTAGCGCTGTGGTGATTCTCCCTGGATAATATCAGTTTTTCACACTAACACACAATGCACTCATGGATGACATGGAGGAGGCCTGCACTACACAGAAGTGATTTTACAAAACAAAAGTCCTGTGCTCTATGCCATTGGTTCTCAGACTCCTGAAGATCAGTGTAGAGCTCAGTGACATTGTGATCTGTACTCCTGCCACATTAATGACAAATGAGCCCATGATGTGGAATATCAATCTGTTAAAACACTTTCCCTTGGCAGTAGCGTTAACTGCAAGCAAAATATTGTATATTATTAGTTAATATTACTTATGTAAGGTTTTTTTTTTTTTAAACACAGCAGGCCTAGATTTGACAAAACAAAATCCTTTTAAAACTGCTCCTACACTGTCAAGTTTTGCTAAATGCGATAACATACCTATTTAAAACTGTTGTAGTATTAGCAAAATATGTTTTTAGAATAAGAGTTCAAAGATCTGAAGGAACAAATGGCCATAATGTTTTATCGTTAAATGTTTGTTGCAATTATGAGGGGTTCTGCTCCATAAGAGGTCCCCGGCCCAATAAAGTTTGAGAACCTCTGCTCTATGCATCACTGCTCTTAATGAGTGAGCCTTGAGCACTGGACAAAGACCAGTACAACACCTCTTGGTTTCATGTGCTCAAGCATTTGGGCCATTTGGGAGGAGTCCTTCCAGGAGTGTCACAACATGCTTTGATTCTCCCTCAGTGATAAGTGCAGTGAGCCATGCAGCCAATGAGAGTGATCTTCATTGCCGACGTCTCCCAGCCCGCTTGCAAACCAGGCAGCAGTCGTCTTCCGACATCGGCCCCCTTCTCAAACTTCTCAGATTTGGCATAAAGATGGCCCAGATACGGCTCTGTGTGTTAGTGATGTCACTCCCTGATAACGTCATTGGCTGCTGATGTTCACCTTTTTTTTTTTTAAATATGTGGTTCACTTAAGTGACGTTACCCCCCCCCCCTCGCTGTGTGTGTCCACAGGTGATCTAAATGACTATGGAAGCTGCTGCAGAGGTCCAGCAGGGCGGCGACACTGCTGTGTCTGAGACAGACACCCAGCACATCGCCACTCTGGCACAGGTACACACACGCATACATACACACACACTGTTGTGCCTGAGACAGACACCCAGCACATTACCTGGCACAGGTACACACACTCACACACTCCTGTGTCTAAGACACCCAGCACCCACTCTGTAAATAATAATAATATGAGATAGTATCTGGGCCCACATCTGGAGGAGGAACTTGAAGTTAATAAATATGGCAGCATGGGTCTCCATAGGTGATGTAGTACAGGTGCATAGGTGATGTAGTACAGGTGCATAGGTGATGTAGTACAGGTACATACGAGGTTAAATTTAGCGAATAAGTAGAGCTATCAAAATGGGCACATTGATAGTGTGTTAAGACGGTCTCAATATTATTATTTATTTATGAATTCATTATTTATCATGATTAACTACATAATTGTATAAGATTAAATGCAGTAAAAATCGTAATCACTTGGCGGCCCAACTAATAAGGCGTCTAAACGAAACGTCTGTGGTTAACGACTTACTTTCAGAATATGTTTGTAGTATCTAAAATATTGTTTTTAGAACATAAATGAAGTATTCTCATGGCCCATATACAGTTATATTCAGTGGCAGTACAGAAATGTGAAAATCAGGTTTCCTCATATTTGCCCTCAGGAACTCTTCTCTCTTTCAGTGTCTATAGTTCTTCAAAGGGACATTACATAAGAACTAGAACTGTTAGTGTGCAGTTCTTCATAGGGAAATTACACTAGAACTGGAACCATCATAGATGTCAATAGATGGATAGATACTTCTATGACCGTAAAGGAGATGTAGGCATCCTGTAGCATGTGGGACACACACTTCTGCATTCATCACTCACAAGGACAAATCTATCTCCTCTCTTCTCTGTCTGTCTCTCCCTCTATCTCCTCTCTTCTCTGTCTGTCCCTCCCTCTATCTCCTCTCTTCTCTGTCTGTCTCTCCCTCTATCTCCTCTCTTCTCTGTCTGTCCCTCCCTCTATCTCCTCTCCTCTCTTCTCTGTCTGTCCCTCCCTCTATCTCCTCTCTTCTCTGTCTGTCTCTCCCTCTATCTCCTCTCTTCTCTGTCTGTTTCTCCCTCTATCTCCTCTCTTCTCTGTCTGTCTCTCCCTCTATCTCCTCTCTTCTCTGTCTGTCTCTCCCTCTATCTCCTCTCTTCTCTGTCTGTCTCTCCCTCTATCTCCTCTCTTCTCTGTCTGTCTCTCCCTCTATCTCCCCCTTCTTAGGTCTCAATGGCGGCGGCTCAGGTGAGCGGCAGCGGCCCAACGGTCACTCTGGTCCAGCTGCCCAATGGACAGACCGTGCAGGTCCACGGAGTCATCCAGGCCGCACAGCCCTCAGTCATCCAGTCTCCACAGGTGCAAACAGTACAGGTAAACACACACACACACACACACCCCTCAGTCATCCAGTCTCCACAGATGCAAACAGTACAGGTAAACACACACACACACACACACACACACACACACACACACACACACAGCCCTCAGTCATCCAGTCTCCACAGGTGCAAACAGTACAGGTAAACACACACACACACACACACACACACACACACACAGCCCTCAGTCATCCAGTCTCCACAGGTGCAAACAGTACAGGTAAACACACACACACACACACCCCTCAGTCATCCAGTCTCCACAGATGCAAACAGTACAGGTAAACACACCCACACACACACACCCACACCCACACACACAGCCCTCAGTCATTCAGTCTCCACAGGTGCAAACAGTACAGGTAAATACACACACACACACACACACAGACACACAGACAGCCCTCAGTCATCCAGTCTCCACAGGTGCAAACAGTACAGGTAAACACACACACACACACACACACACAGCCCTCAGTCATCCAGTCTCCACAGGTGCAAACAGTACAGGTAACCCCCCCCCCCACACACACACACACACACACACACCCCTCAGTCATCCAGTCTCCACAGATGCAAACAGTACAGGTAAAACACACCCACACACCCACACCCACCCACACACACACACCCACACACACAGCCCTCAGTCATCCAGTCTCCACAGGTGCAAACAGTACAGGTAAATACACACACACAGATACACAGACAGCCCTCAGTCATCCAGTCTCCACAGGTGCAAACAGTACAGGTAAACACACACACACACACACACACACACACACACACGCACACACACACACACACAGCCCTCTGTCATCCAGTCTCCACTATACTTTTGATATAGAACATTATGTTGCTTAGAGTACAACTAATCGGTGTGTGTGTGTGTGTGTGTGTGTGTGTGTGTGTGTGTGTGTGTGTGTGTGTGTGTGTGTGTGTGTGTGTGTGTGTGTAGATCTCCACCATAGCAGAGAGTGAGGACTCCCAGGAGTCTGTGGACAGTGTGACTGACTCCCAAAAGCGCAGAGAGATTCTGTCTCGACGACCCTCCTACAGGTAACACACACACACACACACTCTGGAAAAGAAGTGACCTGCTGTCTGCATAACACACACACACACACACACACACACTGATTGAGTGCTGTGTTGTGTAGGAAGATCCTGAATGACCTGTCGTCAGACGCTCCTGCTGTTCCGCGAATAGAAGAGGAGAAGTCAGAGGAGGACTCCGCCCCCGCCATCACCACGGTTACAGTGCCCACGCCAATTTATCAGACTAGCAGCGGCCAGTACAGTAAGTCAGTTTGTGTGTGTGTGTGTGTGTGTGTGTGTGTGTGTGTGTGTGTGTGTGTGTGAATGACAGAATATCAACACACACACTTACACACACACACTGCTGTCTCTCTCTCTGCAGTTGCCATTACGCAGGGCGGGGCGATCCAGCTGGCCAATAATGGCACAGATGGCGTCCAGGGCCTCCAGACTCTGACCATGACCAACGCAGCGGGCGCCCAGCCGGGCACCACCATCCTACAGTACGCCCAGACCAGCGACGGACAGCAGATCCTTGTGCCCAGCAACCAGGTGGTCGTGCAAGGTGAGTGTGTGTGTGTGTGTGTGTGGAGGTCGTTATGTGTGAGGTCGGATCTGGGTGAGCAGTGATTATCATGTAGAGTCAGCAGTGTCATCAAAGAGCTTTAGCACCGGGAGAACATGAAGAACAGGCCTTTAGAAAGGGGAACATGATCGGGAGAACAGGCCTTTAGAATGGAGAACATGATCGGGAGAACAGGCCTTTAGAATGGGGAGCATGGCTGGAGAACAGGCCTTTAGAATGGAGAACATGATCGGGAGAACAGGCCTTTAGAATGGGGAGCATGGCTGGAGAACAGGCCTTTAGAATGGAGAACATGATCGGGAGAACAGGCCTGTAGAATGGAGAAGAACTAGGTTTAGGTATTTATTAAGCTGTTTGTGTGTGTTTGTGTTTGTGTGTGTGTGTGTCTGTGTGTCTGTGTGTGTGTGTGTGTGTGTGTTTGTGTGTGTGTGTGTGTTTGTGTGTGTCTGTGTGTGTGTGTGTGTTTGTGTGTGTTTGTGTTTGTGTGTGTCTGTGTTTGTGTGTGTCTGTGTGTGTGTGTGTGTTTGTGTGTGTGTCTGTGTGTGTGTGTGTGTTTGTGTGCGTGTGTGTTTGTGTTTGTGTGTGTGTGTGTGTGTGTGTGTGTGTGTGTGTGTGTGTCTCTGACCCTGTGTTCCTTTATTCCAGCGGCGTCAGGTGATGTGCAGGCCTATCAGATCCGCACGGCCAATACCAGCGCCATCGCCCCTGGCGTCGTCATGGCATCATCCCCCGCCCTCCCCAGCCAGGGCGGAGCCGAAGAGGCCACACGCAAGAGGGAGGTCCGCCTCATGAAGAACAGGTGTGTGTGTGTGTGTGTGTCCGCGTGCATCCATCTTGTGAAGAACTGGGGTGTGTGTAGGATTTCTGCATAGTTTTACAATATCTTACATTTAAAAATACTAAGTTTTAGGCCTTAAAAAATGAAATGCAATAAAATAGTGTGCAGGTTTAAAATACGTTTAGTTTAGGTCTCTAATTGGTTGGAGTTGTGAATTATTGCTGCATTTGTTGTGGGTCATTTACAGGTCTGATAGTGTTCCAGTGATAATTCAGTAATAATTTGGTTCACCCAGAAATTTAACAGAGACATTTCTCTGGCAAGATTCTGAAGCCAAGGGAGGACACTAAAGGTGTCTCTTGTGTGCACTCTTCTGTGTCACTCCCCCTCTTGTGCGCACTCCTCTGTGTCACTCCCCCCTCCCCCCTCTCTTGGGCGCACTCCTCTGTGTCACTCCCCTCTTGGACGCACTCCTCTGTGTCACTCCCCCTCTTGTGCGCACTCCTCTGTGTCACTCCCCCCTCCCCCCTCTCTTGGGCGCACTCCTCTGTGTCACTCCCCCTCTTGGACGCACTCCTCTGTGTCACTCCCCCTCTTGTGCGCACTCCTCTGTGTCACTCCCCCTCTTGGACGCACTCCTCTGTGTCACTCCCCCCTCCCCCCTCTTATGGGCGTACTCCTCTGTGTCACTCCCTCTCTTGGGCGCACTCCTCTTTGTCACTCCCCCTCTTGTGCGCACTCCTCTGTGTCACTCCCCCTCCCCCCTCTCTTGGGCGCACTCCTCTGTGTCACTCCCCCTCTTGGACGCACTCCTCTGTGTCACTCCCCCTCTTGTGCGCACTCCTCTGTGTCACTCCCCCCTCCCCCCTCTTTTGGGCGCACTCCTCTGTGTCACTCCCCCTCTTGGACGCACTCCTCTGTGTCACTCCCCCTCTTGTGCGCACTCCTCTGTGTCACTCCCCCTCTTGGACGCACTCCTCTGTGTCACTCCCCCCTCCCCCCTCTTATGGGCGTACTCCTCTGTGTCACTCCCTCTCTTGGGCGCACTCCTCTTTGTCACTCCCCCTCTTGTGCGCACTCCTCTGTGTCACTCCCCCTCTTGTGCGCACTCCTCTCTGTCACTCCCCCTCTTGGACGCACGCAAAGTCAAATATGCCAACATCAAGTTATCAGAAAACTCAACGAACGCCTAAGATCATCTAATGGGTTGAGCTTCCTTTTGTGGAATCTTAAGCTTGCCAGTGATGCTAGCCAGTAGTGTCAGCCCCGCAGAAACCCTGTCTGTGTCTGTCTGTCTCATGAAGAACAGTTGTGTGTGAGTGCGTGCATGTGTGTGTGTGTGTGTTCTAATTGTATTCCCCCCTGTGTTCCTCAGGGAGGCGGCGCGGGAGTGCCGTCGGAAGAAGAAGGAGTATGTCAAGTGTCTGGAGAACCGTGTGGCCGTGTTGGAGAACCAGAACAAGACGCTGATCGAGGAGCTGAAGGCACTCAAGGACCTGTACTGCCACAAGTCTGAGTAGAGGGCGCTAGGCCAGGCCAGGCCAGCCTGCAGGGGGCACTCTGGAGCCGAGCCGCCCGAGACAGAGACTCATACCGGCACGCCAGACACACTCCTCCTTTTCCAATTCTCTCGCTTCCTCTAGTTTCTTTTTAACGTTTTTTTTTTTTTTTTTTTAAGAACACCACAAAAACGGTCTCTGGAAATGAAGCGCAAGTTGTACTTTTGTTGTGAGATGGAGAGAGAGAAAGAGGGGGGCACACAAGAAGAAAAGAAGGAAACTGATGAGCTGTTGGCCCTCTTTGCTGATGCTAAGGCTGCAGGGAAATGTAGTGTTTTAAGTTGTGATGATGGTTAGAGATGATTGTTTTACTGTCTGTCTGCCTCTCTCTGTCTCTCTTACTGATTGGGGGGTTCAAAGGTAAACCATGGTGATGGAAAACACAGTAGTGTGTGTGTGTGTGTGAGAGTGAGTTTGAGTGTGAGTGTGAAAGTGAGAGTGAGTGGGAAAAAGTCTGAGGTGAGGACTGTGTTACTCTGAATGGCTGGAGTCCAGATTCTGTCATACCCCCCAGCCTTCAGTGCCCTTATAGAAAGGACAGACGGCCATTTTGGATCAGCCCTATCTAGTTTCAAAAGCATGAGTGTTGTCATAAGGAGAGAGACCGGTGGCCATTTTGGATCCGGCCCATCTGGTTTCCTAGTGCTGGGTACAGGGAGTGGGGGGAGGGGGTGTCTCCTGTTTTAATGCCTGTGTTACTAACACTTAACTCTCCTTTGGTTAACTGCCATCAGACAAGAATCATGTACTCTCTCTTAAGCTCAGTTGCTTCTCATCTACCTTCTGTATGGGATCTTTGTTTTGCTCTGTTTTGGCTTGTATTGGATGTTATTTGATGAGAAGAGAAATGCAACATTGCTTTTGTTACAAACGCTGTGCTCCGAGGTATGGAAGGGGGGAGGGGAGGGGGGGGTCTTTTTTGTTTTTTGTTTGTTAGTTATTTCCCCAGGTGTTTGGGCGATCCACATTAGAAGCACCACAGCAGCAGGTGCAGCATCCATGGAACCACACACACACACACACACACACACACACACACACACACACACACAGAGCGGTTGAGCCATCACCACCTCTGTGCAACACACCCCACCCAGCCCCTCTGCTCATCACCCAGTGGGAGGGACCCGTGGGGTCTGCTGATCATTGATTGGACAGTGGCATGCTGTGTCGTCACCCCTGTTTTGTTCTTAATTGCTGCGCATAACCATCTGTTCAATTGTATATGAATTCTTTTTAAGATTTATTTTGTGGGGGTGGGTGGGGTGGGGTGGGCGGGTCTTTTTCCATTTCTATTGTGTATACATTGTATTTTAAATGTCACCAGTCACCTGTATGTGAAGCGAAGCAACAAATCTGTACTGGAGCAGTTTATTCAACAATTACATTTTGGCAGCTGTTGATAATGACTGTGTGAGGTGTGTTTTATTTTTACTCGGGGCCCCTTTGCCATGACCGAGCCGTTTGGCAGCGTTCACTCGGGGCCCCTTTGCCATGACCGAGCTGTTTGGCAGCGTTCACTCGGGGCCCCTTTGCCATGACCGAGCTGTTTGGCAGCGTTCACTCGGGGCCCTTTGCCATGACCGAGCTGTTTGGCAGCGTTCACTCGGGGCCCCTTCATAAAGCCATTTGGCAGCATCCGTCTTCTCGCATGTAGTTGGTTTCTTCTTTCTTTTTTGTCTCTTTCAATTCAATTCTATTTCTACAGCCCCTTTACTATTAGTTTTGTCTCATGGCGCTTTACAGCAAGGAGCTCCCAAGAGTAACAGAGCCAAGGAAATCTCCCTTATGTTAGTTAGTCTAGGAAGAAACCTTGGGCAGATCCACGACTCAACGCAACTGTCAGGGGTCATGCAGGAACAGTATAGTCAATAGTAACCATGATAGACTACAAGTTGTCCATATATTTTAGCTAAGCATTATAATAGTTCCAGAGTATTATCCCATAACTTTGCATGGTAGTCAGTCCATAGGTGGTCATCAAGAATTATGGCTTGACGGTGTACTAGCAGCCAGACAGTGTTAAAGTCAAGGAGTGAGCTGGGTCATGGGGGTAACAATGACCAATTTTTGTGAGGGGGTGTCACAAAGCCTCAGGAAAGGAGAGTTGGTCCTGGCATGGGCGTCTAGGAAGGGCCTCTTGGATGGAGAGTTGGTCCTGGCATGGGCATCTAAGAAGGGGCTCTAGGATGGAGAGTCGGTGCTGGCATGGGCCTCCCATAGTGTTGGTTGTAGTCCACTCAGGAGGGGAGGGTGACGGGGGTCTGCAACAGCAGAGGCAGATCAGATAGTGCCTTTGAGGAGAAGACCCATGAGGAGTGATGAATTGCCATGCACCATCCTTAACTATAGGAAAGAGTAAGATTTTAAGTATAGACTTAAAGGTATTGAGAATATCCACTTGGATGTGGAGGGAAGCAGATGATTCCACAAGAGAGGCGCACGGTAGCAAAAAGCTCTTCAGATTTTAATATTCTCAGGATAACAAGGACACCAGCACTCTGGGATCTTAGGGTTCTAGGAGGGTGGTAAGGGACAAGTCAGTCTTTCATATATGTTGGAGCAAGGCCATTGAGGGCTTCAGGAGGAGTATTTTAATACATTTGACTTTTAATGGGAAGCCAGAGTAAAGAAGTGTGGATAGGAGAGATATGTTATGTACTGTAAGTCCTAGTGAGTGTTCAGGCTGCATGTTGTATTAGCTGTAGGTTTTTAATACAGGTGCTACTACACCCAGAGCATTGCAGTAATCCAGCCTGGAGGCAACAGATGCATGGATTCATTTTTCAGCATTTATATGAATATTGTAATGTATTTGATCCGTTTTCTGAATCATGCTGAGTTATGAAAGGATTGACTGCAAAGTGCTATATTCTCCCATTACAGCGATCAGAAAATGGCCACCAACTGTTGGGCTACTAATCCTCCAATCACATGAAGTCCAAGAGGAAATCCCTGTTGAAATACATTGAAGCAGGCATAGATGGGGCATAGTGGGCTTAATAGGTGTCTTACTGAGTAGTGGTTAAAAATAACAATATATTCCTTTCCAAATTAAAGAAATGTTTACAGAATCGTCCATGAAGGTAAAATATAATTTGAACTAAACATAAGCCCAGGTAACACCGCTACTCAAAAAACCATCCCTTGCTCCCACTCAAGTGGAGAACTACCGGCCTGTATCTCTTCTTCCCTTCCTTTCCAAAGCAATTGAACGAGCTGTCTTTAAACAGGTCACAGGATTTCTCACTCAGAACAAC
The DNA here is from genome assembly GCA_015244755.2 of Tenualosa ilisha. NCBI lineage: Eukaryota > Metazoa > Chordata > Actinopteri > Clupeiformes > Clupeidae > Tenualosa > Tenualosa ilisha. The sequence goes on from PYXC01001135.1 coordinate 114,753, forward strand.
CTCCTCGACTCCAACCAATCCGGTTTCAGAAGTGGCCACTCCACTGAAACGGCACTTCTGTCTGTGAAGGAAGCATTAAAAGAGGCCAGAGCGGCAGGTCAATCCTCAGTGCTCATCCAGCTGGACCTATCAGCAGCATTTGACACGGTCAACCACAGCATCCTACTGGACAAGCTGACCAACATGGGCATTGATAGCACAGCGCACTCCTGGTTCAAATCCTATCTTACTGGACGGTCGTTCAATGTATCATGGCAAGGACAGACATCGGCACTTCACCAACTCACCACAGGAGTACCCCAAGGATCTGTGCTGGGGCCCCTTCTCTTCACCCTGTACATCACCTCGCTGGGCTCAATCATCCACTCCCATGGCTTCTCTTATCACTGCTATGTTGATGATATCTGTCCTTTCCGCCTGACGACTCCACGGTGTCAACATGGATCTCGGACTGTCTCTCTGATATATCTGCAAGAATGAAAGGACATCTCCTCTAACTAAATTTCTCCAAAACTGAACTGCTGGTCCTCCCAGCCAAACAAGCCATACATCACGACATCAGTATCAAGATCGACTCCCTATCTGTTTCTCCCACCAAAGTGGCAAGAAACCTAGGTGTCATGATCGATGACCAACTGACCTTTGCAGATCACGTTGCCTCTGTGGCTCGGCCATGCCGTTTTTCCTTATTCAACATAAGGAAGGTCAGGCCATACCTAACCCGACATGCAACCCAGCTCCTGGTACAGACCCTGGTTATCTCTCGTCTTGACTACTGCAATGTCCTCCTATCAGGCCTACCAGCCTGTGCGGTGAGACCGCTACAGATGATCCAGAATGCAGCTGCACGGCTGGTCTTTAACCAGCCAAAAAGGGCACATGTCACACCTCTGTTCATTGAAATCACTGGTTACCCTTGGCTGCTCGCATTAAATTCAAGGCACTTATGGTGGCCTACAGGGTGAATGATGGATCTGCTCCCATCTACCTGAATACTCTCCTGAAGCCCTATGTCACCCGACGACCGCTTCGCTCCTCTAAGGAACGTTTTCTAGCACGGCCAACACCTTGTGCAGGTCAATCCAGACTCTTCTCATATCTGGTTCCGCGCTGGTGGAATGACCTCCCAAGTGCTACCAGATCAACTGATACCCGCTCCACCTTCAGGAAACTCGTGAAGACCCAGCTCTTCCAAGAATATCTCCTGGCGTAAATTTTTAGAATGCACTTAATAATTTAATTTCTTTTCACTGTGTTACACTATTGCACTTTCAACTTAAAATAGTACAGATTCTATGTTAGCAATATGCACTCCTTGTTAGTTCTTTCATTGTGTTGTAGCTTGAATGTTATCCTCTTTTGTAAGTCGCTTTGGATAAAAGCGTCTGCTAAATGCCTTAATATAAATGTAAACATTTATAAACATAAAAAATATTACTACTTTGCATTCATTTATGAATATGAAATTGTTTGTCAGAGTTGGCTTATGTTAGCTGGAGTTTGTAGTACTGTACCATTAAGCCCACCTTTAAAAAACAGCAAATGTTTTAAAACATTCAATTCTCCAATTGAGCAAAGATGTGTTAATGTGTAGATTATTGTCATATAATTTACAAAACATTCATTATACACACCTGACATTTCATTTTTTGCCAATATATCACTTAACATAGCTTGTGATCTGATTGACTGATTGTGCACTGGTGAATAAAAGCCATATTCCAAATGTAGAAAAATAGTTTAACTTTCAAATATCAAATCATTAACCTCTCATTTTTCATAGGCTGAATGAAATTCTGAAGGGAGTCCAGTACAATACTGAAGTTTGAGGGGTTCTAAAAGTTCTGGGGTAACATTTTCTGAGTTACCTTGATACTATATGCAAAGATTGGCTTCTGTTATTGATTTGAAATTCAAAACAAACAAACTACTTAATTGATTAAGTTTTGATTTTTTTTCTTTTTGTAGAATTTGACTTGAAAGTGGGGTCAAATGATACATACAAATAATTTGAATCTTAGTAGGCTTTTAAATAATACCTCAACTCGTTGGCTTATTTAGATGTTAGCCAATTAGAGGAACATGGTCATGATTGTGTTGAAAGGCAATGGGGTTTCAAAGAAAGCATATAGTGGGAGCTGTTCAGGTAACAGGCCTTCATGAGTGCTCTACAATTAATAGTATGAATTCATTCAATTAAATTTTTGAACAGCATTGGCAAGAATATGAAACTTCTTTCAACCCTGCTCATACTGGTAAGCCATTGTCTGTTTGGTGTCTGGCTACAGTCATTGGTCCATCTGTGTAGTTATACATGCCTTCCACTGCAGGTTTGAGAGGGAGACACTCACTCCCCAGACCAACTGCAGTCCCCACCACTCACCTGGCTAACACCTAGTAAAAAATCAGACTTCATATATCTTTGCAAACCCATCTAGTATCAACAACACACAGGTAAAAAGTATAAAACAGGTTGAATTTAGTTTCTGGGTGTCCTGGATGCCCTGAAGTTACAGCGCTTTAAAGACAATGAGAAGTTGAGCATCAGACATGAGCACTTTGCTCTCTTCAAATGCACTTTTACCTTGAACTCACTGTGGGAGATATAACCAACTTTTGTCTTATGCCATTGTTGGTGTATGACATCCAAGTATCCCTTTTCACATCTTTATGACACATGAAACAGAAGAAATATATATAATATATAATATATCTATAAATATAAATATATAAATATATCTAAAGGACTTTTGTCAGGGTTCGGTCCTTTACCGTAACTCCATTACCATGAAACAGATATACTGTGAAATACTAGTTCAAAATATTTAAGATTCTGGATTCAAGTACAGAGGCAAAATTATGATTTTTTAAAGTTTCTTTAAGTTGCAGGAAAAATACTTGATAGGACGTAGTAATGGAGTGTTCCAGAAGATGGCAGCAATGCAACTAAGTATGCTGGCTCCCACTAAACCACAAAGACGAAGAAGAACACTGCTAGAACTTTCCTAACGTGAGGCGTGTTCCTCGCCCACTTCGCAAGTCTGAACCGTCCCGTTGTCTGTGCACAGAAACATGGAGCATTTTCATAACTTAGCGTCTACAATGAAGTGACGGAACGCTAGCGACTGTGGTCTAAAAACTTTGATAAACGTCAAGAGTTGTCAAACATTAAAGTCAGGTCTTATCGTGGTTTAACGGCACAGCAGCACATAGCAAACAGCACTGGCGTGAATCTAACGCAGCCCTTGGCGACAGCATGTTTGGATGCCTGGTCGCGGGCAGGCTGGTAAGCGCCTCGCACGAGCTCACCGGAAATACGGGAAGTAGCATGCTAAGGCTAACGGGAATCTCATGAGCCAGGTTTGACAACTAGCACATAAAGCTGGCGTTGTGTTTAGCGGTAACATTAGGAAATTACTTCATACAGACATTTCTAATATGCTCATTTTTATTATCTTTTATGTTTTTAGTCATTTGTATTATCTGTTATCGGTTGTACAGTCGTATGGAGAAATCTAACGTTACATCACTCTCTGCACTCTTTAAAAGTCTAATGAAAGAGTGTAAAATTAATGTCACGCCCTGTTATTTGTGTTTAAGTGTTTATGAGATGTGAAAATGATGTAATCTTGACCTGCACACTTCCTCAGTGCTAAAGTTAATCCTCTTGAAGTTAAGACCATTAATACTTGACAGAAAGATGCGATTGATGGAAGTTTACATCCTTGTCCTGCTATCTTTCAGACAGTGGTGGCAACTTTCATTTTGGTGTCATGTATCCTAAACTATATATCTTACATGTTGCTCCTGAGTAACAATATGGTTGGTAAAGGAAAAACACAAATGGGAACTACAATAACATTTGTTATTATTTGACTATTGTTGGGTTATTATTATTATTTGCATGTGTCACCCATTCTGCCCACTGAATTAATACTGTGACGGGTTACTGAATGCTACCGTGTGTTAAAGTCTTTCATAATTTGGGCTTTTATCAAGGTTTGACATGTTGGCAGCAATGAAATGAGGACAAGATAAACTATAGAAACAACTGTAGGCTTCTATTGACCAGTTTGACATTTTACCTACCAAGGGCTAAATGACAGACGTCACAGTGGCTCAACACGTCATCTTCAAAACCTCAATAGCAAAGAATAGGACACTGGCCATGCCAGACTGGTAAAACATCAGCAAGAGTTTGTCTTCCCTAAGCCTTCCTGGCCACTTCTTGTACAGTGCATCAGTGTTGGTCGACCAGTCTTATTGTCAAGGTGAAGGCCCAGGTATTTGAATGTATTGACTGTTTCCACATTCACCCCCTCAATGGAGACAGGCAGCGGGGGGGGGGGGGGCGCCCTCCTAAAGTCCACCACCATTTCTTTTGTTTTGGCGATGTTCAGCTGCAGATAGTTCGTCCTGCACCAGGGTCCTGTACTCCTCCTCCCGTCCATCTCTAATACGCCCCACAGTGGCAGTGTTGTCAGAGATCTTCTGCATGTGGCTTGATTCAGAGTTGTATCTGTCAGCAGTGCGCAGGGTGAACGGCTCAGGTGAGAGAACAGTCCCCTGTAGCGCACCAGTGCTGCAGACCACAGTCTCTGAAGTGATGTCCCTCAGTCTACCAAACTGGGGTCTTTTCATGAGGTAGTCAGTAATCCAGGTCACCTGGTGTGAATCAACTCCTATCTGCTGCAGTTTGTCTCTCAACAGGAAAAGCTGGATGTGTTAAAGTGCTGGAGAAATCAAAAAACATGATTCTTCCAGCCCAGCCTCCTTTGTCCAGGTGAGAGGACATGAGTAGCATGTAGAGGATGGCGTCCTCCACACCCACTTCCTCCTGATAGGCGAACTGCAGTGGGTCTAGTGCATGGCAGATCTGGGGCCTTAGTAGATGAAACAGCAGCCCTTCAAGGGTCTTCATAAGGTGGGAAGTCAGGCCCACAGGTCATTTAGTTCCTCGGGGTGTGGCTTCTTAGGAACCGGAATTAGACATGATGTTTTCCACAGTGTCGGTACCCAGCACACGCCTTCAGCATTCTGGAACACACTCCATTAGGCCCTGCAGCTTTGGTCTTGACACATTCCCGAACTCAATACATATGGCCAAATGCCAACAGTAAAAGAAGGCCATGTATCTGTCGTTATCTTACACTTGTGTCCCATGACACAAGTATCGTACAGTTGTGTTCTGTAAGTGTTCGCTGTATTAGCAGTTATCGTACAGTTGTGTTCTGTGAGTGTTTGTTGTATTAGCAGTTATTGTAGAGTTGTGTTCTGTGAGTGTTTGTTGTATTAGCAGTTATCGTACAGTTGTGTTCTGTGAGTTTTTGTATTTGTAAGTGTGTGCTGTAGAATCTCTTGAATTACCGTCGACATGAAGTAAGTGTCAATCTCAGGGGTCTCCAATGGTGACTAATTTAATGTGGTCGTGCAAATTAATGTTGGAGCTCTTATTTGCTTGTAACCTTTAATATATTTTTTTAACTCTCAGGTCCAAACCGATGCCCAGCAAGTGGCCAGCGACAAGTTTATTTTCAACCTGCCTGACTATGAGAACGTGAACCATGTAGTGGTGTTCATGCTGGGTACTATGCCCTTCCCCGCGGGCATGGGAGGGGCCGTCTACTTCTCCTTCCCCGACCCGACCCTTGGCCAAGTGTGGCAGCTCCTGGGATTCATCACCAACGACAAGCCCAGTGCCATATTTAAAATATCAGGCCTAAAGGCCGGTGAGTCCACACAGGTGAAGTGTGCAGCTAACTACATATGTGGACTTTAAAGGTGTAGTATACAGCTAGCGGTGTATGTGGAGTTTAAAAGTGAAGTGTGCAGCTAGCTACGTATGTGGAGTTTATAGGTGAAGTGTGTAGCTAACTACTTATGTGGAGTTTAAAGGTGTAGTGTGCAGCTAGCTACAGATGTGGAGTTTAAAGGTGAAGTGTGAAGCTAACTACGTATGTGGAGTTTAAAGGTGTAGTGTGTAGCTAACTACGTATGTGGAGTATGAAGAGAGTAGGAAAGCCAGGCCGAAGCTGGACCAGAACTAGTTGGTTTGTCCGGTAACTTCACTAAGTCTCATGCAGCTCAGGCATGTTTGACATCAGTGTGATACATTCCATTACTGTGTCTAGTTCATGTTTGTTTTAACCTAAAAAGACAATTTGCATATTTATAAAAAAAATATCCTACTAGTATAGTGCATATCCCATCTCACTAATTTATCATGTTTTACTTCATCTTAATCTCATCCTATACCTAACACGACAGCTTTTGGAACACATTTTTAGCTCTTGCTGGTGACTCTTGCTCATGAGCATTGTAAGCATGTGACTGTATGTTGTGCTGTGTATTTCACAGTTTACGTATTTAGTTAAAATCAAATCTAAATAACCAAATAAATGAGGCAGATGTTGTGCACTGGTTCGTAGGCGAAGGCGGAGTCCATCCCTTTGGGGCGATGACTCAGCCTCAGGTGCCCTCCGTAGCACAAGTGGGCGTGTCAGTGGAGGCCCTGGACCAGCTAATGCAGCAGACCCCAGCCGCCACCTCGGCCGTCTCCACACTGGATACCTTCACACAGGTACCTAGAAAACACACACACCTTCAGACAGACACACAGCACACACAACTTTAGACAGGTATGTGGAGAACACGCACACACACAGGTAAGTAGAGACAGAGATGGTTTCACTTAAAACATTCCATAGAAATGTATTATGGCTGTTTATAACTACAAGTTCGCCTCGCAATTGAAGTAGCCAATTGCAGTGTTCAAAGCGGCACGATTGACAGTTACTTTTTAAGTGAATACGACCTGCTGATCTGGAGATGGATTTCTCCCCATTCATTAAGATAGGGCTTGGACTGATCTGGAGATATGGATACCTCCCCATTCATTAAGATAGGGCCTGGACTTATGAGCCAAAATAACTGCCTGAAGGCATTACCAACAGGGCCCCAGAGTGAAGGGACTTGCCAGTCGCTTAACATGGGCACCAAAATGCAGGGGGTACAAAGCCATGGACGATAAGCTCATGCTGCACTCTGTGTGCATGGGACCCGAGGCTCTCGGGGGTCATAGCTTACAGTAGGCGGCACTCTGCGTGTGAATGGGAGTTTTTAAGGGTTCATGCAGTGTTAATGGGACCTAAGTCTCTTAGGGGTCGTGCAGTGTTAATGGGACCTGAGTCTCTCAGGGGTTCATGCAGTGTTAATGGGACCTGAGTCTCTCAGGGGTTCATGCAGTGTTAATGGGGCCTGAGTCTCTCAGGGGTTCATGCAGTGTTAATGGGACCTGAGTCTCTCAGGGGTTCATGTAGTGTTAACGGGGCCTGAGTCTCTCAGGGGTTCATGCAGTGTTAATGGGGCCTGAGTCTCTTAAGGGTTCATGCAGTGTTAATGGGACCTGAGTCTCTCAGGGGTTCATGCAGTGTTAATGGGACCTGAGTCTCTCAGGGGTTCATGCAGTGTTAATGGGGCCTGAGTCTCTCAGGGGTTCATGCAGTGTTAATGGGGCCTGAGTCTCTTAAGGGTTCATGCAGTGTTAATGGGACCTGAGTCTCTCAGGGGTTCATGCAGTGTTAATGGGACCTGAGTCTCTCAGGGGTTCATGCAGTGTTAATGGGGCCTGAGTCTCTCAGGGGTTCATGCAGTGTTAATGGGGCCTGAGTCTCTTAAGGGTTCATGCAGTGTTAATGGGACCTGAGTCTCTCAGGGGTTCATGCAGTGTTAATGGGGCCTGAGTGTCTTAGGGGTTCATGGCTTACAGTAAGGGGGGCATTGGGACCCAGCCACAGAGATGTGCGTGACGAGTGACGTGGCGTTCCTGATTTTCATGGAACTGTTCTGTGTTTTTCTCAGTTCACCCAGAAGATGCTTGAGAGTTTCTACAACTTCACCTCCTCCTTCGCCGTGTCCCAGTCACAGATGACGCCAAACCCATCGGAGACGTTTATTCCTGCCAGTTCTATTATGAAATGGTAAATTCTGTGGCTCACACACACCGTATCCTAGCAGCTGAATCCATGAACCACTACTGAATGTTTGGGGTGTGGCATGGGCAGTAGTCTTCTCCTGTTGACTCACCGCTGCTTGAAAAGGCCTCTGAAACTCGTCATTTGTTTTCCTCCCATAGTATGGATAAATGAAAAAGTATTTTGGATGCTCCTTCAGAGTGTGAATGTATTCATGCTCTTCGGAGTGTGTGTACATATTTGCCGTTCGGAGTGAGTGTGTATATATTTGCCATTCAGGGTGTGATTGTGTATTTCTGCCGTTCAGAGTGTATTTTGCTGTTTAAAGTGCGTATGTATTTCTGCCGTTTAGTGTGTGTGTGTGTATTTCTGTCGTTGTCACTGTGAGTGTTTGTATTTCTGTCGTTGTCACTGTGAGTGTTTGTATTTCTGTCGTTCCCAGTGTGAATGTGTATATTTCTATCATTCTCAGTGTGAGTGTGTGTGTTTCGATCATTCTCAGTGTGTGTGTGTATTTCTGCCGTTTAGTGTGTGTGTATTTCTGTAGTTCTCAGTGTGAGTGTATTAACTGTTCTTCATTCTTGCTACAGGTATGAGAATTTCCAGAGGAGAATGCAACAGAACCCTTACTTCTGGAAGACATGAAATATGTACACACACTGACAGATGACACTGTTGCCTAGACTAGAAGTGTGTACACACACTGAGAGATGACACACACTGTTGCCTAGACTAGAAGTGTGTACACACACTGACAGATGACACTGTTACCGAGATGACACCTGCTTCACCAACTACTGCAGTCCACACCGAGACTCTCAGAGCAGCTTAACGACCAACCACATCACACCACATCAGGACTTTCCATGAGCTTGATGGCAAACTCTTGGTTTTCTACGGATGGTTGGTCATTAAACAGAACCAGTCAGTGGGGGAGAGATGGGATTCTGGGACGCAAACAAAGAAAGTAAAACAAGACTTACTAAGAAACATGTTTATTGGTGTTCATAAGATAACATGGGAAGGAAAAAGCCAGTTGTGTGTGTGTGTTTGAGGGAGAGAAGAGGGTGTGTGTGTGTGTGTTCATCGCTGTCTGTCCCATCTCCAGATGGAGGCGTCGTCACACACGGCGATGAGGATGCTGCTGTCTCGACTGAAACTTGTCTGACGAATAGCGGATGTGCACTTGGGCAGTGTCAGAGTGGTGCACCTAGTGGGAGAGAACACAGTGATGCTTTGTGTACTGATAGCGCTCTGTGATTATTGATCATCAATTCTCTCCTTTCATTACTGAGAATCTTACAAGAGTAGTGGGATACTTTGAGATCAGTGACAGTCTGACTATTAATAATCAACAGTCTTTGATCATTGATAATCCTACAAGGATATTTTGGTAACTAATCCCTGCACAGATTACATTTGATTTTATGAGTATTACTCGATTCCTGATTTGACTCATCAGTAAACACCTGTGTGAGATGTGTACATTGGGAATAAAGAAATGAAAAGTAGGCTAGAGGCTTTGATGTAAAACCAACCCTAAGCTTGAGGCTTTGATGTAAAACCAACCCTAAGCTTGAGGCTTTGACGTAAAACCAACCCTAAGCTTGAGGCTTTGATGTAAAACCAACCATAAGCTTGAGGCTTTGACGTAAAACCAACCCTAAGCTTGAGGCTTTGACGTAAAACCAACCCTAAGATTGAGGCTTTGACGTAAAACCAACCCTAAGCTTGAGGCTTTGACGTAAAACCAACCCTAAGATTGAGGCTTTGACGTAAAACCAACCCTAAGCTTGAGGCTTTGACGTAAAACCAACCCTAAGCTTGAGGCTTTGATGTAAAACCAACCCTAAGCTTGAGGCTTTGACGTAAAACCAACCCTAAGCTTGAGGCTTTGATGTAAAACCAACCCTAAGCTTGAGGCTTTGATGTAAAACCAACCCTAAGCTTGAGGCTTTGATGTAACCAACCTGAGAGCATGTAAAAGTGGGTATAGGTGCATGATGTAATTGATAGTTGACAAATTTAAGTCGCTTTGGATAAAAGTGTCTGCTAAATGCAGTGGGCAGAGGTGGCGTAGCGGTTAAGGAACCTGGCTAGCGTTCAGGCAAGAAGCCTGAAAAGTTGTGGGCCCTTGAGCAAGGCACTTAACCCTAAGTTGCTCTAGGAGACTGGCCGTGAACAGTTGATAGTTACACATGTAAGAGACACTGGCACTTACTTGGCTTTGTGAGGGTCCTCCACCTCTAGATCCCAGACATAAAGCTTTCCAACTTGGTTCCCCAGAGCCAGCATCTGTCAACACATCACATATGTGTGATACAACACACACACAACACATCTGTAGCATCTGTCAACTCATCACATACATGTTAGATACATCCACACACCTTTTGCCAGAAGTCCATTGAGAAGCGCATGTACCAGATGTCACACTGGCCGTAGTCGAAGCGTCCGAGGATGGTCACGTTGGACTCGTTGGGTTTGATGTGGTCAATGTCGTCCTCCATCTTGCCTGGTTTCCAGCACACAATGGCATTCTCACAGGACTGTAGGCAACAACAGCAGGAAGATTTGAAGTTCAGGTTCAGGTCACAGACGTGACACATTACAGTCAGTAGTCAAAACGAGACTAATATTGCCTGCCTCGATACATGACTATAACTACAATAAGACAAACAGACACTTTCTTCCCACGTTACTTTCAAAAAGAGGACTAACTAACAATGAAGAGGAGACCAGCACCAATGCAAAGGTGTATTTATGTCAATGTGTAGGAGTGTCAAATGTTCAACAAAGGCTGTGAGTAAAATAGTTGACCTTTGAAAGGATTAAATCTCCCAGCCAACGGACGCAGTCGACGTAGTTTCTGTGGATGTCTCGCGTGGAGAAGTCTGGGAAGTGGATCTTCTGTGAAACAAACGGTCTACAAAGAGAGGGGGAAAGAAAGCACGCGCACACGTGCACACACACAGTCATGTTTAAATGGGCTAGAGAAGGAGAGAGCACACACACATACACACACACACAGTCATACCCAAATGTTAGAGAGAGAGAGAGAACACACACACAGTCATACTCAAATGGTTTAGAGAGAGAACACAGACACACACACACAGTCATACTCAAATGGTTTAGAGAGAGAGAACACAGACACACACACAGTCATACTCAAATGGTTTAGAGAGAGAGAACACAGACACACACACAGTCATACTCAAATGGTTTAGAGAGAGAACACACACACACACACACAGTCATACTCAAATGGTTTAGAGAGAGAACACACACACATTCATACTCAAATGGTTTAGAGAGAGAACACACACACAGTCACACAAATGGTTTAGAGAGAGAGAGAGAACACACACACACTCATACTCAAATGGTTTAGCGAGAGAACACACACACACACACACACACAGTCATACTCAAATGGTTTAGAGAGAGAACACACACACACACACACACACACAGTCATACTCAAATGGTTTAGAGAGAACACACACACACACACACACACAGTCATACTCAAATGGTTTAGAGAGAACACACACACACACACACAGTCATACTCAAATGGTTTAGAGAGAGAACACACACACACACACACAGTCATACTCAAATGGTTTAGAGAGAGAACACACACACACACACACACAGTCATACTCAAATGGTTTAGAGAGAGAACACACACACACACACACAGTCATACTCAAATGGTTTAGAGAGAGAACACACACACATACACACACACATTCATACTCAAATGGTTTAGAGAGAGAACACACACACATACACACACACATTCATACTCAAATGGTTTAGAGAGAAAACACACACACACACACAGTCATACTCAAATGGTTTAGAGAGAGCACACACACCCACACACAGTCATACTCAAATGGTTTAGAGAGAGAGAGAGAACACACACACACACACTCATACTCAAATGGTTTAGAGAGAGAACACACACACACACACACAGTCATACTCAAATGGTTTAGCGAGAGAACACACACACACACACAGTCACACTCAAATGGTTTAGAGAGAGAGAGAGAACACACACACACACAGTCATACTCAAATGGTTTAGAGAGAGAACACACACACAGTCATACTCAAATGGTTTAGAGAGAGAACACACACACACAGTCATACTCAAATGGTTTAGAGAGAGAACACACACACACACACACACAAACACACATTCACACTCAAATGGTTTAGAGAGAGAACACACACACACACACATTCACACTCAAATGGTTTAGAGAGAGAGAGAGAGAGAGAGAGAACACACACACACATACACAGTCATACTCAAATGGTTTAGAGAGAGAACACACACACACACACAGTCACACTCAAATGGTTTAGAGAACACACACACACACACAGTCATACTCAAATGTTTTAGAGAGAGAGAGCGTGCACGCACACACACACACACACACACACACACACACACACACACACACACACACACACACACACACACACACACACACACACACACACACACAGTCATGCTCAAATGTTGTAGAGAGAGAGAGGGGCCATAATAAACGAAATCCTATTCCACAGAGGGAGTCTAATCTAACCCATCTATGCTTCCAGAGAGGAGTTGGTGGTGGCGATGGCTACGATGTCTGTCCTGCACACCCAGGGCAAGATGAAGGCATTCAGATCTAAACCATGTCATTTTTCACACTTTCTTAACCCAGTCAGATAGCTGGATCAGGAAGAACCAGAATAACTAATTCAAATTGTATCAATTCAAAACAAAACAAAACAAGGCTTTGGGATTCTTTCACTGCTAACACTAAGAAGGCATCCAGATGTGCAGTTTGTGTCATTTTAAAGTGTTGGCTGCACCCTCCCCATCCTCACCTGTTGGTCTTGCTGGGGTTGTACTCATAGGAGCCTTTGATGGCTTTCTGCATCCTCTCCGAGTTGATTCTCCACAGCTTCAGTGAGTGGTCCATACCACATGACATGATCTTCTCCCCCAGCAAATCAAAGTCCTACAAAACACACATGAGCAGAGGATTCAAAAGCACAAACACACCAATCTTGTATTCGCCAACAGCTTCCTTGGACCAACAGACTTACTGCATCAGCTTCAAACACCCCAGACTTACTGCATCAGCTTCAAACACCCCAGACTTACTGGATCAGCTTCAAACACCCCAGACTTACTGGATCAGCTTCAAACACCCCAGACTTCCTGCAGCAGCTTCAAACACCCCAGACTTCCTGCAGCAGCTTCAAACACCCCAGACTTACTGCATCAGCTTCAAACACCCCAGACTTACTGGATCAGCTTCAAACACCCCAGACTTACTGCATCAGCTTCAAACACCCCAGACTTACTGCAGCAGCTTCAAAACACTGCAGACTTGTGACAGGGCAACTGTCTCTTGGCAACAGTACCCGTGTACTTACAGCACTGAGGACTTCATCCCTGTGGCCCTCTACTCCTCCAAAGATGGCCACCAGTGTGTCTGTCTGAATGTTCCACAGTCGCAGTGCATGATCTGATTGGACAAGACAGACATCAATCACAATCCCTCCGCATACAGCCACAAGAGATACAGTGATGCGCTCACTCACTCATTCAGTATGTACACATGCACTAAGAGAAAACCGAATTACTGCCTTAGTCAGACTAAAGTCGAACTTTTAAAATACATGTACACGCCTTAGTCCAGCTGAAATCAAACCAAACTGCTCATAATCCGCTTGAGACACCCAGATAACGGGACTGGAAATGAAATTTCTCGTGCTTGTATATGACCAACATAGGACATCGGACTAAGCTTGAACAGCCTCTGCCCCATTCACTTTCATACAACACAGATCATGGGACTACGCTTGAACACGCACTCCCCTTTCACTTTCATCTGGAAAGACAAAGGCATGGAAGTCGGTAACCATACTTAGTTCAGTCTAGTTTGTGCAGAGTGTACGACATGTATCTCATAACAACAGTATTTAGTTCAGTCTAGTTTGTGCAGAGTGTACGACATGTACATCAGTCTAGTTTGTGCAGAGTGTACGACATTACTAACATGTACCCTAAAGCATGGATGCAATGTACCTACAGTGCTGCAGCGCTGTCCACTTCTTCACTCATATCTCCAGCAAAGATCCTCATATTGCTTTAGACCCGTCTAGTTGAAGTCTGATTTAGTACGAGTATGAGTACGATACGAGTATATTGCCACCTAGTGTCGTGGAGTCAAATGCACTTTGATCAATACTTCGATTTTCTCCCCGCACATGCATACTGGAACAAGGAGAGTAGACTGGTTAAAGTCTTACTAATGATGGAGGCAAGCTGTGCATGCAGACGCACTCACTTACTGCCTCTACAGACAGGGACTGGGGCTGCCATGGTACACACAGGTGTGTGTGTGTGTGTGCGCGTGTGTGTGTGTGTGTGTTCGCTACCTTTACTGACGGACAGCAGCAGATTGGGGTCCCTTGGGTGAAACTTGAGCTCATTAATGGCATTACCATGGCCAACGTAGTGCTGTGGTTTCAACAGAACAGACATGTAAACAGAGGAGGCATCTACAGAGCAGAAAATCCACCTAAAGTGTGTGTGTGTGTGTGTGTGTGTGTGTGTGTGTGTGTGTGTCCTACCTTAATGCACTGCATGGTGATATGGTTGATGACGCGGATGATCCCTCGGGACCCTGCTACGGCCAGTAGTGGGTGACTGGTGCTGTTGTCAAAGGTCCAGGCACACGTGTAGAAGTTCTCATCTGCCTGCTCACAGTTAAGGGTCTCTGGGCCTCTCAGTCTGCTGCTACTTGTTCTCTTCACAAGAGCTCCATGTTAGACTGCATTTCTTATTGGGATGTGCCCTTTAAACTACAGATTAAATCCTTAGAACATCTTATTGGGATGTGCCCTTTAAACTACAGATTAAATCCTTAGAACATCTTATTGGGATGTGCCCTTTAAACTACAGATTAAATCCTTAGAACATCTTATTGGGATGTGTTCTTTAAACTACAGATTAAATCCTTAGAACATCTTATTGGGATGTGTTCTTTAAACTACAGATTAAATCCTTAGAACACATTATTGCGACATGTCCTTTAAAATACAGATTTAATCTTTATAATTTCACACATATTATTTACAATGTCAACTGCATGAAGACAAATTCTACTTTGTCACCAACTATGAGAAAAGATACATCAGCATCCACATAAGACTGCAGGAGGCGGATCTCTCCTTGGGAATGACATTCGTACAGCGTCACCTGTGGACGAAACACACCACTGTCACTGACTTTGAAAGTGACACACACACACACACACACACACACATACACACACACAATGGGCATTCGTACAGTGTCACCTGCAGGCGAAACACGCCACTTTCAGAGTTTGAAAGTGACACACACACACACACACACAATAGGCATTCGTACAGCGTCACCTGAAGGCAAAACATGCCACCGTCACTGAGTTTGAAATACATAAACAGACGACAGTCAGACAGAAGGAATTTAGAGTGTCACTGGCAGGTAAAACACGCCACCGTCACTGAGTATGAACAATGACAGACAGACGACCGACAAAAAAACAGACAGACAGACAGACAGACAGACAGACAGCATTCATAGAGCGTCACCTGCAGGTAAAGAATTCTACAATCACTGAGTTTGGAAGACAAAAACAAAGACACAACACACACACACACACTATGGGAAGATCCAGAAGAAGCTCAGCTGTTTTAGAGAACGACACACACTGGGTTGAATAGCACACACTGAGTTGACTAACACACACTGGGTTGACTCACTCTGTTGCTGCCGACGGTGGCGAAGACCAGTGGGTCTCCCTCCTTGCTGTGCCAGTTAAACTGGACCCCAAACAGGGGCTGCCCGTGATCCTCCTGAACACACACACTTCTGGTTAGGGCTCAGAACACACACACTTCTGGTTAGGGCTCAGAACACAGCTGCAGCTTCCAGCTAGAAGATCCCCCACTTCCCAAGAAAGTTTAGGAGCGGCAAAATGCTTATTATAATGCTGACGGCCATAAATTGTTTGTTTTTGCCTTAATAACAATACAAACAGTAAACAAACAGGTCAGACAGAGAACCCATTTACGCATTTCTTACTGAAAGTGACCACGGCTTAACTTATCAGGGCATCACTGGCATGCTTTTAAAATGTTTATTTCCCAGGATTCTCACACGATTCAAAATGTCACAACACACAACAATAAAATGAACACCAACTTAGTCAAGTAGTCTACATGAATATAATATAGCCTAATCTATATTGTGTGTGCGTGTAATGTATATTGTGTGTGCGCGTGTAATGTATATTGTGTGTGCGCGTGTAATGTATATTGTGTGTGCGCGTGTAATGTATATTGTGTGTGCGTGTAATGTATATTGTGTGTGCGTGTAATGTACATTGTGTGTGCGTGTAATGTACATTGTGTGTGCGTGTAATGTACATTGTGTGTGCGTGTAATGTACATTGTGTGTGCGTGTAATGTACATTGTGTGTGCGTGTAATGTACATTGTGTGTGCGTGTAATGTACATTGTGTGTGCGTGTAATGTACATTGTGTGTGCGTGTAATGTACATTGTGTGTGCGTGTAATGTACATTGTGTGTGCGTGTAATGTATATTGTGTGTGCGTGTAATGTATATTGTGTGTGCGCGTGTAATGTATATTGTGTGTGCGTGTAATGTATATTGTGTGTACACGTGTCTATCTCTAACCCTTAGACTGTTGACACACTTGAAGGAGTATATTGTGTGTGTGCGTGTGTGTATCTCGTACCCTGAGACTGTGTGTGTGTGTGTGTGTGTGTGTGTCTGTGTGTGTGTGTGTATCTCGTACCCTGAGACTGTTGACACACTTCAAGGAGTATATTGTGTGTGTGTGTGTGTGTGTGTCTCGTACCCTGAGACTGTTGACACACTTGAAGGAGTATATTGTGTGTGTGTGTGTATCTCGTACCCTGAGACTGTTGACACACTTGAAGGAGTATATTGTGTGTGTGTGTGTGTGTGTGTGTGTGTGTGTATCTCGTACCCTGAGACTGTTGACACACTTGAAGGAGTATATTGTGTGTGTGTGTGTGTGTGTGTGTGTATCTCGTACCCTGAGACTGTTGACACACTTGAAGGAGTATATTGTGTGTGTGTGTGTGTGTGTGTGTGTGTGTGTCTCGTACCCTGAGACTGTTGACACACTTGAAGGAGTATATTGTGTGTGTGTGTGTGTGTGTGTGTGTATCTCGTACCCTGAGACTGTTGACACACTTGAAGGAGTATATTGTGTGTGTGTGTGTGTGTGTGTGTGTGTGTCTCGTACCCTGAGACTGTTGACACACTTGAAGGAGTACTTGCACTTCTTTGACTTCCACTTGCCTTTCCCCCAGCTCTTCCTGCCGGGGGCGTTGGCCGTGTTTGTGGGTGTGTCTGGGCGCTCGATGTTCGTCCCGCTCTCTATACTCACAGCATCATCCTGGAAGCGCGCGCGCGCACGCGCACACACACACACACACACACACACACACACACACACACACACACACACACACCACACACACACACACACACACACACCCCATTACTGAGAGAAACAAAACTTCTGTAACAGTTCCCCATGTACTGAGTGGAGCCTCACAACAACGAATGACTCACAAAAATGAGAAACCCATTTTGGTTAATGCACTGAGTTATGAGCTATAAGCTCACTAGGAGCACATATACCATATATATATATATATATACACACACACACACACAGATAGAAGTCTATATATATATGTATATAGAAAATTACAACTGAGTAGCAGTTTACACTGTCTTGGGATTGAATTATAACTGCTCTACACAACACTGTGAGGCAAGGATGATGATTGGATAGGAGTTTAGACCAAGGATGATGATTGGATAGGAGTTCAGACCAAAGATTCTAGAGCGCTCTAGAGAATCTTCGACAACAGAACTGCAACTGTAGTCTAAGAGCTAAGAGGCCATCCAGCTACTGAGAGCAGCATGGGATGGGAGCATCTGTCAGATACAAGCTTCCACTATGGCCAGAGGTGAGGCCGCTACAGATGGGAGGGGACTGTGCCAGTGGTGATACAGATGGGAGGGGACTGTGCCAGTGGTGATACAGATGGGAGGGGACTGTGCCAGTGGTGATACAGATGGGAGGGGACTGTGCCAGTGGTGATACAGATGGGAGGGGACTGTGCCAGTGGTGATACAGATGGGAGGGGACTGTGCCAGACTGTGCCAGTGGTGATACAGATGGGAGGGGACTGTGCCAGTGGTGATACAGATGGGAGGGGACTGTGCCAGTGGTGATACAGATGGGAGGGGACTGTGCCAGTGGTGATAGAGGTGGGAGGGGACTGTGCCAGACTGTGCCAGTGGTGATATGAAGCACATGAGTAAAACTACAAAGGAATCATTTCCATAAAATACATGCATGTGCATGACAGAGAGTGCCACTGTTTTCCTCAACTCTACACAACGTGGGCACTTCAATTTTTACTGAAACAAACAGACTTAAATGTTTGGATGTGTTAGACTTTCTATGAATGTTTACCTATGACATGAGAATAAGCTCCATACACACGTGACATGAGAATAAGCTCCATACACACGTGACATGAGAATAAGCTCCATACACACGTGACATGAGAACAAGCTCCATACACACGTGACATGAGAACAAGCTCCATACACACGTGACATGAGAATAAGCTCCATACACACGTGACATGAGAATAAGCTCCATACACACGTGACATGAGAATAAGCTCCATACACACGTGACATGAAGGCTCTATGTTTTCCTGTGTATTTCAAACTTTCAGCTATATTTGTAAAACATTTTAGCTTCTTAAAACAGCTGTGAAATTACAAAAAATTTATTTTCCACCCTTGATGTAACTGTGAGATATATCAGTGTTCTTGCTCGGTACACTCAATGTAGGACAACATTATTTGGGCTGATTGTTATCAGCTGTCAGTCATTTCTGGAGTCTCAGGTTCTGCAGCCTGGTTCTGACGTAGAAGACTAAACGCTTCTCATGAAAGAGTGATCTGGTAATGATGATGAAAGGCCAACTAGCATGGCATCCCGAGACGTAGGGCGAAACTTAATTTTACAGACATCCTTTCTTTACCTGACTGACAGTTTGACCATAACTGTCATCCTGATGGTCAGTTAACTTGTAGGGAGAATGATGCACCTACCAACAGGTGGGCACCTTGTTGCTTCACAGTCCCGCCCCACTGACAAATCTTACAATAGTCGTGATAATTTCGCTCTTAAACAAAACCACATACCGGTGAGAATTTAGGATGGTGGTGTTCAATAAAACATCATAGGGCGTCTTCTCAAATTAGCTGTATATAAGACTGACTGGCAATTGACTACACTTAGAAAGACCATGAGTTTCTTTTTCCAGAGTGCAACTTCTCTGCTGTTCAGGTGCTTCCCCTGACAAACTTCTGAAAGATGTGAAGTACAGTAACAGGCCACTCTAGGGAAATTCTCTGACATTTAGTCTGCATAGATACGGACATCGAAGCACTACGATGAACCCAAATCTGACAACACATCAGGGCGCAAGAAAACCAGACGGAGTTGTTTGGGAACAAAGAAGCCATCACTGCTTACAGATTCCCATCTAATTCAGCCTCCGTCACCCAAATAGTGCTAATGCAAAGCAACTCTGCTCAATGAAAATTTAATTTAAAGATGTGCTGACAAAATTTCACTTCATTTCGTGTCAAGAGCGTTATGTAGTGATCACATTTCCAACTGGGGGCGTATAGGTAGCGCTAGCTGTCGTGTGCGTAAAACAATAGCGGCATTAGCCTACGTTTGCTTTCTACATCAGCAGAAAAACTCCTTGTAACTTTTAAAACATATTACACATGCTCGAGGTTACTCGGATACGAATGAAGATGACCTAATTAAAGGTAGCTGACATTTCACGCTAAACTAGTTGAGAGAGGTCTCCGAGAAGCGTTTCATCTCGGAACATCAAAATGAACTGCATGGCAATGTTATACTAACCAAAGCGCAGACCGTGCGCTTATTAGGTATTACATGAGCCTGGCGGCAGTGGCCGAGGACTTACATTTTCGTCTCCTGAAAGGTCAGGGTTGCTGTTCTCATCGCTGCTTAATTTTTGCTTTTTGGTCGGCATCTCGTTTCCCGCCTCCAAATAAACTTCTGACATCTTTCTTCTCCACTCCGGCTGTGTGCGACTTCGCCCGGAAATCCAACGGTCTTCCTGTTTTGAACTGGCTCTCATACCACACTGATACAATACCGCCATCATCTGTTGTGGGTGTGAAGTAAGTGTTATTTATAAAGCCCCTTTAAACTGCTTTGTAAGAGCTGTTTAAAGTAAATAAAATACATTTTGATCAAAATATAAGTAGGCCTTTCTCAGTCTATATGGATCGCTTCAGAGCAGAAATGCAGTATGTCGGCACTTAACTGCGGTTCGTTTAGTTTTTCAGCCACACAAATGTGTTTCATAAGGTACCTCTTTGCACTGATTTTATTTTGCGTCCACTCTAACCACGTTGGACGTGCAGACAAATGTTTTCTACATGAGAAATTAGTGACTCAAGTTATTGAGTGACCCAAGCTTATTTCGACAACGCATGCAGGCGGATGTAAATGACACGTTTTATTCAACATTTTATGACATCTTCTTGAAAAAATAGCACTTGAAACCATATCTACATCGAGTTGGATCATCACAGTCCTTGTCTGGCGTCATTGTAAATTCCTTAATGCATCCAGGATATCTTCACTCATCAGATTACATCTTTAACTGGCAGTCTGCTGTTTGCTACAGCTGGGCATTTATACCACTGAAACCAACCAAAAAAATGACAGATTTTATTTAAGAGCGAAGAGAAAAGAAAAGGGGAAGAAAAAAATCTTGAACCTTTCATTTTCAATTCAGCAAGGTGAAATCTCATTTCAGGTAGTCATTGTCGTTCTGTACATGTCCGACGTTAATGGACTCTGTTACCCATGTCTGTGTTACTATTTTGAACTTCTTTTTAAACAGTCTTCGGAGAACTCTCAACTCCAGTAGTCTTGTTTCCTCAGAGACTATGACATGAGATACCCCTTCCTGGAGCTTTGGAACCACTGTGCCCCCGTGGAACCGGAACTCTAATGCACAGGTGTCTAAGCACGAGCCGAGAGTCCCACTCTTAGGATCCATAATGTCAGTGCAGCGATCCATATAGGCTGAGAATGGCCTGAACATACTAGTAGGCAGATCTTCCCAACCGTACCTCTCCTCCACATCACCTGTACTGAGCTGTGGAAGGTCAGAGGTAGGGATCCTGCTGAACACCTCCCTGAGCTGCTGTGCATCAGTGTCAACAAAGAAGCTGTCGCCGTGGGTGTCGTACTCCTGAGCGAAGTGGTCCCGTGTGGACGGAGACATGTGGATCATGTGCCTCGGTTGCCAGGGCACCACCTGTTTCTGATCCAGACACTCGAGAAGCCAGCTGGCCCAGACGATATCATGCTGGTCAGAGGAGATGAGGTTCTTCACCCGCATGTTCTCCACCCCTGCTATGATGCAGTAAGTGTCCTTTCCAGGGTTCTGCACAATGATTCCACCACAGCGTGCCACGCCTTTCTCCAGCTCCGCCTTGGAGTGTTCCTCGCTCCCGTTGATCACACAGAACTCGACGTCTTCAAACATGTCTGTCTCTTTCACAACGGCCGACAAGTCTTGAGACCTGAAATGGTCGATGATGCCTACGGCCTTTTTGAGCTTGGGGACGATCTTCTTGCGTTTCTTCGCCTCAGGTTGGACCTCCTGGATCTGGAAGTGTCTGGAAGCCAGTTTTCCAGACGCTCTGCTCCTAAACTGGCTCAGGTCATCCAAGGTCATGCACTGGTGCCAGTCCTTATCCTCGCGGATCCTCTCGATACGAGGGAAGCGCAGCGTGCAGTTGGTCTTGTACATGTCACTGCTCACAATCTCCGCTGCTTTCACCTGGATAATAACAGAGTTGCAGGGCTCGATGTACACCTCCGGCCTCTCAGTGGCACACAGGATGGAGGCTGGTGGGTCACTTTTGCGGTACACCTTCCAGTGCTTGGCCAGCTTCAGACCCAGGTCATACAGCTCCTTCATAGTGTAGCCAGACCCAATGCGGCAGACGGTATGAAAGACTGATGGCTTCTCACCAGCAGGGGGCGCTTCAGCCACAGCACACAAAAAGTGGGACATCATTCCACTCCGTCTGCCTTTCCCCCAGTACCCCCCCACAATGAGCAGATCCAGCTCATCCATCAGGCCATCTACATACTCCGGTTTGATTTTCAGCCATCCCTCCCCACGCTTGTCTGGCTTGTAGATTGACATAGGGTCCTTCACCATGATGCCTTCCTCGCGGTTGTCAATGGCTTCATTGAGTGCGTTAACCACCTCCTGAGTGGTTCTGACCTCGGTTCTGGGGACTAACTGGATCCGGCCTTTCACTGGCGTGAAAACTGTCTTAAGGGTCTCCTGCCGTTTTTGCAGGGGCTCATTTGCAAACTTCTGGTCGTTCAGGACTAATATGTCAAAAACACAGAAGCATGTTTGTAACTCAGAATCTTCCATTAATCTTTTAATGTCGAATTTGCTTCCTTTCTGCATCATGGTCTCAGTTGTTGGATTGTAGGCCATCATCTCCCCATCCAAGATGCACTGCACTACATTAGGCTTAAAAACATTGTGGATGAAAGGAGTGAGGGAGCCCTCTAGTGGCGAGGTGCCAAACTGCTGAGAGTACTCAAAGGAGTTTCGCGTGTAATATTTGTAAACATCACCGTCTTTGTGCAGCTGAATGCGTTCTCCATCAAGCTTAGTCTCAATGAAGAACATCTTCCCCAGCAGCTGTTTCTCCACCTGCCTGATGTTAGCCACAGCGGCTAGCATAGGCTTAAAGGCTGAGAAAAGGCCAATGGAGACCTCGCTGAGGGACACCATTGGGTCATGAAGCTTCTGACACACCTTGTTCAAGTCAGTGGTGACATTGTAGAGCTCAGGGCCATCTCTATGGAAGGCCTGAAGCACAGTTTCCTTGCTGACTCCGAGCTTCATGTCTTTCAGGATCATGCGGATTAGCCACTTCTGCTCCAAGGCAGAGCTCTGGGTGATCAGGTGGAGGAGGTTCTTCTTAACCTGGTCCTTCTGCTTCTTGGCATTGTTAATCGCCACAGAGTCCAGAAAGTCGTTCACCTGCTTAACCGTTAGTTTCCCCTCACTATCACAGCGCTTCTTTAAGACAAAGTACGCCATGCCCGCAAAATCCCCAGTCTCTTCCTTGGAAGTTGTTGGAGCTCGATAGTTGAGGAGTTTGTTGGCCTCTGGTCCACTCTTCGGAAGACCCAGAACTTCGATGTAGAGCTTGGCCAACATGTTCTCTTTGATGCCATACGCCATCCTCTCCCTTTCGAACGCAGGAACAATGAGACGCATAGCAGGGTAGAACGAGTCAGTTGTACTGGCTTTGGTCTTATGAAGAGCAGCATGGAACTGTCTCCATGAGTCCATGAAGTCCTGCAGAGATTTGACTTTGTCTGGTCGGATTCTAGCTCTTTGGATCCTCTCGAGTATGGAACACAAGTCAATGAAAGGAACATGATCTGCCACAGAATCCTCGGAACTTGAGGTTCCTTCCATTGTGTAGGTCTAACACCTGCAATGACACCACATCAGAGTAATTGTATGTTAGTAGTGCTATCAATGTTAACGCAAGTGATTAATGTAAAACTTTTAACCATTTTTTTTAAAAAAGCAAATTAGTCATGCAGAGGCATACATCACACTTCCCACAAGCATCCTCTTGGCTTCGGCTTTGGCAGGCAACTGACATAAACGTAGCCTGGTAACAAAACCAGATCCTTGTTCTACACTTCTGTTTCATAAAGAGGGTCTGGCCATTTGGTAGTGAGATTCAATTGCTTGCTTGAGGTGTTTAAGTTTAAAAAGACTGGATCAGCCCTGACTGATAGCTGGCCTTGACTGATAGAATTCTAGCTCTGCATTCACAATGCCTCCCTTTGTTTGCTGACTGGACAGGTTAAAATGCCTCCTGAGACAACAAGCTCAGTGGGATCTAATGTCTGCAGAATTTACACGCCTGGGATGCGAGGGGGATGATTTAAAAATGATGTGATCAATGTTTTCAAGCCCATTATTTCAAAAGCAGCTCGCAAGCTGAAAAAGGTTGGCCACCCCTGTCATGGACAACCTGTGGTAACCACACTCACGTTGAGTGTGAAGAAAATTGAGAAGCGCCACTTTGCTGAAGCCTGCGCTAACCAGGCGCATGTTTGACATTCTTTCTTCACAAAAAAAATAAAGGAGAATTCTGGAACTTTAAGTGTGTGATTAACTTAAATTTTCTATTGTGATTAATTAGATTACTTTTTTTTAATAAATTGGCAGCACTATATTTTAGTAAAATCGACTAAACTAAAGGAAAATATACCAGTATACAAATAGCAATTTATTACTAAAATGTAACAGTTTTAGATACGGTTATTAGTTTAGATAGTTTAAGATATTGTGAAGTCTCATAGGCTACCATTACCTTTACTGTCAGTGTCAGAATAACGTTATTTGTCTTTTTTAACAGCTTGCAAACAGACAGTAAAGGCTGCCTGCCACCAATGTGGACAACATGATGTGTTTTAACTTCGAACGCTGGTAAGAAAAAGCTGTCACAGAACACCTCTGAATTACACTTAATGACTGAGCAGGAGCTTGCAGAAGCTAGCTCTCTTGGGGATGCTTTTTCAAACGTACAAAATGGGGAAAGCATCTTAAGCCGGTGATTCCTTAAAGTTGCCAAAGTAAATTGTAATGTTATAACGTCAATACCACCAAACAGCAAGACCGATGTCTTAGTCTTCTACGTCACTGAGGATAAAAAAACACCACAACAAAGGATCTCACCCAATCTGCCTGCGTAGGGACGCTGTTTCACAGCACGAGCTTCTTATAAAAAGCAGGATAGGTTATTTCGACCGGTAAAGTTTAAAATAAAAGCAGTGTAAACTCTTTTTAGACGAGTGTATAACATTTGTCAGTAGTCAATCTGGGTTCTGTCTCGACATGTCCGGACTCCCGTCTCGTTTCTTTTCTTCTTCTGTCTATTTTGTCATTTTGCAAGCCAGTCGTATTACCGCCATCTTGTGGACTGAAGTATGATTATCTTTTGAATATCAATACAAACATTGCAGAGCTATCCTGTGTCATTTCCAAACACATTTATAATGCATACCAGGGGTGGCCATACTTTTCTATTAGCGGGCCGCATAATGAAAAACCTACACTGCCAAGGGCCAATGCAAAATGAACAACACCAGTTTTTAACCAGTTCCAAGTGAAAGAGCAACTGATGATTCTACTGACAAATATGCCACACCAGTACTGAATCTATGATGCGTGATGGATATATAATATTACATTAATGTAACATTACATTTTCTTCTTTTACTTCATGGTGGGGCGCATGACAGAGAGCTGCAATTGGCCCCTGGACCGTAGCTTGGCCACCCTTGATGTACACCTACCTTTTAAAATCTCTGATAGCAGGGTTAGTTTGCCATAGACCACCAGCAAGCATAACTATAGGGTGCCCCCTCTGTGGCAGACACAGGACTGAAAACAAACAGGCTGTCCAGCAGCATATCCAAACATAGGCTACTGGCTGTGTGCACACCTGTATCGAGCTATTACTAGGACTATTCTAAGGTGACCAGGCCTCTGACATGAAAATCTGTGACATATCCCTGAATTTTCCTGGGGAACTGGGGACATTCCTGTCTCTACAGTCAATGTCATTTATATAAGTAATGTTTGAGCTCCAGAAATCAGGAACAAAGTAGGTTTTCTTGTATTTTCAACCAAAAATTGGAGACCATCCCTGAAAATTATGGTCGACTGGTCACTCTAGACTATTGACCAAAATAGAATCTTGTTCAATCCATTCGGTTCCCTGGGATGTGGCTTCTTGGGAACATCATGCCTGGTCCTGGTTCCCAAGAAGCCACACCACAGGGAACTATTTAACTTTAGTCCTGTTGCCCTCACCTCACACTTAAGGAAGACACTTGAATGGCTGCTGCTCCATCTGCTAAGACCCCAGGCCCAACATGCACTTGACCCTCTACAGTTCACCTACCAGGAGGTGGGAGTGGAGGAGGCCATTCTCTATCTGCTACACAGGGTGCACTCTCACCTGGACAAAGGAGGCACTGCTGTGAGAATCATGTTCTTTGATTTCTCCAGCACCTTCAACACCATCCAGCCCCTCCTCCTCAGAGACAAACTACTGCAGATGAGAGTGGACCTGTGCCTGGACTTCCTCACACAAAGACCCCAGTTTGTTAGACTGGGGGACCTCACATCTAAGACTGTTGTAAGCAGTACTGGTGCGCCACAGGGAACTGTTCTATCCCCTGTTCTGTTCACTCTGTACACCTCTGACTTCAGATACAACTCTCAGACATGCCACATGCATAAGTTCTCTGATGACACTGCAATTGTGGGGTGTATTGGAGATGAACAGGAGGCAGAGTACTGGAGTCTTGTGGAGG
The DNA here is from genome assembly GCA_015244755.2 of Tenualosa ilisha. NCBI lineage: Eukaryota > Metazoa > Chordata > Actinopteri > Clupeiformes > Clupeidae > Tenualosa > Tenualosa ilisha. Next base: position 141,389 of record PYXC01001135.1, read on the forward strand.
ACTTTGTGGGACGGTGGAAGACAAACTATCTACAATTGAACACCACCAAAACCACCTTTGCTGCCTGTCTCCACTGACGTCTCGGTATGTACAAATACCTGGGACTAAATCTGAAGAAACTGGAATGGTCTGCTAATACTGATGCACTCTACAAGGGGCAGAGCAGGCTGTGTCCTCAGGATGCTGGGGTCCTTTAACATCTAGAGCAAGCTTCTCATGTTCTACCAGTCTGTCATGGCCAGTGTCCTCTTCACTGCTGTGGTGTGCTGGGGAGGCAGCACAAGGATGAGGGATGCTGGATGACCAGGCAGGCTGGTGAGAAAAGCTGCCTCTGATGTTGGAGTGAAACTGGAGTCACTGACATCAGTAGCAGAAAAGAGAACCCAAAACAGATTGATATCTCTACTGGACAATGACCATCACCCCCTGCACAGCACACTTTCCAGACAGACGAGCATGTTCAGTGGCAGACTGCTGTCCCTGACATGCTCAACTGACAGGCTGAGAAGGTCCTTTGTCCCACGTGCCATACAGCTCTACAGCGCCACACAGAGGTGGTTGAGAAACTGGTCTGCTTGATTCTGTTCTTTCTTTTTAATTACCCTGCCCAAGCCAAGACTGACACCTTTGGACTAGGGTTACCATAGCATCCTCCTGCACATTCCACACCAAGCAAATTAGTACCCTTAATGGCACACACAGCAGGATTTTTTCTTTGTATGTTTATAATGTATGTATGTCATGTGTTTGCCATGTTGTGGAAGCTTAAGGATACCAGAATCCTATGGGCTGATAAAAGTACTTATTTAGCCATCTTGTTCAGGAGTTCTTGTTCTGTCCATCTGCCATCTTTGACAGCAAAAAAAAATAGCCTTTTCCCTTCAAGACTTCAGAAATCACACAAAGCAGAGAATTGTTAGTTTGGATATTTTATTTATAAACAGAAGACCAGTGGGGAGCTTAGCGCTTTCCCCCAACACGGGGGGCGCTGACTTTCATGGGCTTGGCAATCTTCTGCTTGGGAGCAGCCTTGGCCGGGGCCTGAGAACAAGAGAACCAACACAATAATAAACATGACAATAATATCAATGTAAAGAAAAACAAAAACTGCCGGACAATTAATGTGATATTTCTTGTCGAGTCTATTGCTCAAACCAGGCACCCATGGCATTGTGGGTACCAAGTGTAGACATCATAGATCTTTTCTCTATGCCACCTTATGACACAGACTCCACACAAGCAGTCGGCCTGCAACGCCTCAAGGGGCAATTTTATCATTTTAATCTAACATGGAAAAAAACAAACAAACAAAAACATGCAGTATACACCCAAAAGCCATCCATTTCATGGCATGACAGGCCACCACCTTTCAGTAAAGGTTTAAAAAGCTTCCAACCCGATGTAATGTTAACCAACTGATTTGCTCCCCCATGCAAATATCTAAATCCAGTGCAATTGCGTTATGGCTGCATATCTGTATGTTTTCTATATACAAACAGTGCAGCAGCCAACAGCGCTCTACTGACGCCTGAGCATTTATTTAAGATGCTTTAAGACACTTGGCAAGGACTACACAGCAAGATGGCTGTTAGACTACAGAGTATGGAGAGAGCATGCATGACATGTAGGCTCCTTCGAGAACGCCGTCTACCTTTGCGCCCTGAGTCGAAGGCTTCTTGGTGGCCTGCTTGGCCTTCTTTGCCTCCTTAGCAGCCCTGGGAAAAAGAAAAATCAAATAAGACACTTCATTAAGAGACATTTCCCCTACAGGATGCACAAGTTGACTAGACACACACACAGGACTCCCAGAACTGCCAGGATATTCAGGGCTTTCCTGACCATCAAGGACCTGAGGAGTCTGAGGTGGGACTCAAAGGCCTGCTGCGTGCATGCCTGCCTCTCAGACTGGTCAGAATGAATGCAGTAAGGCTTTCAACATCCTTTCAAGTTCTCGTCACCCGTTACATCAGTGTACATCAGTACACTCACTGAACACACACACACACACACAGACACACACACACACAGACACACACACACACACAGACACACACACACACACACACACACACACACACACACACACACACACACAGACACACACACACACACACAGACACCAGTTTCCATCAGTGTTACAGTACCAGGCAGAGAACTGTGTGCACTCTGCTTCACAGACTGGGAAAAAATAGCTGTTGAACGGAAACTGATAGCAATAATTTCATGCTCTACTCTAAAGAGACAATGAAGACGTGCACTGAGCCTCATTCCAAAAGTTCATGTTCTACTTCCTCTACACATTTTGTTGGAGTGATTTAGGATCACTGGGCTTTCAGGTCCGGAGCTCCTAACCCTGCCGGCCATAATGATAGTTTATCAACAGTGTTAACAACTCATATTTAGACCATGAATAATATACAGTAACAATTCACATGTAGCAGCTTTCAGCTCTGGAGCTCCTCGCCCTGCTGACCAGCAGCTACTCTCAGAAAAGCAAAGCAGACAGAGAGACACTAACAGATGGGCCTTTTAACCCTTTTCCCCAAAGCCACAGGGACACTAATCCATGGGTCTTGGGAGTGGAACCGGGGCGGAGAGACTGACAGTCAGTGATGCCGTCACTGCTCCACCAGAGGGCGTCTGTATGTGCCGACTCACGGGCCATCAGTTGGGCTCGCTCAGACAGGAACCTTCTTGCACTGAAATAGACAACCTGAGCCCCACCACAGCCTCTTTCACCTGTGTGAGTGGATGTTTACAGGACAGTCCAAGACCCAACAGGCACGTGATCACTCACCAAATTGCCTGGGTCTGTGTGTGTCTTCCAGCTGTGTGATCCCTCACTTGATTGTGTGTGTTTTGCTTGACTTGATGGCCTCTGTGTGTGTCTTCCTTCCATCCATATGACGCCTCACCTGATGCCAGGTGTGTCTGATGCATCACCTGATGGCGTGTGTGTGTGTCTGATGCCTCACCTGATGGCGTGTGTGTGTGTCTGATACCTCACCTGATGGCGTGCGTGTGTGTGTGATGACTCACCTGATGGCGTGCGTGTGTGTGTGATGCCTCACCTGATGGCCTGCATATGCGTGTGTGTGTGATGCCTCACCTGATGGCCTGCATATGCGTGTGTGTGTGTGTGTGTGTGTGTGATGCCTCACCTGATGGCCTGCATATGCGTGTGTGTGTGTGTGTGTGTGTGTGATGCCTCACCTGATGGCCTGCATATGCGTGTGTGTGTGTGTGTGTGTGATGCCTCACCTGATGGCCTGCATATGCTTGTGTGTGTGTGTGTGTGTGATGCCTCACCTGATGGCCTGCATATGCTTGTGTGTGTGTGTGTGTGATGCCTCACCTGACGGCCTGCATATGCGTGTGTGTGTGTGTGATGCCTCACCTGATGGCCTGCATATGCTTGTGTGTGTGTGTGTGTGATGCCTCACCTGACGGCCTGCATATGCGTGTGTGTGTGTGTGATGCCTCACCTGATGGCCTGCATATGCGCGCGCGCGCGCGTGTGTGTGTGTGTGTGTGATGCCTCACCTGATGGTCTGCATATGCGCGTGTGTGTGTGAGATGCCTCACCTGATGGCCTGCATATGCGTGCGCGCGCGCGCGCGTGTGTGTGTGTGTGTGATGCCTCACCTGATGGCCTGCGTGTGTGTGTGTGTGTGATGCCTCACCTGATGGTCTGCATATGCGTGTGTGTGTGTGAGATGCCTCACCTGATGGCCTGCATATGCGTGCGCGCGCGCGTGTGTGTGATGCCTCACCTGATGGCCTGCGTGTGTGTGTGTGTGTGTGTGTGTGTGTGTGATGCCTCACCTGATGGCCTGCATATGCGTGCGTGCGTGTGTGTGTGTGATGCCTCACCTGATGGCCTGTTCCCTCTGTGCCTTACGGACCTCAGGTTTCTGGTTCCTCTTGGCCAGGATCTCAGCCAGGGAGGCGCCGGTGATGGCCCTCTGGAACTTCACCGCACGGCGAGTGCGCTTCTTCGCCACATCCTCCTACAAATCACACACACAGAGTCCAGTTAGAGCAAACCAGGGATCACTGAAGGTGCAAACAGCACACCAAGCAAAATGATATTGAGAAATTATGTGAGTAACACAAACCCAGGTTATTCTTTACCGTTGTCGCAAGCATAGGTGTGTGTGTGCGGTGTGTGTGTGTGTGTGTGTGTGCACAGGGGAATCATTTTAAGAGTAGGGCTACACCAGTAACTGAAGATGGCAGTTTTCAACTCTAACCAGGAACCAGCTAATCCTTTTAAGCAACACAATTCAATTGTGTACAAAAACCAAATGAAACTGATCCCAACCACAGGTACAGTTAAACAAAGTGTAACATCATCAAACTGCCTTTCAATCAAGGCCAATATTAAAAGCTTTTGTTGAGTCCATTGCTCAAACCAAGCACCCATGGCATTGTGGGTACCAAGTGTAGACATCATAGATCTTTGCTCTATGCCACCTTATGACACAGCCTCCACACAAGCAGTCGGACTGCAACGCCTCAAGGGGCAAGGTTACTGATCACAAACACCCCCCCCCCCCCCCCAACAGAACAAACACAGACGCATTATTCCAATCCTGCTGGCCTTCTATTTCTTCTCAAGGAGTCAGTTGTTTGTTTTATACATACAATAGGCCACCATTAGGTAGTGGGGGGGGAGAATAAACCCTACCAAGGCTTACACTACTCACTTACGCCAAATGGCAACGCTGATCCAAAACACACACTACAGACACACAGCAGCACAGAGAATACCAAACGTGTCAGCTTAGATGGGACCTGGAGTTTGTAATTTCTTGATATTTTGTTCTAGAGTTTGTCTTTTCTTCCTCCGTCTTTCATCCTTTCAGTGCTTTAGAAAGGGTTTTACTGATATATGTTGCCATGTTCTGTGTGTCACTGTCGTTTGGGAAGTTGGGAAGAGTGTGTGATGAGCATTTCACTTATGATTTGTCTAATTGGTCAGCGCCTCAACAAGGTATGGGCACACTTTTGAGGAAACTTCACAAACCTGCACGTCTCTCAGCGTTACCTGATCTAGAGGCGATCGGGTGAAAACAGCATAAATGTTTTAGAGAGAAACTTACGGACTGGCCCTTCTTGTGCTTGCGCCTGTACAAAACGGTCCAGTTGATCTGCCTGGGATTCCTCTTGGCCAGGAACGCAGATTCACACTTGGCATTCAGGAACTGGAAAACCTGCCGACATTAACAAAAATGTCAACAAACGTGCCGCATATCAGAAACCCAGACAAAACGGTCCTCAACTACTGGTCTCAACACTGAAACTAATGATCACATGAATCTCCTACAGACATAGCTTGTACGTTTACGGCGATGGCTCGCCTGCTCTGACGAGTAGCCTAACTCCACTCCATTCACAACCATGTGTAAACACAATGCAGTCTTTGCAGAATAACTTAACTGCATGACCAAAGACATAGCGTTATCAATTTCTGAAGCTGCATGATCAATGCAATACAAAACATGGAGTGGTAGCAGGATGGAGTTAGCTTACTTCACGATACCTTTAGCCATTAGCCAACATAGCAACACTAGGAGAAGTGAAGTCTACTAGAGACCAGAGACGTTTCGAAAAGGATTTTATACATTTAAAGAGTACCGATCATTTCAGAACACAAACTAACAGCACAGACATCATTAATACAGAACATAACGACACTGCGATGGGATACCTTTCCGTCGATCCGAGCATATCGCCGGCCATGACCGGGGTAGATCTTGTAACCACTAAAACTGCACAGCTCGACCCTGTAGTTGAGAAATATTTCATGATTAACATAGTATATACTGTTAGGAATTGTAATATGTGTATTAGTTGATGTAAAAAGTCCTGTAAAGCATACGATGATGACGGATACGGACACTGAATACGTACCTCATCGTGGCGAGTCTAGGGTAGAAGAGAAAGAGAGCATTCTGGGTAGTCGCTCTATATTGACGTCTGAACTGTGAATTCATGCGTCATTTTGTAGTTCAGAAAGAGTCTGTGTGATTTGCTTGTCCCTGTTTTTCGGTGTTGTCGCTAGTTTGACGCAGCCAGACCCAAGCGGGAAGTATGGCTACGGACAAACCTCTTTCACCAATTTCTTACACGCAGTCCAGAAAAATGGATGGTAATATGCATACATACATTTAAGATGGAATGTGACAATTAGCTAGATGTTATAAATGATTTTGAAGGTGCGCGCCATGTTAATTTATATTAGCCAGAACGGTATCACGACCTGGTAGCCATCAAGTTAGCTGGAAAGCATCTTCCTGGCGGTTTGTGTATAACGTTAATGCATGAGAAGTAATTACCTTTACAGTCGTTGTTACATTTCTTGCTTGAAGAGGACACTTTATGCTCCGGTGTCTACGAAGATAGAGTAACTTGTTGTCTTTTATTTCATTGGGGAAGAGATATAGGTGATGGTATAAGGAAGAATTGAACACAATTAACCCCTATCGTTAACGGTATAGAGATTTCTCCCGCGAACTGGGGCTCTATCCCGCGAACCAGGAGCCTTGAGTCGCGCACACCAGGGATGTTTATCTTCATGTTGTCTTCTAGGAATGTTACTTAACTCTTAAACTGTGCATATAGGTCATCAGACTTTACCGACTCTGATTATTGATTTGAGTTGATAACCACATTAACAATATGTCTTTATAACTTGTAGCTGCTTGTAGCTGGCACTCAATTAGACCAAGACACTTAGACAGATCACTTGTCATAGATGAGCGGAAAATCTGTTTTAGGAACCTTGAGGATATTTCATATCTTTTTTTGATATCCTTTTTATTCTTTCTTTAGGTCTGGTGGTTGACCTCTCAGGTCAAGGTCTTAACAAACTGGACTCAACGTTGTTTTCCTGTGCAGATACTCATACACTCATCTTAGACAGTAATAACATCATTAAGTTGGAAAACCTTGAACAAGGCACAGAAATTAAGCAGGTATACCGAAGCACTATTTTTGCCTAAGAGTCTAATGTTGCACAGGGAGATCTCAAGATTTTACAAAAAAACAAACATTTTGTTTTACATTTTTATATTAATGACACGAGTGTGGAAGTAGGTGCATATGTGACATTTTAGTCATTTATGTAATATCCACCTATTCAAGTGTTTGGTTAGGTGACTAAACAATGCACATTTCAAAAGCAATAATTATATCTCAGCTGGTGAATTTGCTGTAAATGGAAATTTCATTCTTGTTTTGGAATTTTACAAGTGAGAACTGATGGGAACCAGGTACAATATTTGAGTTGTGTTTTGTAGTTGTCAGTTGCGAGTAACCGTCTGGTGCGGATGATGGGGTGTCCAAGCTCAGAGAGCTGACACTGCTGAACCTGCCTGGCAACAGCATCGGTTACATCGAGGGCCTCAAGGACCTGCCGCACCTCCAGTGGCTAAACCTGGCCGGTAACAATCTCAAGGTGAGTGGAGCACTTTAACGCTCTGCAGCACCTCAGAGTGACTCTGGAGCACATTGAGCAACAGTCTCAGGGTAACACTGGAATACTTGGACCTTCTAAGGAGTCATTCTCTTGTTACAGATGTGTGTGTGTGGACTTCCTGGCTTGGTGTTAGACTTGCAAAACCTTGGAAAGGTTCACTCATCTCAGTGGGACTACATGTGTGAGATGTGTAAGATGTCTTGTGTCCTGTGTCGTCTCCCTGTCTCAGGTGATGGACGAGCTCAACAGCTGCGTGGGGCTGCAGCATCTGGACCTCTCAGACAACAACATCTCTGCCATTGGAGATCTCACCAACCTCACTGACTTAAAGGTGTTTGTTAAACAATAACATCTCTGCCATTGGAGATCTTACCAGCCTCACTAACTTAAAGGTGTTTATTAAACAACAACATCTCTGCCATTGGTGATTTTACCAGGCTCACTGACTTAAAACTATTATTTAGACATTACATGATCCCATACTATTTAAGAGCTTTGTACATTACTGCACAATATTTAAACTAATCTATCTATCTATCGATCTATCTATCTATCTGTGTGTATCTGTCTGTCTGTCTGTCTGTCTGTATCTGGCTATCTGTCTGTCTGTGTATCTACCTTTGTGGTGTGATGTAAGAAAAGTTTACAAAACTGATTGTGTGTTTTTCTCCAGGTATTGCATCTCCATGGCAACACAATCACTACTCTGCGTTCCGTCCCGGCGTACCTGCCCTCCAAACTGAGCAGCTTGTCTGTGGCTGAAAATGAGATCAAAGATCTTAATGAGGTGCAGAAGTGGACGCCTCAGTGGATATACTGCCTCATTTTGAAAGACCAATCACATCAGGAGTGATAATGTCAAAAACTGTGTTCCTGCTAACGTGAATGGCAGCACTAGATCCACATAGTTTAGAAATCCAGGAGCAAATCCATTTAAATTTAGCCGTCACATTTGTCAACCTGAAGCAAAACTTTCCTTATCGTTGAGAGTGAGCGTTTATACCAGAGTCACAGTGTCCTCAGTTACAGAGTTATCATTCTGGTTCATACCAGAGTCACAGTGTCCTCAGTTACAGAGTTACAGCATTATCATTTATCAGTTACAGAGTTATCCCTCCTGATGTGAGACCTTCAGTCTGTATTTAATCATCTCTCTCATCTCTTCTGTTTCTGTTCCTCACCTGCTCTCGTCTCACCTGGTCTCTCTGTCTGTCAGGTGTCATACCTGAGCTCCCTCCACAGTCTGGAGCAGCTGTCGGTTACGGGCAACCCGTGTGTGATGCCCACCTCCAGTCTCCCAGCGTGTGACTACCGGCCGTATGTGGTGAGCTGGTGTCTGCAGCTGAAGGTGCTGGATGGGTACGCTGTGTCTCAGAAGGAGGGGTAGGTCTGATACACAGTCCTGTGACTCCTGAGAGCATGTTGTTTCTCATTCAGGTGAAGTCTGACATGCAGTCCTGTGACAGCTGACTACCTCTAACTTGGTATATGGAAGTGGCCAGCTGTTGTCTTCTGTTGCTCTAAGCCAGTGAATGGTCTCATTGAGACTCTGGCAGTGGGCTCCAAAAGTGGGGCCTCAGTAGTTATTAAATCCTAATAATGAAACAACACAAAAAGATGAATATTAATAAAGTATAATAAAGCAACCTGTTATTTACAACACTTATAACACATTAAAGTCTTTAGACATTTTGCCTAGCTGTGCACGGGAAAAGACAAATGTATGTCTTTTTAAGACATTTAATACTAGCTGGGGGTCTCAGCATAGAATAGTTTGGGATCCTCTGTACTAAACTAGCCTTTATGATGTTAGTTTAGCCCATTCGTTCTCAAGCTGCGGTCCGGGGACCCCCAGGGGTCTGCAGCGCATTGCCAAGGGGTCTGTGAAAAAGTTTGCTACAAAGTAGCACCTAGCATACAACAGAGCACATGGATATGATGTGGATAAATTTGTGTTGGGATTATGAGGGGTCCTTGGAATTTGTTCTACTCCATGAGGGGTCCCCAGCCCAATAAAGGTTTAAGAACCCCTGGAGTTGTTTTAGACTAGAAACTTGGGACATATTCACCCCAGGGAGGTCCGTTAATGGACCTGCTTTGGTCCGGACCAAAATACATTTATTTTTTTATTTGGTGTGGTTGTCTTTTTTGTCTTTTTGCAAGTTGACCAGAACTTAAATGAATGAATAATTAATGAAATAAATAAAATCATGTATGTGGTAAGGTCGCTCAGTCATTGGACAGAATCCACAAAACAGGACCGGTCCAAATAACAAATGTTTGCATCAGATCTCTTTCACACCTCAAGCGAACCGCACCAGGTTTCATTAGGAACCGCTCCGAGACCACACCTTCAGCTGGGTCTTGGTACGCTTGTTTGGTCCGCACCAGAGTTTGAGTGCTTGTATTTACATCAGCCCAAAAGGTCTGAACCAAGGGAGGAAGCAAACTTGAGTTTGTTTTAAGCGAACTAAACAAGGCAGTTGTAAATACCCCCTCAGACTTGCTTTAAATCAGTCTGAGTTGGTGTGTGTGTGTGTGTGTGTGTGTGTGTGTGTGTTCTACTCCAGACTCAAGGCGGAGTGGATGTACAGTCAGGGCAAAGGTCACGGCTTTCGGCCCGGGCAGCATGAGCAGCTGGTCCAGTACCTGGCGTCTGTGTGCCCGTTGACCATCACCTCTGCCCTGCAGTCCGCTGAGGACGCCAAGCTGGAGAGGATCCTCAACAAACAGAGGTAACACACACACACACACACACTCCTTCCTCACTAAAATAGCGTAGCATATGCAGAGTGTAGTGTTATGACCCAGGCGTGCTGAATTATCTTACACGGAATTTCACTACAATAAGTGTCAATAAGTATCTTGTTAATCACTAAAACAGTGTGAAGAGGAGATAATAGACTTCTGATTGGATGCAAAAATGAAGATGGCTGTAATGACGGAGGGGTTTTCTAAAGAATCTGAAGAAAAAACTTGTGTGTGTGTGTGTGTGTGTGTGGTCTCTTAGGCAACACCAGAAGCAGCTGCTGAGGTTGGATCATAGAGGCTGGTTGAGTTCAGCTTCCCAAGGACCCTGCAGTGCAGAGCAGCAGAGATGTGACTCACCAGAGAGGAGTCCTGCACACCTTACCTACAGGGCAGGTATATGACTGACTCACCTACTCTCACCTACAGGGCAGGTATATGACTGACTCACCTACTCTCACCTACAGGGCAGGTATATGACTGACTCACCTACTCTCACCTACAGGGCAGGTATATGACTGACTCACCTACTCTCTCACCTACAGGGCAGGTATATGACTGACTCACCTACTCTCACCTACAGGCAGGTATATTACTGACTCACCTACTCTCTCACCTACAGGCAGATATATGACTGACTCACCTACTCTCTCACCTACAGGGCAGATATATGACTGACTCACCTACTCTCAACTACAGGGCAGATATATGACTGACTCACCTACTCTCACCTACAGGGCAGGTATATGACTGACTCACCTACTCTCTCACCTACAGGGCAGATAATATGACTGACTCACCTACTCTCACCTACAGGGCAGGTATATGACTCACTTACTCTCTCACCCACAAGGCAGATATAATGACTCACCTACTCTCACCTACAGGGCAGGTATATGACTGACTCACCTACTCACACCTCCCGGGCAGGTATATGACTTACTCACTCTCACCTAGAGGGCAGCACCTCTGTGTTGTTCTGCCCTGCCTCCTTCCTAATGTGTGTGTGTGTGTGTGTGTGTGTGTGTGTGTGTGTGTGTGTTGTGTGTGTGTGTGTGTGTGTGTGTGTGTGCGTATCATGTGTCTGCAGAGCATGTAGTCCAGGTGAACACATGGGTGGGCACAGACCCTTCAGACGTGTCAGTCTTTTACCCGGGCTTTTCTGCTTCACGTGACCATGACTCCACCTTCTTGAAGCTGGAGGATGTTCAGACAGACGAGGAGAAACTCCATGGCAGCCAGCTCTCATCCGAGTCCTTTTTCCTGCCCGTGACGTCCTCTGCGTACACCCCAGGGTGCTCTACTGACTGTGATGATAATGACACTGACCTCCCCATAGCCCCCCACACACACACACCCCAGCGCAACCTGCAAGAGATGCTAAGACCGTGAGAGTCGGACAGAAGACATCCTCGTATAACCTGGTTATCTCGTCCCCTGTCCTCTCCAGTGCAGACGGCAGCCTGACTCCCATATCTGCTGAGAGGCAGTCAGACATGGAGGGGGGCAGTAATAGGAACTGTGTGGGGGGGGATGCCAACCAGACTGCTGCTGCCGCTGCTTTGGAGGCTGCCACAGAAAGGCATTGCCCTCTGGATGTGGCATTGGAGGCTGGCACAGGTAGGCAGTGCCCACGAAATGTGGCAGCGGTGCGGATCCAAGCCTGGTGGCGTGGGCACTGGACGCGGCTGCACCACCCGCAGGCCAAAGAGGTGCGGGCAGAGATACGCTTACGCCGCATGCAGGAACATATCGTCTACCTGACCGGGGAACTCCAGAGGTAAACAAGGGTTGGGTCACTGGGTGTGTGTGTGTGTGTGTGTGTGTGTGTGTGTGTGTGTGTGTGTGTGTGTGTCTGCATGTCTGCCTAACCGAGGAACTCCAAAGGTTATAGATTCTGTTACAATCTCTGGATTAAATTGGGGTGTCCACAAAAGCTGTGACTTGGTTACAAACCTTAAATCTTACAAATCTAAAAAAAACTTACAAATAGATATCAGTGCATGATCACATGTTTTCCTCAAGGTTCCATTCTAGGTCTGCAGTGAAAGGATATTGGTGCCGTGTAAATAATGCACCTTTGATGACACCCTGTAAATAATGCACCTTTGATGACACCCTGTAAATAAGGAAGTAAAGAAATAAGGCTTGTTTTAATCTAAAGCAAGAAAAGAACATGTTGGTTGCAGACATATTTGTATATGTTCTAGACTATGACAACATCCGCTACATACTGCAAAGTCTGTGCTGTGCTCATTGGACTCATTACAGTTTACCATTCTGTGCTACATTTCATAGTTTCATGTTTTCTTTCTGTTGTTGTTATATTAGTTAAGTGCTGCCTTTTAGGCCAAGGCTCACTTGAGAAGAGACGATTGTCTCAGTGTGTGTGTGTGTGTGTGTGTGTGTGTGTGTGTGTGTGATGTTTTGTGCTGTAGGGTCCTCCAGCAGCAGGAGGAGGAGAGGATCCAGCGGTTAGTCCAGGAGGAGGCTGTCAAGTGTCTCTGGAAGCAGGTCAGTTGGGACCTCTGAACTTCTCTCTTTTTCACATCTCTTTTTCACTTGTTTCTTTCTCTGTATCACTCTGATCTCTCTCTGTATCTCTATCTTTCGCTTTTTTTCTCTCACACTATCTCTTTCTTTATCGCAGCCTGTCTACCTCTCTCTCTCCTCTGTCGATTCATGTTAAATGGTGCCTCTCTCTCTCGCTCTCCTGTATCTCCAGTGCTTCTGTCTATCCGTGTTAAATGGTGCCTCTCTCTCTCTCTCGTCTCTCCTGTGCATCTGTCCATCCATGTTCCATCTCTGTCTGTCTCTGTCTCCTCTAGCTCCAGTCGCTGCTCTCCTGGCAGACGGCCGTGATGGAGCAGCTCAAGTGTGGCTCCAGTATCTCCAGTCTCAGACCCTGTGCTCCGTCAGCCAGCGCTGACCACCACACACTCTCACACACTCGCTCCCTGCTGCCCAGCACTCCAGTGCACTCTCAGGGCCACCACCAGGGGGCTCCACAGGGCGGCAGCAGCAGCAAAGCCAGTGGAAACTCCCCAGAGCTGCTGTTGGCTCCTCTTGAGGCAGCTGCTCAGTTCAAATCTGTGGAGAACAGGGAGGGAGATGGCCCCCGCCAGCAGCACTTAAGCGCTGAGCAGAATTGTCATACTGCTGATGCCTAAGTATTCCTAAGAGTCCAAAACCACTGCAGTGTGTTAGATGCTGTTGAAGAAGGGGACCCAGTTCAAGAATGTGAGGTTTAATGCATAATGTTGTGAGCACCTGAGTGTGTCTTAAATCTGCCTGAATCTGACATGTGACAGAAGAAACTGTAGGGGATGTGAATCCAAATGAGAACTCATTAGATTTTGCCTGAATTATTTCTCTCTTAATGAGCTTTTGAAATGTTCTCTCCCACTCTCCTATCATTTGTCCTTACAGTCAGTAAAATTGTTTGTGTGTGTTTTTTTAAAAAGAGAAGGTATGATCTGATGTGTGAAAGTCCATACACACATTCATGGTGAAAGCAAAAGGCTATTTGAAATGTGTCATTTAAGAGCATATTTAACGCAGACATTTGCCTCTTGTTCTGTCCACCGACAACATGCTGACATGCTGTGTGTTATGAACATAACAGCCATGTGACAGACTGTGTGTTATGAACATAACAGCCATGTGACATGCTGTGTGTTATGAATGATATTTATTAAGTTTGGTTACATTTGTGTGATTGATATTTAAAATATAAAATCTTTTACTATTATTTTCCTGCTTTTGATCTGTCTGTCATTTGGGCAAATGCATTTGGGTTGAAGGTATGTTGACATGGTTAAGGTGAATGGTGAAGGTATGGTGCTATCTGGTGCTTTGCTGCAAAGCTGCACATGGATGCACTTGTGTGTGAGTCACTTTCATTGACCGCAGTTCACTAAAAGTACTGATGAATCGGAATCAGTATTTGACCTCATTGGGATTGGCTTATGGTCATCTGAGCTGTGATTTTAATGATGTGCTTTCTGTGATGACTTTGTTGGCAAAATGCCAAAACGTCTTTTATCTTGTAAACACAGGACAAATACGGAGGGCAACCCTAGCATTACATTTACATTTTACATTTATGCATTTAGCAGACGCTTTTATCCAAAGCGACTTACAACTCATCAACTATCATGGGTTCAGGGCCAGTCTCCCCTAGAGCAACTTAGGGTTAAGTGCCTTGCTCAAGGGCACAACGGTGGCAGCCGGGATTTGAACCCACAACTTTTCAGGCTACTTACACGCTAGCCAGGTTCCTTAACCACTACGCTACCACCAGCCAACAGTTTTTCTGATATGGTTTGATGTTCTGCCTGTGATAAATCCATGTTTTTCTGAAGTGGTTTGATGTTATGCCTGTGATAAATCCATATGAATGATAATTAGACACCTTGTTTATTTAGCACAACTCAAGTAACAGCATCTCGTGATGCATCCCTGCATCCCTGCACTAAGCTGTGTGGGTTTTTTTGCTTTTAGTATTCCTCCTAACACACACCCAGACACCTCCAAAAATACACACACATTCTTTGGGTTTTTCTCTCCCTGTCTTTCACACCTCTTCTTCTCCATCTCTAGTGCCTTTCTATTCCTCTATCACCTCTCTCTACTACCCTGTCTCTCCCCCTCTCTCCCCCTATCCCCCCGCCCCTCTCCCACCCACACACACCCTCTCTTCCCCTCTTTATACTTTCTAGCATTAGTGACAGGAATCACAGCAAATGTTGATAAATGAACAATGTGAACTGCAGATCTAAATTGAAATGGTGAATTATGAACGCGATTTGTTTTCTTCAAGAACGGAGCTTTGAACTAATTCATATGAACTTGAACTGTGAAGTGTGGACTTGAAGGAAGATTGATGGAGCAGTCAAAGCTGGGATCCATCCACCTCAGAGTTGGCCTAGCCCGATAGCGTTCACATACTGCCGCCTGCTGGCCAGGTCGAGAAAGAAAACCCGGAAGCTTCATGCAGGTGCAAAACACGACAGGTTCGGCCGTCTCTGGTTCGGCACGGTTACAAAAACAACCAACGCAAAAAGAAAGTGAAAGTGTACGTCATGTTTTCTCGTGTGTTTTTCTGAGATGGCTAAAAGTGGAGGCTATGTAACCGACTTGTAAAAGTCAGTTTTCTTTGACAACAGCAGGCTTGGCTGTTACTTCGGACTTTTAAAATCGATCTCAGATAGCGTTTTAGACTAGACCTACTTTATTTTTGTGATCTTGGGCCTATTAGCCAGCCAGCTAGCCAGTGCTAGGCCTAAATTTGCATCTTCTCGTATCGCGCTAGATAATGTAAACCAAGCTGTCAATAAAATAATGTACTTCATAATTCCATGTTAAATCAGACCTAGAGTCAATATGAAATAAGATTCACCACTCTACGTTGGTTTTGAGGAGTTCTCTGTGTAAGGCATCCAAATGAGTTATTTCATAGGCTACTTTTATTTGATGGAGGTGCTGGCGCAGGTGGTGGAGGTGCTGGCGCAGGTGGTGGAGGTGCTGGCGCAGGTGGTGGATGTGCTGGCGCAGGTGGTGGAGGTGCTGGCGCAGGTGATGGAGGTGCTGTTCAGCAACCAAAGGGTTGCAGGTTTGAGCCCCACTCTGCCTGACCTCATCAAAGTGTCCTTGAGCAAGATACTAAACCCAAATTGGCACCTTGCATGGCAGCCTCCGCCACCGGTGGGTGAATGTGAGGCATACTCTGTAAAGCGCTTTGAGTGCTCGTGGGAGTAGACAAGCGCTATATAAATGCAGTCCATTTACCATTTAGAAACCCAGTGATTCAACACAAGCCTACTTTATGTCTTAGTACTTTTTGGTGTTTCTCAATCAGGGAGTGACTGGCTCTGCCTCCAACATGAGTCAACATGGAAACTCTGCTGGTAAACTACTAGGTGGTGTGTGTGTGTGGATGGGTGTGTGTGGATGAGTGTGTGTGTGTGTGTGAGTGGATGGGTGTGTGTGTGTGTGTGTGTGTGTGTGGATGCGCATTCGTTATCTTTGTCATTATTAAATATTTTACTGGTGTTGAAACACAGTCACACATTTAACATCATGCCTAATGTTGTTTTCATTGACAGCCCAATTCATGAAAGAAGACCAGACTCCTGTACCCAGCTGTGTGTCTATGAAGAGTGATTGGTCAAAAGATCCCCAACTTCAGAGAGATCCCCAGGTAGAGATAGTTGGTCTTCATCCACTTTCACTTCACATCCCAGAAAGTGCACATACGTCTAGCCACCATACTTCTGTTAATGTTGAAGGATTCTGTGTCGTAGATGTTTCAGGAATATTGTTTGCTCATTGCTAAGACGTCTATATGACATCAGCAATTAATCAAAATAACAATGGCCAACGTTTAAACCAGGGCTGTCAAACTCAAATACATAGTGGGCTGAAGTAAAAACAATGGGTCCAAGTTGAGGGCCGGACATATTCAATTTTCATTATGAACTTAATTTTTATACATGGATCTGATCTAATTTTTAGTTCCAATACTGATTCCCATACATGGGTTTTGCATATTGATATATTTTGCATATGAGGCATCATCCTCAGCTTTTTATTCCCCCTACTCTCCTAACTGGGGATTATTTTCCCAAGCCAAGACAAAACAGAAGAAAATAACAAACACAAATATAATAAATGGTTATTTAAATATGATTAAAAAACAAATACATGTGTGCCAGTGTCATTACATTGTATTTGATGTTTGTTGGTGTGGGTCTAATTAGACTTTCAATTTCTCGCATGAATCTAACGTTACAGGACTTTCACTTTGGTGAAACAAAAGTTGTTTCTATTCGAAGTGCCAATGGAAATCAGTACACTGCTGCAGATGTTGATTATGTTTTCTGTTGTATCAGTTTAAATAAATATTTATAAACAACTTAAGCAGAATCTTCACTGGATTGTAGGAGAGATGTGTCTTACAATATAACATGAGTTAATTTTGCTAACAGGAACTATTCAGGTTAAATATTTGCATTTTGTCTGTATTTTATGTATATCGGGACCGATATCCGACACAAAATTGGATCGGTGCATCCCTAATTATTGCAATAAGATTTGTTTAGAATAGCATCCAAAGCATACTCTCATTCAAAGCATACTCTCATCCAAAGCATACTCTCATTCAAAGCATACTCTCATCCAAAGCATACTCTCTTGCAGGCCTTGATTGATGTAATACCAGCGCAGTGGCAGTGCATTGTGGGATTTGCAGTATTAATGGTGGATGCAAAATACCAGCCAGTTCTGAAATTAGACATTATCTGGAGGGCCAACTCAAATTCCATTGTGGGCTGGATGTGGCCTGTGCACCTTGAGTTTGACAGGTGTGATTTGAGTTATGTCATTTTCAAATCTATGACACAGCCACTGAGAGCTGAAATTCGGTGTGAATCAATCCATGGCCATGTTGTTTGAGGTCACTCATATCTGTCTGTAGGAAAAAGAATGAGAAAAGTGACCAAATAGCAAAGCGGCAGCTAACACCAACTGAATGGGGCATCTGCACTTTTGTGTTTCTGTGCCCTATTCAGTTAGTATTAGCTGGCCACTCATTATTTGGGCTGTTCTATTCAATTCTCATTCTTTTTTCTACCAAAAGCACTTGGTGACTTGAACAACATGGATGTTCATGGCTGGATTGATTCACACCAGATTTCTCCTTTCAGTTGTGCTAAGTCCCAAACCACTCTAGTATGTTAGACGTTACCAAAGGAGACAGTTCTAGTATGTTAGACGTCACTAAAGGAGACAGTTCTAGTATGTTAGACGTCACTAAAGGAGACAGTTCTAGTATGTTAGACGTCACAGTCAAAGGAGACACAGTTCTAGTGTGTTAGACGTCACAGTCAAAGGAGACAGTTCTAGTGTGTTAGACGTCACAGTCA
>PYXC01001136.1:7500-35000 GCA_015244755.2 Tenualosa ilisha
TCTCCAGTGTTCTTCCCTGGAGGCGACACTTCTGTTTCACACACACTCAATAATTCATCTACATTATGGATGAGCACATGGTCCAGTCACTAGCATGGGTCTCACATGGAGCGGAACACACACACACACACACACACACACAGATGCCCAGCTCTGAAAAAAAGCAGGCTGTCAATACACACACACACACACACACACAAACACACACACACTCAGAGTTTTAACTGTGAGAAGAACAGGCCACACACACACATCTGAGCATTTACTTGGGTCAGACAGTACAGGGGAGATGGGCCAAATTAGATCCTTGAAGTGACTCAATAACAAGAGATGTAGTGTGTGTAGGCAAGGTGCTTCAAAGTGTAATTACTAAGTCTGTGCAGAGGAGAGGTGGTCACACACACACACACACACACACAGCAGAGCACGAGAGAGTGTTATGATGAGCTGAGATGGAGACTCTACATCAAATGTCTCCCTTTGAAAAAAAATGGTCTCAGTCTGACTCAGACCAATAAAAAAATATACACCCGCACACACACACACACACACACACACACACACACACACACACATACACACAAATACCTCTCACTGAAAGTCTTCATGATATGTCAGAGAGACTACCCAAGGAGACACACACACACACACACACACACACACACACACACACACACAGAGTGTGTAGTGAAGTAGCTGGGCACTCTCTACTCTATTGGCTTGTAATTGCAGACACACAAAGGGGCAGCAAATGACTTTCCCAAGGAGCCTCAGGTTCCCCAGACCTCCCTCCAATTACTGG
The DNA here is from genome assembly GCA_015244755.2 of Tenualosa ilisha. Lineage (NCBI taxonomy): Eukaryota > Metazoa > Chordata > Actinopteri > Clupeiformes > Clupeidae > Tenualosa > Tenualosa ilisha. The sequence continues at coordinate 8,303 of PYXC01001136.1, forward strand.
ACCTGGCACGCACGCACGCACGCACGCACGCACGCACGCACGCACACACGCACGCACGCAGGCAGGCAGGCAGGCAGGCAGGTATGCAGAGAGACAGGCAGGCACGCACGCACGCACGCACGCAGGCACGCACGCACGCACGCACGCACGCACGCAGGCAGGCAGGCAGGCAGGCAGGCAGGTATGCAGAGAGACAGGCAGGCACGCACGCACGCACGCACGCACGCACGCAGGCACGCACGCACGCACGCACGCACGCACGCACGCACGCAGGCACGCACGCACGCACGCGATGGGAGAGAGAGAAAGAGGAGGAGGTGATAATAGAAAGAAACTGATTAAATGGAGGAGCTGAACTGGTGCAAATGGTATTTGAGAGAAAAAAATTAGAGGACAGATTGAGAAAGGGAGAAGGAGAGAGAGAGATGGAGGAGTGTAAAGAGCGAGTGAGAGATGGGGGGGTGAAGAGAGAGAGAGAGAGAGAGAACAGAGAGCATGATGGGAACTCTTCCTCCATCATGTCCATCCCACTGGGGTGTATTTCACTCCTTTCTTTCATCCCTCTTTCCTTCTCTCTAATTTATTCTCCCTACATCTCTCTTTTCCTCTCTCTCTATCCCTCCATCTGTGAGGTCATCTAAAGGTGCTTCTCCTCTCGGGAGTCCCTCCATCTCTCAGCCGGCTCCTGACGGGCTAAACTCACTTAATTGACGGGTTCTGATGGACAGGGCATGTTACGAGGGTGTGTGTGGGGGGGGGGACCCCCTGAGGGGGCAGGTGTTAGGGGCAGCAGAGGGGCAAATGCCAGGAATCTTGACTGCCTCTTCACACACACACACACACACACACACACACACACACACACACACACACACACACACACACACGGGACAGTCTACAGGGTGGTTATCTGCTGAAGAGTGTGTGTGTGAGTGAGAGAGAGCACGGCCCTGAAGGATGGACACACCCATCCCCGCCTCCTCTTGGACCCAGACTCATGTGACGCCATCAGGCCCTTTTCTGTGCATTTCTCTGCTGCTAATCCATCCTCCAAGCTGAACTCTGCTATTACTGGGAGCCAACTTGATTCATTAATGGAATAATTATTACTAGGAGCCAACTTAATTAATTAATGGAATAATTATCTGAGCGAAAAAAAAATCCACCCTTGGTAAAAAAGAATAATTACATTTCTGAATTATGAAAACACACACACAAACACACACACTCTCTCCTACTCACTCAGTCACACACACACACTTACTCACTCACTCACTCACTCACACACACACACACACACACACACACACACACACACACACACACACACACACACACTCACTCACTCACTCACTCACTCACTCACTCACACTGTTTGTGGCTCCCTCCTTATAGCTTTCGCCTCCTCTGAGGGAGACTTGGCTCCACTTCCTCTCTTCTTCCTCTCCTCTCCCTTCTCTCATCTCTCCCTCCATTTCTCTTCTCCTCTCCTCTCTTCTCCTCTCCCCCTCTCCACTCCTCTTCTCTCCCCTCCCCTCTCCTCTCCTCTCCTCTCTTCTCTCCTCCTCCCCTCTCTCCTCTCCCTTTCACCTCTCCTCTCCTCCTCTCTTCTTCCCTCCTCTGTTTACCTCTCCTCTCTTTTGTTTTGCTCTCCTCTCTTCTCTTCTTTTCATCTATTCTTTTCCCCTCTATTTCTGTTTCTCTAAGATGAATAGCGAAGTCTCATCAAAATATCACACACTCTCTCGCATTCTCTCTCTCTTCCCTCTCTCTCTCTCTCTCTCTCCCCCCTCCCTCTCTCTCTCCCTCTCTCTCTCCTAACACACTCAGCTCATTAATAGTCATCTTGCTGTTGAAAGCGGCGTTGGCATTTTTCTCGGTGGTTGCTGGCGCTGTATGGCATAAGATGGAGTGTGTTGACATTCACATCTCCTCCCTCCATCTCTCTCTCTCTCTCTCTCATCCCATCCTTTTCTCTCTCTCCTCATGTCTCTCTCTCTCTCTCTCTTCATCTCTTCCATCCCCTGCCCTCTCTTCCCTTGTTTATCTCTCTCTCTCTCTCTCCCCCCTTTCTCTCTCTCTCTCTCCCCTTCTCTCCCTCACGGTCCCACAACCCCCCCCAACTCTTCTGCTCTCTTCTCTTCCGCTTTGCTCCTGCCTCTCCTCCTCTTCCATACATCTGGGCCTGAATGGGCCTTCAGTTCTGGGGCAGTTCAGTGGCCAGGCAGAGACGGCCATCTGTCTAGGGCTGCACAAAAGACCTTCTCTTCACTGGAGCCACACACACACAAACACACAAACACACTATCCTTCTCTTCACTGGAGCGACCCATACACACACACACACACACACACACATGAACACGCCTGCGCACAAAATCCTTCTCTTCACTGAAGACCTGCACCACTCCGGATGAACCTCCCGCCACAGCCCCCCCACCACCATCACACACACACACACACACACACACACACACACACACATGAGGAAGAGGAGTTTAGTGGTGTAGTGGTCTTCCTCTGGTTTGTGTCTCATAGGTCCATGGTCTGGTTTCCCTGTGGCCCATCCAGGCCTCCTCTGCCTTGTGGTATTGGGGATCCCAGCGCACCCCTTTAAGATGATGCTTAGGAGCCCAAACCAATGAATAGCACATTTGCTCTTGACTGTGAGTCCAGCATAGATCACTGGAGTCCCCCTCCGCTTCCTGTGACAGCTTTAGTACATGGGGCCAGCACAGCTTTTAGGAGAGACACTTTTAATGTGTTCTGACAGGGGCCATGCTCACAACTGCACCTCCCACACACACACACTCACACACACACACACACACACACACATCTATCTGTCTGTTGTCCATCTTAATCTCCTAATCTCCACTGCAGTGCTGTGTGTGTGTGTGTGTGTTCGGAAATTCGTTGTGTATGGAAATGTACAGCTGTTGTTAATGTGTATCAGTTAGTTTGTAAAATGTTGTAGAGGTAAGAGTTGTTTGTATGTGAAGTTTTTAATGTGTGTGTGTGTGTGTTTGTGTTTGTGAGTAGGTATTTGTGTGTTTTTATCAGATGTAAGATAGTGTGTTCATATCTGTGTATGTACATGCCCTTCAGTATGTACAGTAACTATGGACCCAAGGCTGTGTGCCTGTCGGAGGATGGATCTTTTCTGTGTGTGTGTGTGTGTGTGTGTGTGTGTGTGTGTGTGTGTGTGTGTGTGTGTGTGTGTGTGTAAGTTTGAGTGAGTGGTGTCCTTGGCAAACTGGATATGTTGTCTGTATTGTTGATCTCTGATGAGTTCTCTCTCTCTCTCTCTCTCTCTCTCTCTGTCTGTCTCTCTTTCACACACACACACACACACACACACACACACACACACACACACACACACACACGCATTTGGAATAATTATATATTGCTAGTCTTCTTCATGTTCTGTGAATCTCTGGTGTAGGTACTCATTGGCCTGCTCTAACCGTTGCTCGTCTCCCAAGAGGAATGAATAGTGTGTGTCCTCCATTTATTTCCATAGACTCAAGGCAAAGGTCTTTTATTCTTGGGAAATGGCTTTTCCAATGCCACTGTATAAGTTTTGTTCTGTGAGTGTGTGTGTGTGTGTGTGTGTGTGTGTGTGTGTGTGTGTGTGTGTGTGTGTGTCCCAGTCTGTCGCCTGCACTGGGCATTGACATCTTATCAGATTTTTGTTTTTCGTCAGTCACTGTTTTTCTCTTCCTGCCATTCTATTCCTCCTCTCCGTTCCTTCTCTCTCCTCTCTTTTTCTCTGTTCTCCATCTACTCTCCTTCTTCTTCAGAGAGTTATTCAGAGTTACACACACACACACACACACACAAATGCACATAGGTATGCACACACAGCACGTGTGCACACTCACACATATCTGCCTGAATGCTCATGGGGCATAGGTAAGATACATAGATACACACACGTGTGTGCGCACACACACACACACACACACACACACACTTAACAATGTTCACCAGATTTCACGTGTGCAGATGCTTCAGTGATGCAGAGATGCTTGTGATATTTCTGGATGTGTAGCACATAACCGCATGCAACCAAGTGATCACATGTAGGGCCAGAGATATTCACATCTTAAGGCTGTGTGTGTGTGTGTCTGTGTGTGTGTGTGTGTGTGTGTGTGTGTGTGTGTGTGTGTGTGTGTGCGCTCCTGTGTGTAGCTCTTGTGTGCATGTGTGTGTGCGTGTGTGTGCTCCTGCATGTAGTCGGTGCGTGTGTGTGTGTGTGTGTGTGTGTGTGTCCATGTGTTGTTACACTGGGCTGTTTTACATGGAATTTTAAAGATTAACTCCAGCTCATCTCTCCTTAATTATTCATGCTTTTCCACATACATCTGGGGATTTGGTTGCTTTCATGGGGTATTCATTGCACTGCATTGTGTGTGTGTGTGTGTGTGTGTGTGTGTGTGTGAGTGTATACACACATTGTGTGACTAAAATTTCCAACACCTAAGACTACACAGAGCTGCTGAAATGCCTGGAGTTGACTATGACACCTGTGAATAAGATCTATTCAGGAGGAAATAAGTGTGTGTGGGTGGGTGGGTGTGTGTATGTGTGTGTATTGAGAGAACTTGTATGAATATTCAATTCCATGTGCATTTGCTTCTAAAAAGGTCCCATTTTCTCGTGTGTGTGCGTGTGCGTGTGTGTGAGTGTTTGAGAAGTTCAATCTCACATTAGCTATTAATGAGAGCTTGTGTCTAATGACATCTAAGTTCTTTTACATGTTTTCTACAAAGACAAAGGGAAAGCTAATGAGTGCTGCTTCCATTTGTGCCAGCCAGAGCTCAGCTCTCTCATGTCATACAGAGAAATGGATTCTTTCTCAGACTAAAGTCCTTCATGAATATAATGACTATGGAATAGAGTCAGTAATAATTATTTATTATTAGTCAAGCAGTAAATGCTGTTTATTAGTGATGATATGTATTTGTCTGTTTGTTTGTTTGTTTGTTTGTTTGTATATATGTATGCATGGACAGTGTGTGTAGCACATTTCATGGAGAAACTGTTGCTTAAAGCTCATCCAGTATGTCCATGAATGTTGTGCACATCTGTACTGCATTGATGAAGCACAGAGTGGGAAACCCTCCCCAAGACCAAGGGAAATGTGCACTGGGTGGTGCTAGCGTTAGCAGTGAAGGGACACGGCTAGGCACTTAACCCTAAGCTGCTCTTGGGGTGACTGGCCCTGAAATAACTGATGAATGTAAGTCGCTTTGGATAAAAGTGTCAGCCAAATGCAGAAAAAATTGATTGATAGATAGGTAGATAGATGGGTAGATAGATAGGCAGGCAGGTGTAGTCAGTGTTGTTTCTGTGATGGCAGGTTTGCTAACTTTAGAGTCCGGGACTGCAGGTGTGTTTGTGCACTGGAGTTCTAATGTGCAGGTGTGTTTGTGCACTGGAGTTCTAATGTGTGTTCGGTGCATAGTCTAGAAAAAGACATCCTGTACTCGTCAATTCGTTAATGAAAGTGAAGTACGTTTCAGTAGAGCTGAGTAGATTGTTGGGTATTGCCTGCTGCCCAGTGTGTACATGGGGGGCGGGAGGGGGGGGGGGTGAGTCCTGTGCCCAGTGGGTATATTGGAGGGGGGGTGGGGGTTACTCCTGTGCCCAGTGGGTATATTAGAGGGGGGTGGGGGTTACTCCTGTGCCCAGTGGGTATATGGGGGTGGGGGATGTTACTCCTGCTGGGTATTGCCTCTACCCAGTGTGAGGTGCAGATGTGTGCCAACCAGACTCAGCACTGCCAGGCAGGGGGTGGCTTGGATTGGCACCAGCCTTATTCCGTCACACACAAGTTCATTATCTCTGCCACACACGCATGCACACAAACACACACACACACACACACACACACACACACACACACACACACACACATACACTCACCCTCACTCACACACACCCCTCTCCCCTTGGGTTATTTGATACTTTGTTTGTGTGAGTGTGAGTGAGTGTGTGTGTGTGTGTCTGTGTTTCTGATTCAGATAGATACACACACTCCACTGGCCATGCCTGTTTTTATATTTCACTTTCTCGTAAAGTGCACAAAGTCAAACAAACACACACTCACACAGACACACACAGAGTTTTCTTCAGCGTGTGTATCATGCCTCTAGGGGCTCATCAATATAAGCTTTGTCTCCAAAAACAAACACTCCACTGGAAGATCTCTGTCTCAAATCTCTGATCTATCGCCTTGACTGTTCACCACTGAAGCTTCTGCTTTGAGCCCAGAGCTGGGCTGGGCTGGGCTGGGCTGGGCTGGGCTGGGCTGGGCTGGGCTGGGCTGGGCTGGGCTCTGGCTTCAGTGGAGCGCTCATCAGATACATACTGTATGGAGGTCATACTGTTGTCATACTGTTGTGTTTTTGGACTGGTGAGAGATTTAACTTGTGTGATCTGTGTGGACTTTGGACATTGCGCTAGTAGCAAACATAAGCGTGTCTAATTGGACAGGCTTGAGTGTTTTTGATTGGAAAGGAAAGCATGAGTGATTCTGTTTGAACAGATACCCATGGGTGTTTCTGATTGGGCACTCCTAGGTGTCTTGTGTGTGATTGGACAGATGAGAGATATTTTTGATTGGATAGAGTATCATTTGGACAGCCACCCAAATGTCCATCTATTTCCCCATAATGATGATGAGAGTGTTTCTGATTGGATAGATCCCATCCATTCCCCATCAGGCTCTCTTCATTACTCATGTCAAATTATTCACCCTTTCACTCTGATGATTTCACTCTTTCACTCTGATGATTTCACTCTTTCACTCGCTGATTTCCAGGAATGTGATCTGGGGCGTCACAATAATAATCATTATTCCATGATTCACCAGATGGCTCATCTCCATCCTCCATATGGGTCTCTCTGAGCTTTTCTTCATCACCGTGGTCTTCATCTTCATCTTCCTCCCCCAGCTCCCTCTGTCCGTCTCTCCCCCTCAGGGCTGAGTGCTCAGATGGGCGGCAGTCAGAGGGGAAACGCAGGATGTGTGAGAGAGGTGACGGTAGAGAAGTGCTCTAGATTATACATGCGTGTTGCATGCATGTATGTATGCCCATGTGAGTGTGTGTGTGTATAGCTGTGTACCTGTGCTTTTGCGTGTTTGTGTGTGAAGCAGATATCCATGCATATTGATGAGAGTGTGGGTGGATGCTAGATTCCGTGAGTACAAACACACAATGTGGACACAAAAGACTCACTGACTGAAAAAGCATACACATCAAAACACAAACACAAACACACACACACACACAAATGGCTGATTATAATTTAGCAATGTAACACCCGTGGTTGTGAGGTATCCTCACAGGTGTGGTTACCTACCGCACTCAGTCTTCGGCTCCGTGCGAGGAGAGGATGTCCACAAACAACCTCCCAACCACGAGTGTTGTGTTGCTGTTGTACAGCAGGTCCTTTGCCAACCAGCAGACTTTGAAGAAACCAAAGTGTATTTTCTACCATTTAGTTCTCACTTGTTTGTTCTTGCTCCGCCCCCCAAAAGAGTTCGAAGCTGAGTTTTGCGTCTCCCGTTCCCAAGCAACGCAACAGTTAATCAACGACTTGGAAGTTCTCTCAGTGGAAAGTGTGGAGTGACTGTTAGCTGTGAAGAGTCACCCATAGTATATCATGGGATATCCTCACTCCTGGTCACGCATAGAATGCGCCTCATCCAGTCAGAAATTGCTAAATAGTTGGGACCTAAATGTAAGAGAAAGACAGGCGATTAATGCCTCTGGGACTCAGACTGTACAGCAGAGTTAGAAATGCACTCACAAACACACACACACACACACACACACAGAAACACTCAGGTACACATTCAGGAACACTAAAGGTATAGCTGAGAGATCACAGGCCAGTAGGTGATGAGACTGACAGGAATGACGTTTAGCCTCATCATCCAAAAATACACACACACAGACACACACAAACATGTAAACTCTCTCTCTCTCTCTCGCTCTCTCTGTCTCTCTCTCTCTCTCTAGCTCTCTCTCTAGCTCTCTCTCTGTCTCTCTCTCTGTCTCTCTCTCTCTAGCTCTCTCTCTGTCTCTCTCTCTTTAGCTCTCTCTCTCTCACTCTCTCTGTCTCTCTCTCTCTAGCTCTCTCTCTAGCTCTCTCTCTGTCTCTCTCTCTCTGTCTCTCTCTCTGTCTCTCTCTCTCGCTCTCTCTCTAGCTCTCTCTCTGTCTCTCTCTCTCTGTCTCTCTCTCTAGCTCTCTCTCTGTCTCTCTCTCTTTAGCTCTCTCTCTCTCGCTCTCTCTGTCTCTCTCTCTCTAGCTCTCTCTCTAGCTCTCTCTCTGTCTCTCTCTCTCTGTCTCTCTCTCTGTCTCTCTCTCTCGCTCTCTCTCTAGCTCTCTCTCTGTCTCTCTCTCTCTGTCTCTCTCTCTAGCTCTCTCTCTGTCTCTCTCTCTTTAGCTCTCTCTCTCTCGCTCTCTCTGTCTCTCTCTCTCTAGCTCTCTCTCTAGCTCTCTCTCTGTCTCTCTCTCTGTCTCTCTCTCTGTCTCTCTCTCTCTAGCTCTCTCTCTAGCTCTCTCTCTGTCTCTCTCTCTAGCTCTCTCTCTAGCTCTCTCTCTAGCTCTCTCTCTGTCTCTCTCTCTCTCTGTCTCTCTCTCTCTAGCTCTCTCTCTCTCGCTCTCTCTGTCTCTCTCTCTCTCTCTCTCTCTCTCTCTCTCTCTGTCTCTCTCTCTGTCTCTCTCTCTCTAGCTCTCTCTCTGTCTCTCTCTCTGTCTCTCTCTGTCTCTCTCACACACACTCACACACAACAGACACACACAGCGCAAGAAAACCCTGCATCCACCAAAGCCTGTTCCCCTCTCTGTGGCCTGGTGTTCTCAGAGTAACAGCAGAGCAGGAATGCTGGAGGCAGGGATAATCTGTAATCTGCTTCAGAGACGTTCATTTTCCACTGCCTTGACTACAGCATCGCAGGAGGCTTGTAATCCACCAAATATTGCTTTCAATGAACTAGATTGCTCTTTTGGATATCCATTTTCCTGTGTGACTGTCAGAATTAACGTTTCCCAAATAAGTAGCACTTTTAATGGCTGTGATGCACTTTCTCTTTATTGTCTTTCAGAAGCTGTAGCACCAGTTTATCAGTTTACCAGTTTATCAGTTTATCAGTATATTAGTATATCTGCTTTTAAGATTAAGGTAAAGGTGATAGCTGATAGCTTTCTTTTTGGACCTGTAGGACAGTGTGTGTGTGTGTGTGTGTATGAGTATGTGTGTGAGTATGTGCGTGTGCATACATGGAGACCCCTAGATACATGCACCAACCACATATATGTGCACACACACACACACACACACACACACACACACAAACTTTTAAATCTTATTCCTTCTATTCCCCCTCCTCTACTCCCTCTAAACTGTGTTATGTGTTATTCTCTGATGGTGCCACAGAGTAGTTCATATTCATGGCTTAGAATATTTCATTTGACAAGGAATAACCTACAATCAGAAATAACTAAATTCAAAGTTGACCAGACCGGACGAGCAAAGTTGATTCTCAGGCACTTAGTCCAACCTTGCGATGGCCGTCTGTTCTGATTCTAAGGCACTTAGTCCAACCTTGCGATGGCCGTCTGTTCATGTCATGTTTTAGTATCGGCAGCGTGGACAGGACCTGGCCAAAGCAGGTACAAAAAATCATAATGGTACCAGGTACAACTCCCAGTGGAACCACAAAAAAAGTGAGTAGAGTAGTGTTAAAAGGGTGTAGTGGTATTGTTAGAGTGTGTGTGTGTGTGTGTGTGTGTGTGTGTGTGTTATTTCTGGACACCTGGGTCAGGGACTTGTCTGATTGACATCTCCATCAGATCCAGTGTGGCCCTCTGCCCTGCATGCTCTGTCCTTCTATTTCTCTCCTCTACTCCCTCTCTCCATCTAAACTGCATTAGTGTGTTCTAGTGTGTGTGTGAGTGTGTGAGTTATCTCTGGACACCTGGGTCAGGGACTTGTCTGATTGACGTCTCCATCAGATCCAGTGTGGCCCTCTGCCCTGCATTAGGAACATTCATTTACCCAGAGCCACACACACACAGCAGTAATAACGCAATCTGATCCTACAGTCAGTTGGAGACTCATAGGGTAAATCAAATAGTCCCAGACAGAAATGAAGAGAGAGAGAGAGAGAGAGAGAGAGAGAGAGAGAGAGAGAGAGCATGGAGGAAGTGTGATTTAGAGACACATTGAGAGACATTGAGAGAAAAGTGAAGACAGAGAGAGAGAGAGGAAATGCAGAAAGATGGGCTTTCTAGTCAATGGGTAATGAAGACTGATAGAACAATGAGAGTCTGTCTGTGTGTGTGTGTGTGTGTGTGTGTGTGAGAGAGAGAGAGAGAGAGAGTCTGTGTGTGGGTCTGTCTGTCTGTGTTAGTCTGTATGTGAGTGGGTGTAGGGTGGGTGACAGTGTAAGTGTGTGTATGTGTGTGCGTGTGCGTGTCACACACTTAAACCTTAGGGGAATATTCACTGACTGCACCTGCATTAACTGAATACTAGTAAAGTGTTGAGTGCTCCCGATTTCTTATTGTTATTCTGTGCTATTGACATGTTATTACATACTATCAACCTGTTTGTTATTGTGTGCTGTTGATATATTGAGTGCTATTGACATGTTATTACATGTTGTCCACATGCTTGTGAGTGCTACTACCAGAAGTGCTACTGTTACGGATGCCAGCTAGCCTAGTGAGTAGAATGTTAGTACACCTCCCTCCCGCTCGTCAAGAGCCCCCTAGTCAGTAGGCTGTGAGCCTTGGCTTTTCGGTTGACAGGCAAGGACACTCGACTCCTGATCCGAGGTTGCTGTGCAGACCGCACGTGATGACCTGAGTGATGACTCACTCATAGTCAGTGCTATGGACATGTCATTGAGTGCTATTGATATGTTATTGAGTGATATTGCTGTTATTAAGGACATGTTATTGGGGGTCATTGGCCTGTATTGAGTGCTACTGATGTAAAACTCTCAGATACGTCTCCTGGCCTGTGGAAGTGACCTCATGTCCTGAGGTCCACTGGTGCACCACACACTGCAGGCTACTCATGGCCAGGGGTGCATCCTCCCTGCATACTCTAGGTCCTTCTGTGGTGACACATCTATTTATACGGAAGCCACACACACTCTGAATACACTCAGATTGGGCTTCTCACACAGGGCTTAAAGTATTAGTCATAGAATATCCCCCTCTCTCTCTCACACACACACACACACACACACACACACACACTTTCTCACAAGCCAATCTCACAGACACACTCGCTCCATTCTCCCAAGCCAATCTCACACTCAGTCATTCTCGGCAGCCATGGTTCTCCAGGCTGATGATGTTAGTCATACTCTTAGAGTCGACTCTTACTGTTCAACTCCAGCTTCACACATGCTGGATTCTGGGAGCCGTAATAATACATGGCCTAGATGCAGAGCCCGAGAGCATCATGGCCTCCATACTGGGAATAACTGCATACACACACACGCACACACACACACACACATACACGAACGCATTCACACACCCCTTGCACACACACACACACACACACACACACACACACACACACACACATTCACACATCCCTGCACACACACACACTCCCCTACACATACACGCACACACCCCTACACACATACACGCACACATTTACACACCCCTGAACACACGCACACTCACACACACATGCACACACAGACGCGCGCACACACACACACACATGCACGCACGCACGCACGCATTCACACACCCCTGCACACACACACACACACACACATATACACGCATGCATTCACACATCCCTGCACACACGCACACACATATACACACACCCCTGCACACATGCGTAAACACACACACATATACACACACACACACACACATAGGCAGACTGTAAACCTGCAACAGCAGTATTAAACTGTAAAAGAGAGCAGGAGTAATGGCTGCTAGCATAAGTGTGTGTGTGTGTGTGTGTGTGTGTGTGTGTGTGTGTGTGTGTGTGTAAGTGGTAAAACTCAGCAGTAAGCTCTAATTGATGTGTGAAGCTTATGTGTGAAATGACATCAGAAAATGAACCACCAGAAATAGAAACCAACTAACGAGTTGTCTATCACGTGTCTGCTGGACCAGCTAACGAGTTGTCTCTCACGTGTCTGCTGGACCAGCTAACGAGTTGTCTCTCACGTGTCTGCTGGACCAGCTAACGAGTTGTCTCTCACGTGCCTGCTGGACCAGCTAACGAGTTGTCTCTCACGTGTCTGCTGGACCAGCTAACGAGTTGTCTCTCACGTGTCTGCTGGACCAGCTAACGAGTTGTCTCTCACGTGCCTGCTGGACCAGCTAACGAGTTGTCTCTCACGTGTCTGCTGGACCAGCTAACGAGTTGTCTCTCACGTGTCTGCTGGACCAGCTAACGAGTTGTCTCTCACGTGTCTGCTGGACCAGCTAACGAGTTGTCTCTCACGTGTCTGCTGGACCAGCTAACGAGTTGTCTCTCACGTGTCTGCTGGACCAGCTAACGAGTTGTCTCTCACGTGTCTGCTGGACCAGCTAACGAGTTGTCTCTCACGTGTCTGCTGGACCAGCTAACGAGTTGTCTTTGCTTAGTTCTGCTGTACAAGCTGAGATGTCTCTTGCCCATCTGCTTTATCAGCTAACGAGTTGTCTCTGGTTTGTAACAAGTTGTCTCTCTTTTCATCCGCTGGACCAGCTCTCAGTACACCAAGTAATATGTTGTCTCTGGCTCATCTGCTGAGCCAGCTAACTAACGAGTTGTCCCCTAACGAGTCACCCCAGCCTGTCTCCTGCAGTCCCAGTCAGTCACCCAGTGCCAAACTCCTGATGGTCTGTGCGGCTCCTCTAATAGACTGAAGTCGCTTAAGCACCAAATCCCATCATGAAACATGAATACTGGGGGACTATTTATAATCCGTGGCCTAGATACTGAGCCCAGGGGTGCACAGACTTGCCAACAGGGGATCCTCGTTTGCACCCATCCCATGCTACAACTCACACACACCGGCTCAGTGTGTGTGTGTGTGTGTGTGTGTGTGTGTGTGTGTGCGCGTGCGTATATGTGCGTGTGCGTCTGTACCCTCCCCATACTGAAGCTCACAGACGCAGGGCCACTTTCAGGCCAGCACTGGGCCAGGTATGGGCCACGACTTAGTCAGTGTCTCACAGCAGCGCTTGCCAGAGCCTCAGGCTCTCTCTCTAACATTCTTCTTCTATCACCCCCTCTCTTCTCTCATCCCTCTCTCTAACATTCTTCTTCTATCACCCCTCTCTTCTCTCATCCCTCTCTCTCTAACATTCTTCTTCTATCACCCCCTCTCTTCTCTCATCCCTCTCTCTCTAACATTCTTCTTCTATCACCCCCTCTCTTCTCTCATCCCTCTCTCTAACATTCTTCTTCTATCACCCCCTCTCTTCTCTCATCCCTCTCTCTCTAACATTCTTCTTCTATCACCCCCTCTCTTCTCTCATCCCTCTCTCTCTAACATTCTTCTTCTATCACCCCCTCTCTTCTCTCATCCCTCTCTCTCTAACATTATTCTTCTATTTTCTCCCTGTCTTCTCTCATCCCTCTCTCTCTAACATTCTTCTTCTATCACCCCTTCTCTTCTCTCATCCCTCTCTCTCTAACATTATTCTTCTATCACCCCCTCTCTTCTCTCATCCCTCTCTCTCTAACATTCTTCTTCTATCACCCCTCTCTTCTCTCATCCCTCTCTCTCTAACATTATTCTTCTATCACCCCCTCTCTTCTCTCATCCCTCTCTCTCTAACATTCTTCTTCTATCACCCCTCTCTTCTCTCATCCCTCTCTCTCTAACATTCTTCTTCTATTTTCTCCCTGTCTTCTCTCATCCCTCTGTCTCTAACATTATTCTTCTATTTTTCTCCCTGTCTTCTCTCATCCCTCTCTGTCTAACATTATTCTTCTATTTTCTCCCTGTCTTCTCTCATCCCTCTCTCTCTAACATTATTCTTCTATCACCCCCTCTCTTCTCTCATCCCTCTCTCTCTAACATTATTCTTCTTTTTTCTCCTCCTTCTTCTATCACCCCCTCTCTTCTCTCATCCCTCTCTCTCTAAGATTATTCCTCCTCTACTGCTCCCTCTTCTTCTCTTTTCTCCCTGTCTTTTCTCATCCCTCTCTTCTCTCTTGCTCCTCACTGCTTCTCCTCTCATCTCTTTCCAAGCTGATAGATAGTGAACACACATACGCACACACACACACACACACACACACACACACACACACACATACATACATACATACATACACACGCACACACACACACAATTTCAGCTGATGCCTCATTGTCTCTGCTAGACAGACCACAGAAATAGGGTTCTGTTTCAAACAACAGCATTCCTTTTTCGTTGTGTGTGTGTGTGTGTGTGTGTGTGTGTGTGTGTGTGTGTGTGTGTGTGCCTGTGTGTGTTGAGAGTAATTGTGGATGTGTGTGTGGGGGTGTGTGTATCTGTGTGTTTAGAGTGGATGTGTGTGTGTTTGTGTTATATCTGCAGCCAAAGCAGTCTTGTCTGTGGTGAGTGACAGGCACGAAAATCACAAATAAACAAGAGTGGAAGGGTCAGTCAAGGCTCAAGATGCCATCTCAATTAGAGAGGGAGAGAGGGAGGGAGAGAGAGAGGGAGGGAGAGAGAGAGAGAGAGAGGGAGGGAGGGTCGAAAAAATAGCAAGACGGGTTGGAGTGAGAGGAGGGAGGGAAGAAGGGAGAGAGAGAAGGGTGAGGAAGACAGAGATAGAGAGAAACAGCTCTGGATACAGAGAGAGAGAAAGAGAAAAGAGAGAAGGGGAGAGAAAAAACATGATGAAAAAGGAATGGATGCTGGTGAGAAGGGAAGAGAGAAGCAGAGAGATGGTGTGTGTGTGAGAGTGAGTGAGTTAGTGTGAGTGGGTGTGTGAGTGTGTGAGAGAGAAAGAAAGGAAGGAGGAGAGAAGATAAGGGGCCGATAAATATAAGAGTGAGAGAGACATGAGACTTTATATTCATCAAGGACACATAAATATGGATACACACACACACACACACACACACACAGAAGGAGGGAGAAAGAATAACATGACACATAAACAGATGGGGGGGGGAGCAGAAGGAGGAAGAATGACATGACAGATAAACAGAGATGGAGAGAATGAGAGAGGGAGAGAGAGAGAATGAGAGAGAGAGACAGAAAGTGAGGGGAAAAAAGCTAGAGTGACGGATAAGCTCAGGACCTGTGAGACACACACACACACACACACACACACACTCAACAAGTGGAGCATCAGAAAACTGGCAGAAGACAAGACAGGCAGAGACGTGGCAGAGTCAGGCACACACACACACACACACACACAAACACACACATGCACACGTGGGTGGACACACATGCATACAGAGACTGTGATAACAATCCAGCATTGTCCGTTATGTCACATCATTTGAGATCCCTTTCCAGCAGATTGTGTTTGTGTGTGTGAGTGCATATATCTGAGTGTGTGTGTGTGTGTGTGTGTGTGTGTGTGTGTGTGTGTGTGCGCCCCTCTAAAATCCCTAGCTTGCAATGCAGACATAATGTCTGCACCTTCAGACAGATACCAAAGAAGCAGATTTTGTGTGTGTGTGTGTGCACACGTGCGTGCATGGGCACATGTGTGTATGCCCCACTAAATGTGTCCATCTTCAGACAGATCCCAGCGAAGAGCTGCAGTGTCATGTTACATTATGCTTGTTAACGTCCGTATAAGATCCAGCTCTGCTGTATGCGTGTAGGTGTGTGTGCATGTGTGTGTGAGCATCTGTCCGTGTGTGTGTATGTATGTGATGGATGCCTGTGTGTGTGTGTGTATGTGTGCGTCTGTCTGTCTGTATGTGGGGGTGGTGCCTGTGTGTGTGTGTGTGTGTGTGTGTGTGTGTGTGTGTGTGTTGGGGGGGGGTGGCTAATAGTCTTCCATCCAAAGCTGTTTAGTCTAGTCCCCACCCACAGAATGGACTATTGTCTGCCCCAACAATGACACTCCAATCTGTTGGCACAGCAGCAAACACACACACACACACACACACCACCCAGCCACTCCTCTGAAGTCTCTATTTTCTCTCTCTCCCTCTCTCTCTTTCCCTCTCTCTCAGCTTTCCTCTCCACTGTTCCCATTCTCTCCTCCTTTTATTGGTCTCTTGCATGCCTCTCTCTCTCTCCCTCTCTCTCTCTCTCTCCCTCTCTTTCCTTCTCCCTCTCTCTCTCCCTCTCTCTCTGTCTCTCTCTCTTCCTCTCTCTCTCTGTCCCTCTCTGTCTCTCCCTCTCTGTCTCTCCCCTTCTCTCCCCCTTTCTCTCTCTCTCTCCTCCCTGTCTCTCTCTCTCCCCCTCCCTCTCTCCCTCTCTCTCTCTCTCCCTCCCTCCCTCTCTCTCAATTCAATTCAAGTGAGCTTTATTATCTCTCTTTATCTATCTATCTATCTATCTATCTATCTATCTATCTATCTATCTATCCCTCCATATTTCATCTGTCTAAGTGGATGTGTCCATCTGTTTGTGTGGTAGCCTAATCTTCCTACTCTTCCTGGGTCCTATACTCACCATCTGCCACCACACACACACACACACACACACACACACACACACACACACACTCGGGCACCACTGTCTACTTTGTCACTCATCATGTTTGCTGCTTTGTATTTCTCTCCATCTCCTGTGTGTCCCTCTATCATGATGTAGACGCTGATATTAGAATGACTGCAATTAGCCTCTGATTTCCAACTCAGCACTGTGTGCTTTTATCGTTTACTGTCTGTATGTTTTACCTGACATCTGGGTGATCCCTGGGGGCTATAGAGAGAAGGGATAGAGAGAGATAGAGAGAAGGAGAGAGAGACAGAGAGAAGAATAGAGACTGAGAGAGGAGATAGAGGGGGAGAGAGAGAGGATAGAGCGATAGAGAGAGGGGTAGAGAGATGGAGAGAGAGCGAGATAAGGAGAGGGAGAGAGAGAGAACCATAAAGCTCTGGCTGCTGGATTTACATAATTTATAATCTAAAGAGCTGCTCATGGAGGGACTAATATGTCTCAGCCTGTGTGTGTGTGTGTGTGTGTGTGTGTGTGTGTGTGTGTGTGTGTGTGTGTGTGTGAAAAAAGCATATGAAAAAAGATTAAATACAGCAGGCCTTGGCTTACATCATCTCAAGTATTAAACACAGACACACACACACACACACACACACACACATATACATACTCTCACACAGCATGTGTAAAACAGCAGCTCTGTGTCTAATAGAGAGGGGTTTAGAAATAGGTAGAGAAAGCACTGGAATCCTACTTCAGAGAGGAGGAATAGTCAAAGGACAAGCAGAAAGAAAGGAAGAGAGGGGGAGAGAAAGAGGTAGAGGAATAGGAGAGGAAAAGAGGTAGAGGAGGAAGAGGAACTAAAAGAGGATGAAGAATGAGGATTCTGGAAGAAGGAGAAGGGCATGAAGAGCAGATGATGATGGAAATGAAAGAGATCAGAGGAAATGGGAATGTCTTAGGCCTTAGTTATCAGCTCACATGAACAATGGGGACAGCTGTAGGGCAGAGGTGTGGGTATGTCTGTGGGTATGTCTGTGGGTATGTCTGTAGTTATGTCTGTGGTTACAGAGGTACAGCTATGTCTATGGGTGTCTGTGGTTACAGAGGTACAGCTATGTCTATGGGTGTCTGTGGTTACAGAGGTACAGCTATGTCTATGGGTGTCTGTGGTTACAGAGGTACAGCTATGTCTATGGGTGTCTGTGGTTACAGAGGTACAGCTATGTCTATGGGTGTCTGTGGTTACAGAGGTACAGCTATGTCTATGGGTGTCTGTGGTTACAGAGGTACAGCTATGTCTATGGGTGTCTGTGGTTACAGAGGTACAGCTATGTCTATGGGTGTCTGTGGTTACAGAGGTACAGCTATGTCTATGGGTGTCTGTGGTTACAGAGGTACAGCTATGTCTATGGGTGTCTGTGGTTACAGAGGTACAGCTATGTCTATGGGTGTCTGTGTTTACAGAGGTACAGCTATGTCTATGGGTATGTCTGTGGTTACAGAGGTACAGCTATGTCTATGGGTATGTCTGTGGTTACAGAGGTATGACTAACAGGTAGAGTATGGTTCTAGAGGTATGGCTAATGAGTAGAGGTATGGTAATTTCTAATGGGTGCATGGTTATAGAGGTATGGCTAACAGGTGCAGGTATGGTTCTAGAGGTATGGCTAACAGGTGCAGGTATGGTTCTAGAGGTATGGCTAACAGGTGCAGGTATGGTTCTAGAGGTATGGCTAACAGGTGCAGGTATGGTTCTAGAGGTATGGCTAACAGGTGCAGGTATGGTTGTAGAGGTATGGCTAACGGGTGCAGGTATGGTTCTAGAGGTATGGCTAACAGGTGCAGGTATGGTTCTAGAGGTATGGCTAACAGGTGCAGGTATGGTTCTAGAGGTATGGCTAACAGGTGCAGGTATGGTTGTAGAGGTATGGCTAACGGGTGCAGGTATGGTTCTAGAGGTATGGCTAACAGGTGCAGGTATGGTTCTAGAGGTATGGCTAACAGGTGCAGGTATGGTTATAGAGGTATGGCTAACAGGTGCAGGTATGGCTATAGAGGTATGGCTAACAGGTGCAGGTATGGCTAATAGGTTTGGTCATGGGTATGACCATAGATAGAGGCAGAGCACGTTTATCCATGGCAGAGCTGGTCTGAATCCACCAGTAGGCACTATATTCATCCACCAGTAGGCACTATATTCATCCACCAGTAGGCACTATATTCATCCACCAGTAGGCACTATATTCATCCACCAGTAGGCACTATATTCATCCACCAGTAGGCACTATATTCATCCACCAGTAGGCACTATATTCATCCACCAGTAGGCACTATATTCATCCACCAGCAGGCACTATATTCATCCACCAGTAGGCACTATATTCATCCACCAGTAGGCACTATATTCATCCACCAGTAGGCACTATATTCATCCACCAGTAGGCACTATATTCATCCACTTGACTCAAGTCTCGTCTGAAAAATGAAAACTCCTGACATTGCCAATGTGTTTGCTGATATACAGTCACATGCCAATTACATGCCAGTCACATGATGGGCATTGCTGCATTACTTTCATAGTTTCAGTCCTCTCTCCCTCCCTTCCGTCTCTCTCTCTTTCTCCCTCTCTTCCCTCTCTCTCTCTCTCTCTCTCTCTATCTATCTATGTATCTGTCTATCTCTCTCTATCCGGATGTGTGTGTGTGTGTGTGGTTACAGCATGTTCTTATGTTGTGACTGAGACACGCTGTGACATTGGAAAAGGTCAGTGTGTGTGTCAAGTATGTACCCAGCTGCCATAAATAACACCATGTGAGTCAACTCATCTATCTATCTGAGACACACACACACACACACACACACACACACACACACACAGAACACAGGGGCATACACACGCAATCACATGCTATTTGCATGCAGACCACACATAATCACACTCACACATATCACATAGTCACATATCACACTCACACACGCACAAGCTTATCATCTAGGGTTAGGGTTATGCAGATTTACACACACACACACACACACGTCACACACTGTCATCTGAGTTCAGGTCGTGATTGTTTTGTATTTGTCTCCTACCATCATCTGGGAAATAAATAAACAAATGAATAAAAACATGAGACGTGCTGACTGATGCTGTGATGTACGCAAGGAGAACCAGCCACGTGTACCCTCAGAGAGGGGGTGTGTGTGCGTGTGTGTGCGTGTGTGTGCGTGCACAGTGTGAAAGAGGGCCTATGTGGTGAATCTGTGCACTTGTATATTTAGCGTGTGTGTGTGTGTGTGTGTGTGTTTTTTCAGCACTGTTAGAGGCCCCTGTGCCAAGAAAGGGATTCATTCATCACACAGCAGAAGTTTTCTGTCTCAGTCGATACGTCTTCACATACATACACACACTCACACACAAACACACTCACACACTCACACCATTTTAACAGCCCACTCTTTCTTCTCACCCTTACTGTCCTTCATACTTTCTCTCCCTCCCTCTTTCTCTCTCTCCCTCTTTCTCTCTCTCTCTGTTTTCTGTCCACTCTCAGTCAACATTTCTCTTCCCTCCTCTCAGTCATGCCATCCTAGTTTCCATTCTCTCTCTATTCCATTTCACTCTATCCCTCTATTCTCTCCTCTCTGAGTTTCACTCTATCCCTCTATCCTCTCCTCTCTGTATTCCACTCTATCCTTCTGTTCTCTCCTCTCTGTATTTCACTCTATCCCTCTATCCTCTCCTCTCTGTATTCCACTCTATCCTTCTGTTCTCTCCTCTCTGTATTTCACTCTATCCCTCCACCCTTTCTGTTTTTTTCCTTCATTGTTCTTCATCTTGTCTTCTTGGATGCCCTGTTGTCTTTCTTTCCTCCAGAAATTGATTACACACAATCACACACACGCACACACACACACACACACACACACACACACACACATACATACACATTTTCTCTATTATTTTCTCTCATTCCTCTCTGCAATTCTCACTTCTCCTATCTTCCTCTCTCTTTCTCTCTTTCTGTCTCTTTTTGTATCTGTTCATCCCTCCTTTTCTCTCAAATCCTTCTTTTCACAGATCATTCTCTTCTCCCTTTCCTTGCCCAGTACTGTTGCAACATCAAAGACTCCAGTCTAAGCAGGGCTTACGTGTATGTGTGTGTGTGTGTGTGTGTGTCCCTCTTTCTTTCACTCTCTCTGTCCCTCGCATACACCTGCCTGTGTGTGTGTGTGTGTGTGTGTGTGTGAGAGAGAGAGAGTGAGAGAGCCAGAGATCATGGCTAAGCTGTTGCATTGATTTCCCTCTTGCAGGAGATCACATTGAGGATCTAGCATGTTCGGATTAGTCTTGGCAGTAAGAAAGGGGAATGATCTCTCCAGTGTAGACGCCTCTCACACACACACACACACACACACACACACACACACACACACACACACACACACACACACACCACTTTACTTTCACATTCTTTCTCTATCTGTCTCTCTTCATCTCTTTCTTCCTCCTCCATCTGAATTCCCCCACTTCAAACCATTGCATGAGGTGCATCCTGTGTGTGTGTGTGTGTGTCAGTGTCAGTCACTTATCTTCAATGATGATGATGATGGCAATGACACTAGTGATAATGTGTGCTAACCTACACTAGGAGCTCTGCTGTTGTTCTTGTGTAGTATTCACAGATACTGTATTGTTGATCATGGGCTGAGGTGCGCTAGCGGTCTGTATTGTTGATCATGGGCTGTGGTGCGCTAGCGGTCTGTATTGTTGATCATGGGCTGCGGTGCGCTAGCGGTCTGTATTGTTGATCATGGGCTGCGGCGCGCTAGCGGTCTGTATTGTTGATCATGGGCTGAGGTGCGCTAGCGGTCTGGGATGTATATGAGTCCTATGGGTTGTTTGCATTTAGGCTGCAGTCCTGGAAGAGTGTGAATACTGACTCAACTGGTTCATACCGATGTTATGTATGAGTGTATGTATGTATATATGTGTGTGTATGCATGTGTGTATGTATGTTTGTATGTACAGTATATATCCATGGATGTAATTACTTGTGTTATGTTTTTTTGATGTTATGTCTTTTTTGTTTATTGGCCGCTTGAAACATAAACAATGAAATTCCTTTGATCTGCTTTAGCGCCCCTCTTCTCTCTCATTCCCTCACTTATCCTCTCTGTCTTTGTTCTTTCTTCTATCTCTCTCTCTCGCAATTTCTTTTCTCCATCCACTCTCTCTCTCTCCCTCTGTGTGTGTGTGTGTGTTAAGCTCTGACTCATCTCGTACGCCAGAGGGGTCCTGGCTAGAGGCACACTCATATGGAGTAAACCCCCCAAAAGAGAAGCCACAAACATCTGAAAATAGCCATGCTTAAGAAAGTTTCTCTCACTGCAAGGCAAACTCTGAACTTGTTCAATTTTTGTTTTTATTTCTTCCCCTCTCTCCCTCCTCTCTCCCTCCTCTCTCTCTCCTCTCTCTCTCCCTCCCTAACGTCCCTCCTCTCTCTCTCCCTCTTTCCATCTCTCCCCCCTCTATCTCTCCTTCTTTCCATCTCTTCTTCATCTCCCTCTCCTTTCCATCTCTCCCTCCTCTCCCTCCTTCTTTCCATCTCCTTTTCACCTCTATCTTCCCTTCCCTTCTCTCTCTCTCTCCATCCCCTCTTCCCTTCTTCCCTCTCTCTGTACCCCACCTCTCTCTCTCTCTCTATCTCTGTGTCTCAGGTGGAGGTGTGGAGTTGCTGCTGGTGCTGTGTGGTCTGGAGGTGTCCCTGTTGTGCCCCCATCACTGCATCTGCTACACCTCCCCCAGCACCGTCAGCTGCCAGGCGCACAACTTCCGCTCCGTGCCCGAGGGCATCCCGGAGCGCAGCGAGCGCGTCTTCCTGCAGAACAACCGCATCGAGCGCCTGCTGCGTGGCCACTTTAGCCCCGCCACTGCCACCCTCTGGATCTACTCCAACAACATCTCCTACATCCAGCCCTCCACCTTCGCCGGCTTCTCCCGCCTGGAGGAGCTCGACCTGGGGGACAACCCCCGCCTGCGCTCCCTGGCTGCGGACACCTTCCAGGGTCTGGGCCGCCTGCACGCCCTCCACCTCTACCACTGCGGCCTCATCCACCTGCCCGCAGGCATCTTCCAGGGCCTGCACAGCCTGCAGTACCTTCACCTGCAGGTAGAGGGCGCTCTGAATGTGAACAGGAGTTTAGCTGATAATGGAGAACAACAGAGAGGGGATTCTACCCTTAGCAGCTGTTATAGAAAAGACTTTCCCTGGAGATGTTGACGTTGTGTGTGTGTGTGTGTGTGTATTTGTGTGTTTATTTGTGGTGATGGGAAGGTGTAAAGCCAACAGACCACTGGGTACATCTCTAGGCTGCTGGGGTGAGAACAGACCCCCACAATCCACTTTCACCCCCCTCCAAAACAAACACTCACACACAGACACACACACACATATACACGCGCACACTCATATATACACACACACACACACACACACACAGACACACACACAGAGGACTGTCATGGAGTGACTCATCTTCCATGTGAGCCTGGAGCCACTACTGCATTGTGTGGATGATCCTTGTGCTTCAGCCCCAGCACACATCATTTACGCCACACACACACACACACTCACACACTTACACACTCACCAGGGATGAAGCCAGCCACTCAGGCCCTCATAAGAGACCACTGCCCAGTGTGATTAAATAATCTCTGTTATGATTTAGATTGACCTGTGTGTGTGTGTGTGTGTGTGTGTGTGTGTGCTGTAATGTGAGGGGGAGGAGGAATTACACAAGGAGATTCCCAGGGGTCACACACAGCTTCTCAGCTCCCCGCTCCAGCCTCCATGGAGGGTGGCTGAGCTGCTTTACCTGCAGAGCAGAAGCTGGGTCATTAAAAACCATAAGATGAGTCCACTCATCATGCAGGCCAGGCCACTGGACACACTCTCTCTCTCTCTCATCTCTCTCGCTCCCTCATCTCTCTCTCTCCCTCTTTCTCATCTCTCATCTCTCTCTCTCTCTTTCTCATCTCTCATCTCTCTCTCTCTCTCTCTCTCTCCCTCATCTCTCTCTCTCCCTCTCTCTCTCTCACCTCTCGCTCCCTCATCTCTCTCTCTCCCTCTCTCTCTCTCACCTCTCTCTCTCTCATCTCTCTCTCTCTCTCTCTCTCTCTCTCTCTCATCTCTCATCTCTCTCTCTCGCTCTTTCTCTCTCCCTCTCATCTCTCTCATCTCTCTCTCCTCTCTAACTGTGTCTGCTGACTGGAAACCACTCTCACGGATTGAGACACACACTAAAACTCTGCTTTCACTGTGAGATGAGTTCAACACACATCAGCCTTCCAATAACAACAGTTGTGAGCCCAGTCTAAATTGACTCCGGGAAAGGAGTTGCACACTAAGTAGAATCATTCAGATAATTGAATTGTCTTTTTGAGATTAATCCATCTGCTGTGAGCAGCTATAAATGATGTTTGACAGAATGAAACAGCCGTGCTTTCTCTCAGCGACTGACTTGGGTGTTTAACATAATCTGATCCAGAGTTCATTCTGATCTTTGTAGAGTGAAACAATGGAGCTGTGTGAAATAAAAGGCGTATGAATGGGACTGGCCTTGAGCCCCCACTGCTAGGCTAACTAGGATCCTTGTAGATGAATTTTGAGGGGACATCATAGCCTGAAATTGATCTGCTGGTGGGGTGGTGGTAGCGTAGTGGTTAAGGAACCTGGCTAGCGTGTAAGTAGCCTGAAAAGTTGTGGGTTCGAATCCCGGCTGCCACCGTTGTGTCCTTGAGCAAGGCACTTAACCCTAAGTTGCTCTAGGGGAGACTGGCCCTGAACAATTGATAGTTGATGAGTTGTAAGTCGCTTTGGATAAAAGCGTCTGCTAAATGCATAAATGTAAATGTAAATGTAAATCTGCTGTTTGCAGAAAAAATGTTTCTCTCCTAGAAAATCCTGGAGTTTCTTGATTTTATTAAACAACTCCAACACATGTATAGAACATAAATATGCACTTTTCCTTGTGAATTGGCCATATACTACAAAATATCTCCATAACAACATGATGAAGTTAGTGGCTTTGGAGATATTGACACGGGTTACCCCACTCAAATACAGCATTACCTTTCTTTAAACTGCTGACTTGGCTTACGCTCATTAACAGCATCCCATCTTAAACTACACAGTTTAAACTACACAGCATCCCATCTTAAACTACACTACACAGCTAGCCTACTTTAACGCTGAAATGTAGCTTGTTACTGGTTTTAAATCCAGACAGCAAAGCTCTTTACAGCTCTGACAATCATGTATGTAATGTACATGTAACACATCACTCTATGCATGTACATGT
Source organism: Tenualosa ilisha (assembly GCA_015244755.2). Classification (NCBI taxonomy): domain Eukaryota; kingdom Metazoa; phylum Chordata; class Actinopteri; order Clupeiformes; family Clupeidae; genus Tenualosa; species Tenualosa ilisha. Next base: position 33,293 of record PYXC01001136.1, read on the forward strand.
AACACATCACTCTATGCATTTATCCTCCACAGATAGAGCTGCTATGCAATGCTTTGCTAAAGACACAAGACAAATTTCAGTTATTCTGACAATAAAGTGTCATCTACCCATCTATCTAGGCATCTATCTATGAACCTGTGGCATTTTTATGACCACAGACAGTTGTCCTGCCGTAGGCATATGGACGTCTACAGTGTGTGGTCCAGATAGCGTGGGTTATAATCTAGTTGTCATTGGTGTAAATGACTGGGAGAAACACCACGCTGTTCAGCTCCAGGATAGCATTCATTAATGTGTATTTTATGGCAGTACTTCTGACCGTTTTCAAAGCATTGAATCGCTGTAGTGTGATAACAGGACGTCTTCTGGCCTTTCCTTTCACATGTCCCAGATCTCTAAGCACAGACCTGTTAGTCATTACAACACAATGTGTCCATGGTGCCCGCAACTCCTTTTTATGGGCGCATGTTCGCCCTTGCGCTCGGAATGCAGAGACGTCACTGCGTCACATTCCTTGCTCCATGCACTGATGGCGTGTAGGGCTACGTTGTCTCTCATCGACAGACTCTGGGAGCGGGAAAGAGCATGTCATAATTTTGCCTTTTCAATCCGGAACATAGTGTCGCGGTTTTGGTTTAGGCACGCATACCATTGCAGCCTTAATAGTTCAATAGTGTATAACTTCAATAGCTTCATTAGTGTAATAAGATAGTAATACATCACCAATAGTGTAGTATATAATTGTAATAACATACTAATAATACTACAGTAATTGTATGGTAATATTGTAATAGTGAAGAAGTATAGTAAGGGAAGTAGTGTAGTATAGTGTCCAATTTTCTTATGTTAACTTTGGGAATAAAAGACACATTTATATTAAATTAAACAAATTTATCACAGAGATACCAAGGTATGGTTTGAGATATATATATATATATATATATATATATAGCTGGTATGAAACTCTTAATTATCACAATTTTTATTGATACTGTTTTTTGTTGTTATTGCTGTTCTTATTGTCATTACTATTTTCAACCTGTGTGATATAATAAGATAATAAACCTACCAAATTCCCTAAGCGTTATGTGGTTACATACATATCACATCAGTATGATACCACACACACACACAGACACACACACACACACACAAGCTAAGCCAGATCCCACTGCATAGGCTGTGGATGTGAGCTTAATAGTGTAAGTGTGTCAGACTGGCATCAGACTCTACAGAGAACACACACACAAAGAGAAGAGCAAGGGGAGAGAAAAGACAAAGGGACGGGAATAGGTGTGTGTGTGTGTGTGTGTGTGAGAGAGAGAGAGAGAAAGGTGTTCTTTCTTCCATCTTGTCAGAAGGTGTGTGTCATTAGAGAGGCCCTTGGCAATGTGCCCTTTGTTGTAGTGGCACAGCACTCCAGCAATCCTCTCTCTGACTGACTGAATGAACACACACACTTAGACTCACAATAGAGACAAAGTGCATGTGTGTGTGTGTGTGTGTGTGTGTGTGTGTGTGTGTGTGTGTGTGTGTGTGTGTGTCATGATTTATTTTTTTTTTTCTGAATGTGTGATTATTTGAATATGGTTGTGTGTGTGTGTGTCATTTTTTGTATGGATTTTTATATCTTTTTGTAAGAGACAGTCTATGTGTGTGAGGGACTATCTGGCTGTGTTTATAACCTGCTCTGTTTTCTCTTTGTGTC